>JAMXBB010000009.1:94056915-94656915 GCA_024138015.1 Lumnitzera littorea | reverse complement strand
TTGGTTTTGGGACCTTAAGCCTAATTCTATCTCATTTTCAAAAGGCTTAAAAAAGTGTTTTTCCAACACTTTATCACTAGAAAATACCCAAAAAAAAAAAAAAAAAGACAACTCATCCCTTTCATTAATTCGTTAATGTCCTAACGAAACTCTTCAAGAGTTTGTGGTAAGGTTCACTACTACCATGATCGAGATTTTACATCTTGATTAGCACTTAAATTTACCATGATGGGGGTAAAAGATAGATGCCAATTCTTTTGTTCAATTACTAAAAAGAAGTTGAAAATCTTTATGAAATTTCATATGTGAGTAGCAAAATACATCTCATAAGAAAATAATACCCCTAGATGACACTAGTTTGAGTAATAACCTTCAATAAAAAGGAAAGACAAGTGAGATCCACTTACTATAGATTGGAATAGTCTTCGGCTAAGTGATAAAAAGTTGATATGGCTTTCTAATCACAACACATTTCCTAAAAAGGATAATATCCCATCCCATAAGGAGTGTCACATTCTCCTCAAACCACAAGACTAAATCTTGATGGAAATGTGAGAATAAGGCAAAATTGCTTAGCTTGAGAAGTGGAGGAAAATTCAACTTGCCAACACTCCTATAAGTATGGTGCCTTCCACGTAGGTAAAGGCTACATCACTATTGATTGTACTCAATTAAAAGACACTTTAGAAGATGCTATTCGACATGGTTAGCCCTATGAATATGTTAACTCTAACTAATCTCAAAAGAAGGGACATTAGGAAAATAATGCACAATTCCTCATGACTATTGTACAAATAGCTCAAAGCATCATCAAGTAACCTATAAACCATGCTGAATAGACTAAAATGGCCATCCAAAGTAAATTCTTGACATTATAGTCACAATATCAATAATAAGCTTTCTTCCAAAATATCAAGTGTCAATATTCAACTCTTAATCTCTTTCTACAACACAATATGACCAAACTAACCTTAGTCTATCCACCTCTGTTATGCCCTGCATGAAAATTAACGACACTTCAGCTATTGCTTCTCTCTTCTTGTAAGAGATTATATAGATACACGGCGTGCCGAAAAGTGTAGTCTTTGATAGAGACCTGAAGTTCTTAAGGCATTTCTAGAGAACCTTGTGGTGTTGGGTAGGAACCAAATTACTTTTCAGTACCTCATGTCACCCCCAAACTGATGGCCAAACAAAGGTGGTTAATCATACTTAAGGGTCACTACTTCGAGCTACAGTGGGCAAGAACTTGGCTGATTGGGACGTCTGCCTGCCAGTGGTCCAGTTTGCCTATAACCAAACAGTACATGACACCACTAAGCAGACTCCCTTTGAGGTGGTCTATAGGTTCAATCCCGAGTTGCCCTTCAACTATGCCCTTATATCAATACTTGCACAAGAGGACCCTGACGTATTGGCTAAAGTATAATCCCTTCAGTACATCTATGATAAGGTCACTTGATACATTGATCAAGTTGCTAGGAGAATAAGAGAAAAGACTAAGGGTAGAATAGCTAAACAATTTTAACCAAGAGACTTGGTATGGTTGTACCTCAATAAGAAATGGTTCCCAAACAAGAGGAGGAACAAATTATCTACAAGAGTAAAAGGACCTTTTAAAATCCTCCAGAAGATTAATGATAATTCCTACAAATTGGAATTGGCCAAGGACTATGGGGTTTTTGATGCCTTCAACATTGTTAACCTCAGTCCATATCACCCTGACGAAGAACTAAGTGAACACCAGTTGGATTTGATCCCAAATCTAAAACAACCTAGAAAGAATGATGGGAATCAGGCTACTGGACCTCTAACCCACAATTGAGCCCAAGGACTAAAAAGACTAGCATGATGAATCCTTCTGTTCTAATCGACCCCTATTGAGATTGAGTACTTCCTTGTTGAGTTACCTTTCATGCTAAGTTGTATAACTACCCATCTTTCTATGGTATACTGAATTAGAGATTACTCACTAGCATCCGAACTAACCAATTACTTAACATCTTCCTTACCGAGAAGTTGAGAAAGAGTGACTCCAAACTGACTAAGCTATCCCTGCTCGGACAAGCCATCTATTTGTACTTTCTTGTCCATATCTTCTACCAACCTCGCCAATGTAACATCACCATGTATACAGTGTCATATGTAGAATCCGTTACACTAGTGATTTTTTTTTCTTGTATATTTATTTTTACTCTTTTGTATCTTGTACATTACTTCCTTAGGTAATGCCCTTTTGTTTTTTCCTTTTTAGGCAAGTTGCACTGACTTATGAGTATAAATACTCTTGTACTTGTAACGAAGATCAAATCATTCTAAATACACTTTTGAGTACTTTTTTTTTTCTTGTATAGACACTCTGTTTACTCTCGGTATTACTCTTATCCTAACCCTTGAGTAAGGATAGGTAGTGAATAACATCACCGGACCAATTTATGCACCATATGGGATTTTACCGCGAGTCTTTGGAAGTTCCATTAGTGCATTATATCCTCTAAAGCTGTTCATAGGTTTTGCTTAACCTTCATTTGTCATTCATTCATTTTTGCACTTTCTTCCATTAGTTCTTTTCAAGCTTTCTGCAAGCTCGAACCCATCCAACGACTGGCCTTGTCTGTTCTTAGTCATGGTTCGCAAAAAAGTGGGTCTTAAGCCAAATAAGCCTAGTGTTTGGGTAAAGAGGTAATGTAGTACACTATAAACAAAAGGTCAAAAGGAGTGATTTGTACAAGGCAAAATGTAGCAAAACTAATTAAGGGGTTGAAGAGACTCGATATGCCACTCTAAGGACAAATGAGGACAGTCGTATTTAAGGGATGGGTCTAAGCTTACAGAAAGCTTGAACTGGAATGCGTAAAAACAAACAAAACTCACAAATGAATCCAAGGATATGACGCACTAAGGAACTCCATGGACTTATGAACCAACTCGATATGACACATGAGTTAGTTCAATCAGGTCATTTCCTATCTAGCCTTACTTAAGAGTTAAGATAAGAGTAAGTACAAAAGTAAGCAAGATATTCTCACAAAGAAGGAAAACCTAGCAAATTCAATAATGTCAAAAGATATCTATCATTATAGCTACAAAATACAAGGTACTATCCAAAAGTAGTAAAGTATAAGGAATGTAAAAGGATACAAAAGGGAAATAAGAAAATAAGTCATTCATATAGTAGATTCCATCATGTGGGAGGTTTAGACATGTAGCCAACAGATATTGGCATGTTACAAATGAAAACGGATACTAGTACACGAATGTTTTGGCTAATGCCGAGTTGACCTGCAAATACTTTTATGGTAAGCTCAGCTCAAACATTATTTGAGCAACTTGGAACAAAGTCAGCTGAGCTGATGTGCAATTGAGTCAAACTGATTTCTGAGCATTCCTTAGGTTGACATCTAGAGATCATTGATAGGCATAGGGGAGCTTAGCTCAAAAATGGTAATAGGTCAACGGATGGAAACAGCTTAAATTCCTTAAGCGTAGGTTAGAAAAGGAGAATGTGCCTTATTAAGCTCTTAAGTCCTCGAGCTTAGATCAGAGGACTTGTAGCTTGATTCCTATCATTCCCTCCAAGTTGATTTAGATTTGGTATCAAATCTGATTGGTCTTCTTGTTGCACTTCATCTGATCGGTATAGGCTAAGGTCAACAATGTTAAATACGTCAAACACTCTAAATTCCTCAGGTAATTATACTCAATAGGCATTATTGTTGATCTTCTGAAGTATCTTAAATGGTCTTTCAACTTTGATAGACAACTTGTTCTTTCTTCTACTTGGGAATCTTTCTTTGCTCAAGTACATCTACACTAAGTCCCTAGGCTGAAATTGCCTTACCTTTCTTCCTTTTCCTCTGTCCTTCATTTTCTCAGTGGTTTGACTGATTTATTAGGTAACCTTTTGGTAGATCTGTTAGAAGGACTAAACTCTAGTTCTTGCTTCCAAGTCTTCTTAGTCGGATGATGTTATTAAGGCATGTTTAAGCAAAATCTTAGGATTGAAGTCATAGATGACCTTGAATGATATATGCCCAATGGTGTCATATATTAGTTCAATTGTAAGCAAATTCTACTATAGGTACGCAAACATCCCAATCAATCAAGTTCTTGCCATTGTAGCTCAATGTAGTGAACCTAAAGTGTAATTGACTAACTCTATCTAGCCATCAGTTTAGAGGTGACAAGAGGTGCTGAAAAGTAGTTTGGTTCCCATCTGATGCTAAAGAGTTATCTAGAAATGGCTCAAGAACTTTAGGTCCTAATCTCACATTACGCTCCTTAGCACTCCATCCAAGCAAACGATCTCCTATAAAATGAGAAAAGCAATAGTTAAAGCATTGTTAGTCTTTGTACAAGGCACAAAGTATACCATCTTGCTAAATCTGTCCATGATGACCATCATAAAGTCTTTACCTCAAATAATTTGAGATAAACCAAAGATAAAGTCCATACTCAAATTAGCCTACGGTTTGGTCAGGATAAGTAGAAGCACAACATTCCTTCGATTAACTCTGTTTTTGGCCCTTTTACAAATCGTACAACTCCCAACCATATAGTGCACATCGCACCTCATCTTAGGCCAAAAGAACCTTACGTTCAATAGTTCGCACATTCTTCATTCCCCAAAATGTCCAGAAAGTCCACTAGAATAAGCTTCTCTTATTAGTAATTCTCTTAGAGAACAAGTTAGCACACATAACTTACTACTTCGGAATAGATATCCATCTTTTATATGATATTCATCTACTATTCTCCTTCATTATAGTATCTATATATGGGATTGAAATGAGGATCTTAAGGATATTGCTCCTTAATGCTTGCAAATCCTAATAGTCTAGCCTATAATTCAATGAGAAGAACATGTCTCCTTAACAAGGCATCAACAACCACATTAATCTTTCCTTGCTTATATTTGACTACAAAGTTGAATCCCTCCAAAAATTCTAGCCATCGAGCTTGCCTCTTAAAAAGTTTTGTTTGACTTCGCAGGTACTTCAAGGACTCGTTATCAATGTAAATGAAAAATTCACTTGGTAAAAGGTAATGTTGCCACACTTAAAGTGCTCGAATTAGTGTAAGGAGTTCTTTGTCAAATACAAAGTAATTCAAATGTAGTCTTCTCAACTTTTCACTATGATATGCAACAAGTCGGCCTTCTTGCCTCAATACAACTCCTATGCCTACACCTGATGCATTACATTCTAGCTCAAACACCTTCTCAAAGTTAGGCAAAGCCAACATAGGTATAGAGGTCAACCTCTTCTTCACCTCGACAAAACTCCTTTCTTTTCTTTCTCCCTATTTGAACTCAACAATCTCTCTTATCAGCTTGATAAGGAGTGCAATAATGGTACTAAAACATTGAATGAAAGGCAGTAAAAGGAAGCTAATCCATGGAAGCTTCTCACTTTGACATGAGTGGTTGGGGTCAATCATTCAACAATAGCTCAAATCTTCTTAGTATCAATACGTAGGCCTCCTCCACTCACAGCATATCTAAGGAAGACCACTTCTTCCTAACAAAAACAACACTTCTTCAAATTCCTAAAGAGCTTTTCAACTTGGAGTACATCAAACACAACTCAAAGATGGTCGATATGACTCTAAAGGTTGGTATTGTACACAAGGATGTAATCAAAGTAAACCACAACAAATTTCCCAATCAAATCTCACAACACATGTTTCATCAACCTCATGTAAGTGATTAGGGCATTTGATAAGATAAAGGGTATCACCATCCATTAGTATAGGCTGTGGAGTCTTAAATGTAGTTTGCCATTCATCTCTTTGCCTTATGCAAATTTGATGATAACTAAACTTCAAGGCGATCTTATTGAAGATTCTAATACCATTTAGTTCGTTTAACATATCATCTAGTCCTAGAATGGGGTACCTATACTTTATTGTAATCTTGTTTACAACTCTGCTATCTACATACATACACCAACTACTATCCTTCTTTGGCATAAGTAAGGTGGCCATAGCATAAGAGTTGAGACTTTCTCTCACGTATCCCTTCTCTAGCAGTTTGTTGATTTACCTCTAGAGCTTAGCGACTTGGTTGGGATTCATCTAATAAGCAAGATTGTTTGGTAAGACAGCACTAGGTATCAAGTTAATGTAGTGCTTAATCCTTCAGAAAAAGGGCAATCCTTTAAGTAATTTCTTAAGAAACAAGTCAACATACTCATCTAGTAGCTCTTTGACCTCTTTAGGTAACACAGCTTGCCCCTTTAATTCTAATAGTCACCTATTAGTAGAAAGGTTGTCACATCATGATGGCCTTTTAGGATTCAAATGTCTTCTTTAATCCTCAGGCTAATTTGGCTTATAATTTACTCAATTGGCTCAAGGTTATAGGGGTTTAAGGTGATCTTTTTCTTATCCCTTTCAAAAGTGTATATATTCTTAAACCAATCATGAATGACCCTTTGATCAAATAGCCACGGTCTGCCCAACAATATACGAGATGCACACTTGGGCAACACATCATAGAGAACTTCATTAGAGTAGTTCCCAATTGAGATTAGCAGCAGCACTTGTAGAGTAACATGTAGTGCTCCCTTCTTATTTAGCCAATGCAGCTTGTACAGTTTAGGATGTGACAAGGTTGACAACTTGATATTCTAAATTAGGTCGACAAATGCCATATTATTGCAACTCTTACTATCTATAATGAGTGCATACACTTGTTCGTTTACCTTGCATGTGATATGAAATAAGTTTTCTTGTTGCTCCTCTTCAAAAGTTAGTTCAATGCCCAAAGCTCTTTAGATAACTAAAGTTAGCTTGTCGAGATTATCTACATATAAATTCTGTTCAACAAGCTCTTCACCATACACCATAACTTCCTCTTCCAACTCTACCTTTTCTTTAGGACCTCGCGTTTAATGACCATGGTATGTTGGTTGGGACAATAGGCAACCATGTAGCTAAAACATTAGCACTTAAAATACTTGATCTAACTCATCTTCCATCTTGATTCTTGACCTTTATCATAGGTTCTCTCTAGCACATCTTAGTTAGCAGGATGATTCTTTTGTTTGGACAAGACTTTAGTCCTCTTACAAGGTTCGATACTATATTGAGGTTAGTTACCAGCTTAGGCAGATTGGCTACCTTAAATAAGTCAGCTCGATTGAGGTCAATTCAGTCTATTCCTCCTTTATTGCTCCATAGGCTAAGCAATTCTTAGAGCCTCATCTAGATTGATAAACTGCTATAGCTTCACTATATCCTTGATATCTATCCTCAATCCAGTTAAGAATCTAGATACTATTCCGATTGAAGGTTTAATGATGTCACATCTAATCATAAGTATCTGAAAGTCTCATACATACTCATTGACAATGTCGTTTCCTTGCCTTAGTTTTTAGAGTTGAGCAAAAGTATATTGCAAATAAGTGTTTGACACAAATCTTGTTCTAAGGACTCGCTTCATTTTAGGCTAAGTAGTAATCTCTCTATATCTATCTCGCCTTCTCATGGCTTAAAAGTTTCTCCACTATATTGCAACATAGCCTAAGAATTCAATAGAAATAGTTCAAACCATACCATAATCCTCATACTAATAGTATTTGAAAACTCACTCTACCTTCTCTTCCCAGTTCAACTAATCATTAACATTTCCAAAGCCATTGAAGCTTGAAAGTTGAAGTTTTATTTGGTTGGTAGCTTGTGGTGCATGAGCTCTATCCTTTACTCCATAATACTCATTTCTTTCCTTTTTGTCCACCTCACCTAAATCTATTCTTCTCTACATATGTCCTCCTACTTCTACAACTCCTATGCTTCGGTTTTGCCAAGATGGATATTGCCTATACATAGGGTAGGCATCTTGTGTGATACCTCTAACTTCAAGAGCAGCTTAGGAAGTATTTTAATTACTCTCAATAGGTCGAGAAACGAATGAATGAACTGCTCGCATTAGCTTTGCTATCATATTAGTGACTTCATCGATCTGTTCATAGGAACTTCTAAGGATGTTTTGTCGACCATGGTGAATAACTCCACTAATGTCATCCTCAATACTAGCATTAACACTTGAATTGGTCATTCTTTTACTCAACCACGTGCTTACAGCAAACAGAAAAAACTCATATTACTCAGCAAACAATATGCTTACAGCCTCTAATTAGTTAACACACTAACTTCACAAAACATACTCAGCTTTCCTTTAAACAAAAACCAACACGCCTTACTACAAAAATTTAACATCATAGCTAACTAGGTCAAACCTTACATAGAAATATACGGTTACTACTTAATAGAACCAAAATCACTAGGCTTGCTTAACTAAAATGGGATATGATAGCTTTTTTATGGTCTTTCCATTTCTTACTCAAAAATCATAGCTATTTCTACATAACCCTAATGGTTACTACACTACTCAATATACTTTGAACACAAATGACCACCAATGCAACAAAGTAAAGATACAACTCAACGATGACTTAATGCAAACCTTCTCTTTGATACTAAGATGATACGTTACACTAAGGACAGACAGGGATAGCCATAACTAAGGGATGGGTCCAAGCTCATAGAAAGCCAAAAATGAGAGTGAAATATGCAAAAACAAGTAAAACCTTTGAATGAATCTAAGGATATTACACACTAAGGAACTCGGTAGACTAATGAACTAACTTGATATAATGTACGAGTTAGTTCAATGAGGTTACTTACCACCTAACCTTACTTAAGAGTTAGGATAAAAGTGAGTAAGTAAGCAATCAAGCAATAAATGCTAACAAAGAAGGAAAACTTACTAAATTCGATAATGTCAAAAGATATCTATCATTATGGCTACAAAATATAAGGATATTTATACCCGAAAATCTATGAAAACCTTTACTAAAAGTGAAAAAGACTAAAAGGGTACTATTCAAAAGAGGTAAAGTACAAGGAATGTAAAAGGATACAAAAGAGAAATAAAAAAACAGGTGATTCTTGAAGCAAATTCCATCATGTGGTAGGTTTGGGCACATAGTTGATAGATATTAGTAGGATGCAAATGGAAACAAATGCTGGTGTATGGGCCTTTTGGCTAATGTCAAACTAAGCTACAAACTCTTCTATGGTGGGCTTAGCACGGATATTGTTTGGGCAGCTCAGAATGCGGTTGGCTAAGCTAATGTACACGTGAACTGAATTGTTTTCTAATCATTCCTCAGGTTGGCATCTAAAGATCATTTATAAGCATAAGGGAGCTTAGCTTGGAAATGGTAACAAATTGGTGAATAGAAATTGCTTGAATTCCTCCAGCGTAGGTCAAGAAATTAGAATGCACCTTAGTAAGCTCTCGAATCCTCCTGCTCAAGCTTAGGTTGGAGGACTTATAGCTTGATTCCTATCATTACCAATCAAAAGGTTTAATGATAATAGGAGTAATGTTACTTAGGATAGAGACAAGTGGTCTGCTCCTCCTATACATCTTACTAAAATAAATACTAATGCTTCATGGACTTGTCCTTCATCAGATACAGGCTTACTTGTTGTAGCTAGAGATCACAAGGGTACTTTAGTGGGTGGAAAATCTGCATTATCCTTGGTGTCTAGTATAGAGGGAGTGGAATATATGGCCTTTGGAATGAGGGCCCAATTATCAATTCAAGAAGGATGGAGGCATGTTATATTTGAAACAAATTGTCAAGCCCTTCAAAAGGCCATGGAAGGAAATTTGGAGGTGTAGCACTAGGCTTCTTGGCTTTATTTTCTTGAAGCCTAGTAGGAGTTAAATAATATGCATGGACTTACTTGCTCTATTCTATTTATTAGAAGAAATGTTAGCCATATAGTAAATTGCATAGCTTTTTTCATGAGGAAGAGAATATGCCTATTGGATTGGTGGATTAATACCCCAATCTCTCTTGAAACTACTTATAATCGATATTGTAGCTAGTTCATCTTCTAATGTAATCCTTGACTATGGTTAATCATTAATAATACTTGTGCTGAATGGGCAAAAAAAAAATTAAATTAAATTAACAACATATACATAAAATCTATTGAGCGAAAGTAAAGAGATATGTTCCATAATTTGCATAAATCACTATTTCAAAAACAAAAGCACATATATAATAGTAGCATGTGTACTAGGTCTCTTACGCAAAAATAAAGCTACTCACCCCAACGTATTTCCATAGGGGTTAGGGCTACTTATATCTATACTGGTTCTACTTTTATCTAGGAAAAATAAAATTTATAAATATATAAAAACATAAATATACTCCTACTTAATCTAAAATATGGAAATACCAACACTAAATTTAATATAATCAATAAATAAATAAATCGAAACTTTCCATTAATGTCAATAATCATAATATTAAAATATATCATATTTGATTATTGGACCAAACACGGTATTATGCTGGGCTGTGGGGTGTTTACTCTGGTCGGGGCTTCAGGAATTCCAGACGTGTAGCTTGTACACATGGACTGGACTTGAGAATTGCGTCGCTGGCTACGTTCCGAATTTTCTACACTTCAACGGTGCTGGCCGACCGATACTTAGCTTGGTCATATGGTCTTTGAAGAGCTGATCGAACTCCGAGCCAATTTTTATTACCCAGGTTCCCTTTTCTTGTAATTCTTGCACTCCAATTTACTTTCATGTCTTTTTTCATTTTTTCCCCCCCACTCATTTTTCCCATCAATACAAGAACATTTACATAAATGTAATTCAAAATCGGGATACAAATATGCAATTTTCAGAGTTATGACTCTAGAATAATATTTTTTTTTTCACTATTAAATAGACAGTTTACAACAAAGGGGATAATCCCTACATATACATTATGCCGATAAACAAATTAGAATTTATTTAATCTAATGGCTAATAATGATTCCCACATACCACCATAATAAATGACATTCGCCCACTCCATCTATTAGAGATATATTGAATTTGAACAACTACAAAAGTATGACTTTCTAATGGAGTTGGTCTTGCATCGCGATTAACTGGTCTATTTTAATTTGACCCCTAACGAGCCACTATTTGGAACTCCAAGACATTGTCCTTGATAACGTATCAATTTTGGGAGGAAAAACCTAAATGACACTTGAAGTACATAATTATTTGCGACGAGAATAACTTAATCAATGAAAGTTACATGAGTATCAAATCTGTTGACAAAGGACTTCGTAGAAATTCTTCAAATATGAAGGTCGTAAATGACATGACCGCAAATCATATTTAGTGGTCATGACAAAGTAAATTGCATTGTCAACAGTTCCATCAACAAATGTGCACTGAATAATACAAAGTCAAACCACCATCGCGATGAGAGACCATGAAAGGTACACCATTAAAGGTGCCATGGGAAAGAAATTGGAAAGAGTAGCTCCAATAACTAGTACGAAAGTGCGTACAATTTTGATTGTATGTGTACTTTATTTGATCTGACCCTTAATTTCCTATTTGACTTCTTCAAAAAAGAAAACTAATACATAGTAAGATTTTAAAGACAAATTTCAAACTATTCCAAACTTCAAAAGAGGCCACTAGTCCTAACACTCAATCCTCCACTATAAAGCCGAAAAGGCTGCCCTATAATAGGAACATTTATTAAATCAAACCGAACGAAAACTGAATGAAACGCAAAATGTAAATTTTTTATTTATTATTATTATTATTATTTTGGTTTAATTCAATTAGTGTTTCTATTTGAAGAGGGACCAAATAGCCCGTGGTTCGATTCAAAGGAAACTAAGCTAAAATGCTTTGTATTAAAAAATGATAAACCTTATCACATTTTAGTCTTATCCAATTTTTCTTCACTATTATCTCTCATCTCTTAATTAGACTCATATGTTTTTCTATCACCTAAGATGTAACATTATGGTAATATAATATTATATGGTTTTGATTCCAGCACAGCATTCCTCAATTTGAATGTTAATATTTGGTTAAAAGCTTCGATGACTATTATTATAATCAACTGGAAGTAAGACATTTCAAAAGAGTATAAAAGTGAGCTGAACATTTGTAGCTTAAACCGTTCAAAGGGACTTGGTTCATTAAGGATCTGAATTGAATAGATTTAAACACGATTTGCTTTAGTTTAACTCTTAAACCGAATCGAACCAAATTAAACTGAATCATGAACACCCCTATCCTACATTGGTTCCATGAGGATTTGATTTTTATTAGAGATTGAATAAATCAAATCAGAAGCGTGAAGGTGATAGTCAGGAAATTGACATATATATATATATATATATATATATATAAAGGTGGAATTGCACGTTTATCATATATAACTTTGAGGAATTGTCCTTATACACTACCGTGAAAAAGAAAAAGAAAACGGGAAACAGAAAAATTAAATGATTCGATGAGAGAGGAACGAGGAAGAAAATGTGCCACGCCTTCTTCTTCCGAAATACAATTCTCTTAGAGATCAAGATGTGGAAATATTGGAAGGTAGCATGTATCTTTAAATGGGGTCTTCCTTACAAGCCTGCACGATATGAAATGTCCACATCCCATTAATTTAGGTTCAACACACAACTAGCTTATGTATAGGCTCCTCTAAAAAGTGCCCTATAAATAGATATTCGATATCCAAGAAAAAAAATATAAAAAGATTATTATCGCATGTGGTGTGGCCCAGTTTTTGGATGCTTATTGGGAATCAAGGACGATGCTGGCAGGCCGATATTCAATTATCACAAGGATTTTACTCAATATGCGATCAATGGGACTGAGAAATTTGGAGGGCTTTCCACAATTTTTTCAATGCCCTAATAGGTTTTGTTCAGTAATGTAACACACGGTGGAAAAATAAAAGTAAAAATAATAGTAAAAATAAGAGGAAAATAAAAGGAAGCATAATGCAAGGACGGTAAAGTAAATGGATAGATATAGCATGGAGTATTTTTAGGATTATAAAAGTTAGGAATACACAACTTGACTTAGCTTTAAAAATATTTCTTTTGTCATTTACTCACCGAACTCCAACTTGCAACAAGCAGCACCTTTCCTTAACCCGGCTAAGTATTCCTACGTAGAACTCTAACGTAAGAAGAGCAGATTGTGTGTTTCGTCATCATTTTTTATGGGTTAAGAGATTCTAACATCAATTTTGGAATTAGTGTGTGTGTGTGGACGGTTGCGTGAGAAAAAGCAACACAAGAAAAGTGATTTTACAATAAGCAATAGTTAAGATTTAAAGGAATTACAATCCTTGATAAGGCTCTGATTAAATCCATGTTTAAAGGTTGGTTGGTTAGGCATTTTGGTGCAGTAATTTTGTGATTCGTACAAGATCTTATGGGAAATCAAATAAGTATCTAAAAAATGACTCTTTAGCATTAATTGTTAATAACTAGTGAAAAAAAATAAAATAACGAGCTTAGAATATAAAGAATAAGAGTGTGGCAGGGGTTTAATGGATCAAAATCAAAGAAAAATAGGGTTTTCGTAAAGTATTGGATCACCGTTAAGAAACATGGCATTTAGAATATCAAGAACAAGGTTGTAGATGTGGAATCGGATTTGTTGAGTAGAGAAGGGTTTAATGGATCAAAATCAAAGAAAAATGGGGTTTTCGTAAAGTAATGGAATCATAGTTAAGAAACATAGGAGTGCTTTTGACTGTGATTCATATCGAAATATAGAACAAAAAGTTTGGGTGTGAATTTGGAAGAGAAATAAAAGATAAGAGTATAATTGTTAAAATCACAAGTCAAAAATATAATTCTATGAGTTTATAATTTATAATGTTTTTCTTAGTTAAAATGAATATAAAATTATTTATATGCAAACTACTAGTAAAATGATGAACTTTCATGTACGATTTTCTAAACTTATGATTTTACTACTTTTATACAAATCCATATGATTCTATCGATTTAATTATTCAAATTGACAGTAAAATCATGATTTTGACAACCATGGATAAGAGAATTACGATCCAAATCATCGGTATGATCTTGACTGTGTTTTAAGGTGTATGGTGTATGGAGAGGTTTACAACCATGAATCATGACCGTGATTCTCCTCATGGACATGTTGTTATTTAGTAAAAGAGAAAAATAGCGAAGAATACGGTTGTGCTTCCAACTGTATTTTCTTTTAACATACTTCCTTTAGACCTTCTTCATTAGTTTAGTTGTTTCTAAGTACTATGCCACAATTAATTGTCACAACTTAGTAGTTTATTTTGATATTCCAAGCTAAGATCTAGTTCATCTGAAGATAGAAGTATAGAAACCTAAGGAGTTACCTACATATGAGTTATGGGGTAGCAGCAAATGGGCAGCAGTAGATGGGCAGCATTTTATAGTTGAGTTAATTCTAGAAGTGAAACTTGAGAAGTATCGATAATGAAATAATTTGTAGAGGTACTCCAAAAAGATTTACTTGGTTTACCCTTTGCTATGGAAATGGAGTTCAACATTAATGTAATACTGGGTATAGCACCAATAGCCATAATTGGCTTATAGGAAGACACCAGTAGAGTTGGAGGAGCTAAAGGTTCAGATAGAAGGACTACAAGATAAAGGTTTCACCAGACCAAATGCATTGCCTTGGGGTGTAGCAATTCTCTTTGTCAGGAAAAAGGATGGAAGAATGAGATTATGAATCAATTTTAGGGAACTAAACAAGGTAGCAATTAAAAACAAGTACCTTCTCCCTAAAATTAGCAATTTGTTTAACCAATTGTAGTGACCTTGGTTATTTTCTAAGATTGACCTAAGATCGAGTACCATCAATTGAGAATCAAAGAAAAGGACATATTGAAGACAACTTTTAGAAGGTGGTACAAGCATTATGAGTTTTTAGTAATGTCCTTTAGTTTGACTAATGCAGCTATAGCATTCATGGACTTAATGAATAGGGAATTTAGAGACTTTTTAGACAAGTTTAATGTTGTCTTTATTAATGGCATATTGGTTTATTCAAAAAGTAGGGAAGAGCATGAGAGTCACTTAAAGTTAGTGTTAAGCAGATTGCAAACTGAAACGTTGTATGCTAAATTCAAGAACTGTGAGTTTTGGCTGGAGTAGAATTAGTTTTAGGACATATTCTACAGAAAGATGGTATCTTAGTTGATATAGAAAAAGTGAAAGCAATGATAGATTGGCCCAAACTACAATTAGTGACTGAGATTTAAAGACGTAGATCCATGCTTATAGAAAGCTTGAAATGGAAAGTGAGAAATGCATGAAAACAATAAAGTAAACAAGCAAAAACCTATGGACAATTCTAAGGATATGACACATTAAGGAGACTCTACGAACTCATAAAATTAGCTCAATATGACGCACAAGCAACTTAGTGAGGTTACTTGCCACCTAACCTTACTTGAGAATCAAGATAAGAGTAGGGGAAGAAGTAAATGTAGTAGCTCATAAGGAGTAGAATGCATTCAATATGTGGATTCTAATTCTTGTGACTACATATTATAAGGGTATTTACACTTGAAATGTTAAGGAAACTTACCTAAAATAGAAAAGACAAAAAGAGTATTGTTTAAATGAAAAATCAAAGAAAATAGTCATTATTGTAGCACATCCTTTCACATGGGGGTTAAACAGGAGTGGTTAGTCACTAAGGTACCTTTGGTAAAAACAAACAAAATTGTACGGTTAGGCTAGAAGTTGTGGAGCAAACTAGAAGGTTTAAGGAGATGTTAGCTCGGATGCACTCTGGAGTTCTCAGCATAATTACTGTCGAGCTAGTGGTCTATACAGGCAGAGTAAAGTAGACACAGGGTTGGCTAAGCAATTAAGGAAATATGAATCAAGACTACATATAATGGTTAATATAATTGAAATAGCTTTGCTCGGCATGTGAAATTGTTTGGTAATGAGGATCGATTCGGTCTCAGCTAAAGTTAGCTAAAGCAAGAGAATTCACTTCATCAATCCTTCAAGCCCATCAAGCTCAAGCTCGAGTTAAGGGTCTAGTTGTCTGATTCCCATCATTCCCTTTGGGTTGATTTGGATTTAGGATCAAATCTAGTTAGTCTTCACTCAATTCTCCTTCAGGTTAGTAGGGACTGAGGTCAGCAATGTTGAAAGTATTAGAAACTCCATAATCTTTAGGTAATTCCAGTTGATAAGCATTATCATTGATCCTCTGGAGTATTCTGAAAGGGCCTTTAGCTTAGGTAGACAATTTACTTTTTCTCTTACTAAAAAACCTCTAATTGCTCAAGTGTATCCATATTAATTCTTCGAGTTGAAATTGTATTGTCTTCCTTCCTTTACTCTTCTCTCTTAACTTCTTGGTAGCTTGATCAATCTACTAGGCAATGTTCTTATAGATCTACTAAATAAATTGTACTTGGGTTCTTGCTTTAGGGTCTTCTTGCTTAAGTATGAGTGCTGGAGTATGATCAAGAGGTAGTTTTGGGTTGTAGCCATAGACGACTTCAAAGGGTGTCTGTTTGGTGGTGATGTGTATCGTACGATTGTAAACAAATTCCACTATAGGAAAACAGACATCCTAATAAGTAAAATTCTTCTCTATTATAGCTTGAAGTAGTAATCCTAAAGTCCAGTTTACTACCTCCACTTAGCCATAAGTTTAAGGGTGACAAGAAGTGCTGAAGAGTAGTTTAGTCCCCATACAACTCTAAAATGTCTTTAGAAATGACTCAAAAACTTTAGATCCCTATTTGATACTACACTTCTCGACATGTTGTGCAGAGAAACAATCTCCTAGAAAAAGAGAAAAGCAATAGCCAAAGCATCATTAGTTTTTTGTATAGGGCAAAAAGTGTGCCATTTTACTGAAACTATCGACGATAACCATTACTACATCTTTGCCTCGAGTAGTTAGTGGTATTATGAGGATAAAGTCCATGCTTAACCCTGACTAAGGCTTGGTTAAAATAGGTAAAGGGATTGCTTTCCCTTACTAGGCCCAACATTTGGCCCTCTTACAAGTAGCACAATTCTCAATAACTCGATGCACATCTCGTCTCATCTTAAGCTAAAAGAATCTCCCATTCAATAATTCATACATCCTCTTCTCTCCAAAATTTATAGAAAGTCCTCCATCATGAGCTTCACTAACTAACAATTGTCTTATGGAACATGTTAGTACACATAATTTACTACCTTAGAATAAGTATCCATCCTCTACATGATAATCATCTACTATTCTTCCCTTTATATATCATCCAAATATAGGACCGAAATGGGAGTCTTGAGGATAATGCTTGCAAATCCTAAGAGTCTCATCTATAGTTTAGTAAGAAGAACATGTCGCCTTAACAAGGCGTCGGCAATCACATTAGTCTTGCTTTGTTTATACTCAACACAAAGTTGAATCCTTTGAAGAATTCAACCCATCGCACTTACCGCTTTAATAACTTGGTCTAACTTTTGAGGTATCTCAAGGACTCATAATCTGTGTAAATGATAAACTCCCTTAGTAGTAGATAATGTTGCCATACTTGGAGTACTTGGATAAGGGCTAGAAGTTCTTTGTCATATAGGGAGTAGTCAAACTGAGGTCCTCTTAACTTCTCATTATGGTAGGCAATAGGTCGGCCTTCTTGTATTAAGACAGCGCCTATGCCAACACCATATGCATCACACTTAAGCTCAAAAATCTTCTCGAAGTCAGGCAAAGCTAATACAGGTGCAAAGGTCAATCTTTCTTTAATCTTAGGAAAGCTTCTCTCTTCTTTCTCTCCCTACTGAAAATTTGTGTTCTTCTTCATCAGCTCAGTAAGGGGTGCAATAATGGTACTAAACCCCTTAAAGAATCATCAATAAAAGGATGCCAATTTGTGGAAACTCCTCACCTCAACACAAGTGGTTGGGGTTAGCTACTCGACAATTGCTTAAATCTTATCATTATCAACTCACAAGCCTCCTCCACCAACTATATATCCTAGAAAAACCACTTCATCTTAGCAAAAACAACACTTCTTCATGTTATCGAACAATCTTTCTGAATAAAGAACATAAAAAACTAGTTAGAGATGTTCAATATGGTTTGGCAAGTTGACACTATATATGAGGATGTTGTTAATGTAGACAACAACAAACTTCCCGATCAGATTTCTCATAACATGATTCATCAACCTCATAAAAGTCCTCAAGGTGTTTGATGGTCCAAAAGGTAAGATCATCCCCTCATACAAGCTATGTTGTGTCTTAAAAGTAATTTTCTATTCATCCCCTTGTCTCATTCAAATTTGGTGATATTCTAACTGAAGGTTTATCTTATTGAATACTCTCGCACCACTCAGTTCATCTAGCAAGTTGTCTAGTCTCGAAATGGGGTACTGTACTTGATTGTTATCTTATTCATAGCTCTACTATATACACACATTCGCTACATACCATCCTTCTTTGGCACAAGTAATACGAGCATAGCATAAGGGTTAAGACTCTCTCTTACATACCCCTTTTCCAATAGCTCATTGACTTTTCTTTGGAGTTTGGCAACTTGTTTGGGATTCATTCGATAAGTAAGCTTGTTTAGAAGGGGTAATGTAAGTATCAAGTCAGTGCAATGTTCAGTACCTTGAAAAGGGGATAACTCTTCAAGCAACTATTTGGGAAATAGGTCTACATACTCATTAGCACACTTGCTCCTTCAACTCTAATAATCATATGATCAATAGAAAGGTTAGCATGTCATCTTTAATAGCTTCTCAGAGCTTGACATGGCTTAGAATCAAGCCTTTCTTTGATTCTTAGGCTAATTTAGCTTGCAATTTGCTAACTTAGCTTGGTGTCATAAGGTTCAAGATAATCTTCCTACCATCTTTCTCAAATATATATGTGTTTTTGAAACCATCATAGATGACCCTATGATTAAATAACCATGATCAGCCTAACAAAACGCATTTTGTACACATAGGTAGTACGTCACAAAGGATCTTATTGGAGTAATTCCCAACTGAGATTGGCAGCAAGACTTATTGAGAAACAAGTAGTGCTTCCTTCTCATTTAGCTATTGTAGCTTATATGGTTTAGGGTACGACAAGGTTAGCAAATTGAGCTTCTGAACTAGATCAGCAAAGGCAACATTTGTGCTACCACTATTTACTATGAGCATACAAACTTGTTCATTTACCTTATAAGTGATGTAAAACAAGTTCTCTTTCTACTCCTCTTTAGTAGAGGGTCCTAAGCTCATCATACGTCAGACAACTAGGGTTAATTTGTCTAATTCTTTAGCAAACACCTCCTTTTCAACAAGCTCATTTTCTTGGGTGGTATTCTCCTTAGGTGCAACCTTCTCCTTGAGTTCCTCATCAGTGCTATTGATTTCTAACTTTGGGGCATCTCCCTTAATGATCATAGTTTATCTATTTGGACATCGAGCAACCATGTACCTAAATCCTTGGCACTTAAAGCACTTGATTTAGCTCGTCTTAATCCTAGATCCTTGTCCCTTCTCATAAGTTCTCTTTGGTAAGTCTTAGTCGATAGGGCAACCCTTTAATTCAGTCACTATCTTGACTCTTTTACTAAAGTAAGCACTTTAGGGTGCTCAACTACTACTTTAAGCAAGTTAGTAAGATTGACCAACTTGACTCATTGGAGGTCAGCTCAGCCGATTCCTCTTTTGTCTCTCTACGCACTAGGCAATTTTGATGGCCTCATCTAGTGTGGTAAAATACTATAGTTCTACTATGTCTTGAATATCATATCTTGATCTAGTAAGGAATCTAGAAACTATTTGAGTTGAAGGTTTATATACGCTACATTAGATCATAAGCGTTTGAAATTCCTGTACATACTCATCAACATTTTAGTTTCCTTGTCTTTGCTCATGAAGTTGAGCAAAAGTATCTAACACAAATCTGTTTCTAAGGATTCTCTTCATCTTAAGCTATGTATTCACTTCTCTATATCCTTCTCTCCTTCTTATGGCTTAGAAGTCTCTCCGCTACATTACAGCATATCCTGAGAACTCTACTTTATCTTTCCAATAAGGATAGTCATCAGCATTTCTAGAACTATTGAAACTTAGGATTTAAAGCTTTACAAGTTCAGCAGCTCAATGTATTCGAGCTCATCCTTCCATTTCAACATACTTTTCTTCTCCATCCTTTTCATCTACTTCACCCAAGTCAATCCTCTTTCACACACGTTCTCCCACTCTTCCACCTCGATTTTGTCAAATTGGGATTTTTCCTCTCATAAGTTGAGCAGCTTAGGGAGTGTTCTAAATGGCACCAACAAGTTGAAAGGCTAATGCATGAATAGGTTTAGTTAGATCAGCTATCAAGTTATCCATTTCATCGAACCGATCATCAATGCTTCTAGAAGTATTTTGGGGTTGTCAACCATTGTGGATGACACAACTGTTATCATTCCTAATGACAACATTCACATTCAAGCCAGTCATTCTTTTACAAAATTTCAACAACACTCAAAATTTCAATACTCGAGAAACAATTAACACTATTTTCAAAACAACCAACTCACATACTTACTGTTTCTACTCACTCAACTCATTACTTCATAGAAAACACGTAACTACTACTTGCTTTATTTTCATAATTCAAAATAGAGTACAATAGGGCACACGCACAATAGAACCAATACGTCGTTTAATTACTCAAACACTCACAACTAACCCTTTTTCTACCACTACTCACTACTATAACCAATACTACTCATAGCATAGCAATAATTAGCTTAAATAGAACTTACCTAAACGAACCTTCGCTTTGATACCAAGAAGATAGGCCATGCTAAGAGCAAGTAAGGGTGACCATATTGGGGTAGATCTAAGCTTGTAGAAAGCTTGAAATGGAAAGTAAGAAATGCATGAAAATAATGAAGTAAACAAGCAAAAACCCATGAAAGATTCCAAGGATATGGCATATTAAGGAAACTCCATAGGCTCATAAAATTAGCTCGATATGACACATGAGTAGCTCAGTGAAGTTACTCGCCACCTAGCCTTGCTTTAAAGTTAGGAAAAGAGTAAGGGAAGAAGTAAGCACAATAGCTCACAATGAGTGATATGTATTCAATATGTGGATTCTGATTCTTGTAGCTACATATTATAAGGTATTTACACTCGAAATGTTAGGGTAACCTACCTAAAATGGAAAAGATAGAAAGGGTATTGTCTAAAAGAAGTAATGTACAAAAAATAATAAAGTGTACAAATGAAAAAATCAAAGAAAATAGTGATTGGTGCAACAAGTCCTTTCACATAGGGGCTGGACATATGGCGATTAGTCATTGGGGCGCTTTTGGCATAAGTAAACAAAATTGTACGGTCAAACTAGAAGTTGCCTAGTAGACGCAGGGGTTCTTCTAGGGAAATGTTGGCCCAGATGTTTTCTAGGGTTCTTGGTACAAGTATTGTTGAGCTAATGGTTAGCATAAGCAAAGTAAAGCAAATAACAAGGTTAGCTAAGCAGTCAGGGAAATATGAATCAGGATAGCATACAATGGCTGAAAGAACTGAAGTAGCACAACTCGACATGTGAAGTTGTTCAACAATAAGGATCAGCTTGCCCTTGGCTAGAGTTGGCTAGAACAAGAGAATTTGCTTTGTCAATCCTTTAAGCCCTCGAGCTTAGGCTCAAGTCAAGGGTCTAATTATTTGATTCCCATCATCTTAGGACTAAAAGAATATTATAGGTGCTTTGTTGAAGATTTTTCCAAGATAGCTACACTTCTTACTTGATTAACCCAAAAAGGGGTAAGGTTTGGCTAAAATGACTATTGCTAATGTAGTTTTCTAAGACTAAAAGTGAAGTTGATTTTAGCACCAACCTTAGCATTTCCATAGAGTGGGAAAGAATATATAATCTACAGTAATGTAATAGGTTAAGGTTTAGGTTGTGTTTTAATGCAAGATGGGTGAGTTAGTACATATGACTCCAGTCAAGTAAGGCCATATTAAAGGAAGTATCATAACTATGATTTGGAACTGGTGGCAGTAGTTCTAGCACTAAAATTATGGAGGCATTATTTATATGGTGAAAAGTGTAAGGTTTACATGAACCATAAAAGCATGAAGTATATTATCATTCAAAAAGAGTCAAATATGAGATAGAGGTGGTGATTGGAGTTAATAAAAGATTATGACATCAACATTTATACCATTCTTGGAAGGCTAATATTATAGTAGGCACTCTCAGTAGAAAGAAGAAAGGAAATATTGTTACATTAATCACCTCTTTAAGATAGTTATTAGAAGATATGCACAGATTGAAATTAGAAGTGATTACTCAAGAAGTAAGGGCTAAGATGGTAGGTTTACACATTTAACCAACGTTAGTGGAAAGAATAAAGGCTCACAAGCTGAAGATGATAGTATTTAAGAAATCAAGAGTAGAGTAATGTAGCAAGAGCAATTGAGTTTAATATTCATGAAGGAGGTATCCTAAGTGTTGGAATAAATACATATACCTAATGATGAAAGGTTGAAGAAGGATAGAGAAGCCCATTACTATGGTCATTCAATATGCCCCAATAGTACCAAAATGTATAAGGACTTGAAGAGCTACTATTGGTGAAATAGTATGAAGTAGGAGATTGTAGAGTATTTTTCTATGTTTATGATTTTTCATATGGTAAAAACTGATTAACAAAGGCTAGGAGTAGAATTGCAGCTACTTCCCCAACCAGAATGGAAATAAGAGCACGTGACGATGGACTTCATCACAAATCAACCTAAGACAAAGGAAAAATGTGATATAGTATGGGTAATAAGTTGACGGGCTTACAAAGATGGTTCATTTCATGCCCTTTCACTTGGATTATACATTAGAAAGGTTGGCTAAGTTATACATACATGAGATAATAAGATTGCTATTGCTTCTGATAGAGACATACGGTTCATAAGCAAATTCTAAAGTAGTTTATAGAAGACTTGGGGGACCAAATTGTAGTTCAGTACAACATTCTACACTGATAGATTGCCGACCTCTGGACAACTCACTCGCACCATCTCCAAGGCCTACAGTCTCTCGCTAAAAGGATTATTTTTTATTAGCCTGCCGAGGATGAGCACAAGTACTCAAGAGAACTATGGATAAACTCTCTAAATTCTCAACTCGAACACACTTTACTCTGTACCGACCCCTACCCAGTTGCTGACTTGCCTATTGCTAGGGTCAACTTACCAAGTGCCGAAGTCGAGTTATCGAGTGTAGAGGTCGAGTCCCTAATACGCCAAGCTCTACTTATTTAGCCTACAGAGTAGCAGCATCCTTTATTTGTCTTAGCAACTCTAAGTACCATTCATCAGCAGCAACCATAACGTCTATACAGCTTAGCCACTACACCCCAAGATTCCCTTATATAAACCCAATGATAGGTTGTTACCTATCCATTACTTTCTAAAATTTGTTCTATATTTCTTTTCATCATTTGTCTTATTTGTCCTTTTCATACATACTAGGAATCTCTTTCTTTATTGTCTTTTATGTAATTTTTCTTATTTGAATTGTTTCCCTAAAAAGACTTACTATAAATAGTCCTTTTACTATAAACGCAAGGCATCAAACATCTTTTCTAATATTGAATATACTTATTCTTGTAAGATGCCCTTCTCTGAGTATAGTCCATTTATACTCTTATTTAATCTTGCTAAGTAGCTTGAGGTTAGTGGCAATTAAACCTTAACATTAGCTTGTGAGTCATATCAGGCGAAGTGTTAAGTCGTATTATGTTTGTTGGTGTATCATATCCTTTGAGCAACTCACGAAAGCTACAATGTTGATGACTATTCCATTCTCATTTTCTTCAATATTTTGAAGGTCCCATCCAGTTACTATTCCTTATAGTAAGCCCTAGTGATTACTAAGTTCCTAGGCACATCCTATAATCATAATATCAAAGCTTGAGGTTGTGACCAAAAGCTTAGTGTTGAAATATTTCTTGCTAGTGTGTGTGTGTTCTATTATACTCTATTTCTTAAGTGGAAAATAAAGTAAGTTCTTAAGTAGATGTGTGTAGTGTTGTCAAAGTTGTGTGAGAATCTTCTCTTAAATAGTAATCTTTTGAAGTTTGTATTGAGAAATGTCGAATCTTAGTGTTTAAGGAGAGATTAATGATACTAAGATTAATGCTCATGGTCGCAACCGTATTACTCAACAAACCCTACGAACTACTGACAAGTAAATACAAGACCTTACTACTATTGTGGCCAATCTGGCTATTTCTATACAAAGGGCAGCAAAGACTAAACTGCAAGAGAGAGTTATTGTTGAACTAAGCCGAGAAGTAAGAGATAGGTTGAGAAGATAGATGGATGAATATCAGGCATCCGAAGCTATAAAGGTTAACCTAGCTTTACCCTATCATGTTGAAAGGGTTGCAAGAAGGAGACTTGAGTTGGATGAAGTTAAGGAATATGAGGAGAAAGAGTACTATGAAGGATTCAAAGAGTGTGAGCTTAGGGCTCCTAGAAGAGTTGAACATCTTAAAGTATAGATTTTGAGTTTTAGTGGGCTTGGTAATGCTGATAGCTACCTAAACTAGGAGGAGAAGATTGAAAAGATATTCAACTTTTATAATTACAAGGATACTATTTGTATTCAACTGCATTACAATTTACTAGGTATACAACAATGTAGTGGAAGAAGTTATATAACGTACATTAGAGAGCTTGACGTAAGATTCAAACATGGAACGAGATGAAGAGAGTACTAAGGAGTAGACTTGTTCTAGAACAATATAAGCAAGACACTTTCCAACACCTCTAAGAACTTAAGCAAGGTAGCTGATCTATTGATGAATATGTCTAAGAGTTCTAGTTACTAATGATCCAATGTGATATTGATGAACCTAAAGTATGAACAATAGCCAGGTTCATTTATAGGCTAAGGATTGAGATTAGTAATGCCGTAAAGGTGCAAAGGCTAAGAAGTTTAGATGAAACCATTTAAGTAGCTTGAAGAGTAGAACATTAGAGGAGAAGTCAGCTTAGTTGAGCGCTAAGCAACCGACTTAGCTTGCCAAGTAGGATTGGTATGCCAAGCTGAATAAGATATGACCAAGCTCAATACAGTTTTGAGGTATATTGCCAAGGTTAGATGCTAAGCAGACCTAATGATGGCTAAGGCAAGAGGAAGGCTAAGGAATTTAAGGTCAAGAGGTACTAAGGTTAGAGCTTAGGAACACTGACCCTAGCTATTTGATTTGAAGGTACTGCATGATGGATATAAGAACACTTATATGTTCCAAAAGGATGAGAAGAAGGTTATGTTGACTCCATGAGACCTAAAGAGATTTAGGAGTCAGAAGAGAAGATTACTAGATCATTGTAGAGGAAGTACTTAGTGATTTCTCGAGCCTAATTTTCTAGAGATGTCAAGACAAAAGAATATGTGCTCTTGTTAGTCATCAAACTTCTAGAGTTGAGAGAAGCCGGAATCTTACTATCTTAGGAGTACACTTTACTACAAGAGTACGATGACCTGTTTCCTACCAAGATGCTGATAGGATTACTACCTATTAGAGGTATAGGGCATTGTATTAACCTTCAACCTGGAGCTGTTCTATGTAACCGACTTACCTATAGGCTTAACCCTAAGCACACTATTGAGTTGAAGAATCAAGTTAATGAGTTGATTGATTACAGACATGTCTAAGATAGTATGACCCTTATGCTACGTTGGCTGTTTTAGTGCTAAAGAAATATGGCCTATAAAGAATGTGCATTAATAACCAAGAAATAAAAAAAATCACTGTTAAGTATCAATATTCGATCCTACGATTGGATGATATGCTCAATGAGTTACATGGTACTCGAGTCTTTTTGAAGATTAATCTAAAGAGTAGTTATCATCAAATACGAATGAGACTTGGAGATGAATGGGAAAATGCTTTCAAAATAAAGGATGGTCTATTCGAATGGATGGTGATGCCATTTGGTTTGACAAATGCATTGAACACTTTTATGCAACTAATGAATCATAACTTAAGATCATTGATTGGCAAATGCATTGTTGTCTACTTTGATATGATATTTGGTATATGGTACCGACTTCATTTCCCATATCTTGCACTTAAGATCTGTGTTTGATATCTTCTGTATCGAGAAGCTATTCAGTAATTTTAAGAAGTATGTATTTTGTCAGAGTGAGGTAGTATTCCTCGATTATGTTGTTTCTCAAAGAGGTATTAGAGTTAATGATGAGAAAGTCCGAGCTATTCTTGAATGTATAATGCTAACTAGTGTTACCGAAGTAAGGGCTTTCGATGGTCTAGCTTCATTCTATCGAAGATTCATTAAGAACTTTAGTTCCATAGCTAACCCATTAATCGAGCTGACCAAGAAGAACTTTAAATTCAAATGGGTTAAGAAGGCTCAAAGCAGTTTTGATGAGATTAAGTCTAGGTTGGCTTTTACCCTGATACTCGTCTTGCCTAACTTTGAGAAAGTTTTTGAACTAGAATGTGATGTATCTAAAGTTAGCATTGGAGCTGTTCTTATGTAAGAGCATTAACCAGTTGCATACTTCAACGAGAAACTTAGAGGTGCCACATTGAATTACTTGGTATATGACAAGGAATTCTATGGCCTTATCTGAGCACTTCAAAACCAGTAACACTACTTACTATTGAGAGAGTTCATTGTCTACACGAACTACGAATCTCTAAAACATCTTAGAGGACAACAAAAACTTTCCCGATGCCTTGCTAAGTGGGTCAAATACCTATAAACTTTTTGTTATGTCATCAGATATAAGAAGGGAAATACCAACACCATGATTGATACATTTTCTCATCGGCATGTTCTTATTACAGCATTGTAAGCTAAGAAACTTAGATTTGGTGCACTACTTGATTAGTATGAACATGATTCATATTTTAGACCCTTAGCAGCCAAATGCAACGTAAGAGGAGTAGTGGATGGGTTTGATTTGAGCCAAGGGTTTCTAATGAAGGGTAAGCAAATTTGTGTGCCAAATGGGTTTGCTAGGGAATTATTTGTCCAAGAAGCTCATGTTAGAGGCTTAGCTAGTCACTTTAGTGAGAAGAGAACAACAAAGTTGATAAAAGAACATTTCTACTGGCTAAAGATGATAAAGGATGTGTGAAAAGTACTTAAGCTCTACAAGGTGTGCAAACTAGCCAAGGGAAGAAAGGAGTCATAGAGAAAGTATACACTTCTGCCCATACTTGAGCTGCTATGGACCAATCTAAGCATAGATTTCATACTCGGCCTACTCGGGACACCATAGAGACATGATTATATTATAGTGGTGGTCAATCGATTCATCAAATTGAGCCACTTCATCCCCTACTACGAAACCAATGATGCTTTATTTATTTCTAACCTCTTTTTGCAAGAGATCATGTGGCTACATGGAGTAATAAGGAGTATTATTTTTTATTATGATTCGAAGTTCATGAGCTTCTTCTGAAGAACCCTATGGAAGAAGCTCATCACTAAATCACGTTCAGTACTTCTTGCCATCTATAGACAAAAGTTGTGAATAAAACAGTAAGTAACCTCCTTCAAGTTATGGTTGGAAAGAATCTACATAATTAAGATCTATGTCTACCCATCATTAAGTTTGCTTATAACTACTCCACTCATAGCTTAACAAGAAGATTACCTTTTGAGGTTGTCTATGGACTTAACTTAAACTTACCCTTGGATATGGTTATTAGCCTAACTACCTAAGGAGAAAATCAATCAAACCTGTAGCATACTGAAGAGTTTCAAAAAATGCATTAGAAGTTTACCGAACAACTAGCTAAGACTATAGCCCGACAAAGAGAATAAGGGAGTTGAAGAAGATGACAAGTCATCTACAATCCTAAAGACCTTGTTTAGATTTACCTCAATAAGGAGCGATTTCAAAGGAAGAGGACAAGTAAGTTATCCCTCAGGTCGGATGGCCCTTTTAAAATCCTTTGACACCTCAATAACAATGCTTACGAGTTAGAGTTACCCAAAGGATATGGAGTATCATTGGCTTTCAATGATGCTGACTTAACACCCCATGTGTTAGAAGATGGAGAGGAAGATCAAGATTTGAGGGAAAATCTTCAACAACCCCGAGGAATTGATGAATTGCAACCTCTAAACCCTTTATTCACGCCTATCTCCAAGGCCTACAATTTTTCACTAAAAGGATTATCTCTCAACAACCCTGAGCTCTACTTATTCGACCTACAGAATAGTAGCACCCTTTATTCATCTCGGCAACTTTAAGTACCATCCATTAGTGGCCACTACAATAACCATACAACTCAGGCTCTATGCCCTAAGATTCCCTTATATGAACCTAATGACAAGTTACCACCTACCTATTACTTTTCTGACATTTGTTCTATATTCCTTTTCGTCATTTGTCTTATTCATACCTGGAATCTCTTTCTCCATTGTCTTTTATGTAATTTTCTTTACTTATATTGTTACCCTAAAGGACTTACTATAAATAGTCCTTTTAATGTAGCCGTAAGGCATTGAACATCTTTTCTGATATTGAATATACTTGTTCTTGTGAGATACTCTTCTCCAAGTACAGTCTATTTAACATCTCATCTAATCTTGCCAAGTAACTCGAGGTTAGTGGTGAGTAGATCTCAACATTAATTTGTAAGTTATATTAGGCAAAGTGTTAGGTCATATTATGTTCATTGGTATGCTATATCCTTCAGCAACTCACAAAAGCTACTGTGTTAATGACTATTCCATCCTCATTTTCTTCAATATTTCGAAGGACTCATCCGGTTACTATTTCCTACTGTAAGCCCTAGCAATTATTAAGCTCTTAGGCACATCATACCCCTAACCAAATGAGCAATTAGAAAGAACTATACAAGTGATAGAGGCTATGGTAAGAGCTTATGTATTGGACTTTGGTAGAAATTAGGATGATTATTTACCTTTAATCAAGTTTGCTTGTAACAAACAACCATACAAATGGCTCCATATAAGGCAGTATATGGAAAAAAGTGTAGGCCCTCATTGCATTTGGACAAAGTTAGACAAATTTTATGGACAAAGTTACTACAAGAGGCCATTGACAAGGTAAGAATAATTAAGCATTGAATGTAAGTGGCCTAATGTAGATAGAAAAGTTATGCTAACTTAAAATACTATCCTTTAGAGTTCATGGTAAGAAATCTAGCACTATTGAAGATATATCCTATGAAAGGCGTAGTTAGATTTGATTTAAGAGGGAAGTTGAGCCCCTAACACATTGAACTGTTTGAAGTATTGGAAAGAGTTGGCAATTACATATAGGTTGGCTTTGCCACCTAACCTAGCAGGGGTGCATGATGTATTCCATGTGTCAATATTGAAATAATTTTATCTAACCCAGATTAAGATGCTACTCGAGATGCAACCTAAAGTAAAGTTCCAATTATAGCACTAAAATAGTTGGAGTCATATCTGAATCTATTAATAATAGAGTGTTATCAAAATCATGATTCTACTATTACTTTGAGCATATAAAATATGTAGAATCATATAGAATAATGAAAAATTGGTAAAATCATATATCAAAATTCATAATTCTATGAAAAATTTACACCTACATGATTTTACATCCATTTTAAGTAAGAAAAATATCATAAACTTATAAACTTGTAGAATCGTTTATTTAACTTACGATTTTAGCCACTATAGTGACCTATAAAGAAAATGAATACCAAAGTCTAAGAGTCAATGCATAGAATGGTACCTTATGTCAAAGTGAATGAGAGGTTACATTAAAGCGAGTGGAGGAGATAAGAAGGAAGTGCCCATAACCTTTCTAAGAAGCGTAAACTTTTGAGAAAAAAAATTTTAGGGGGGTGTGGGGAGGATGTAACACCATGGAAATAATAATAATGAGAGAAAAATAAAAGGAAGCACATTAATAGTGTAATGATGGTAAAGTAAATAGATAAATATAGTAAAAGGGTATTTTAGGGATTACAAAAGTTAGGGATACACAACTTAACATAGCTTTAAAAATATGTCTTTTTTCATTTACTCACCAAACTTAAAAGCTGATCGTGTGTTTCATCATGATGTTTTTATTAGTTAAGAGATTCTAATACCAATTTTGGAATTTGTGCTACTGTATACAGATGGTTGGATGAGAAAAAGCAACCTTAAAGGCTAGAGAAGGGATTTTATGATAAGTAATGGTTAAGATTTAAAGGAATTACAATCCTTTATGAGTATCTAATTAAATTCAAGTTTGCAAGTTTATGTGTTTTTGTATGGTACCTTTGGGATTCATATAAGACCTTGTGAGAAATCAACTAAGTATCTAAAACTCATTGAATCTTTAGCATTAATTGCTAATAATTAGTGAAAGAACTAAAAGAATGGATTTAGAATATCATGAACAAAGGTGTAGAATCAAATTTTTTATGTATAGAAGGGGTTTAATGGACCAAAACTCAAAGAAAAGTAGGGTTTTATGAACTAATAGGATCACGTTCAAGAAACATGGCCATGGTTCAAATTGTAATTCCTCAAAAAATGTAGATTGTGAAGTTTAGGCATAAATTTGGAAGAAAAATAACAAATAAAAGGATCACAGCCAAAATCATAAACATGATCCTAATCACGTTTTAAAGGGTGCATTTTCTAAAGGGGTTCACAATCATGAATCATAGTCATGATTCTCCCCATGAACATGTAGCTATTTAGTAAAAGAGAGAACATAGCCTTGCATCCAACCATATTTCCTATCGACATATTTTCTTTGAACTTTCTTTCTTGGTTTAATTGTTTTCGACCTAATAATCCTTAGTTAACTCATTGAGGAACCTATGGGATTTATTTAAGTTCTAAACCTAGTATTTTCTTATTCTTATAGGTTTTACTTTGATAATCCTATACAATCTAAAACAAACTTTCCATGTACATGACACTTAATCGTTGATTATAGTTGTTAGGCTAGTTAAATGTGAAATGGAGTAACATAATTAGCTTGGCCTAGGGGCCAATTATGGTAGGACCCTAGGGGGTTACCTCAATGATCTTTAGATGGTGATGTCCCTAGTGAAGTTACCCATTAAAATGATTTAAGATAGATTAGGAAATCTTAGGGTTGGAGGTGACAGTTCTTAGGTATGGCATAAAAGTATCTATTCTGTATGTATATGTATATATTATAATTATGTGTGTGGCATCTTGAGTATACCTTCTTGTGATGCTTGAAAGATAGAACCGAAAATAATAACTTATGGTTATTTATTTATAATAGTTAATGTATATAGTTTTGCATTTCTTGTTAATACACGTGGTTATATCTTGCATACTAAGCTCCGAGTCACTCTTATATTTTATTTCATTTTCGTCACCATTGCAAGATAGTTAAACGAGTATGCAAAGTATGATGAATATGGTGAAGCGTATTATTACTATTATAGTGAGGATTAGCATTATTAAATCACTGAAGGAAACAAAATATGGATAGACAAATGGAAGGATTAGTTTGTGATTTTTCAATCTATTTATCGATGAACTATGACTTCAATATTTGAATAATTGAGAGTTAAGAATTGAGTATTGTTATATTTTATTTGGAGATTTGTAAAGACTTAGCTTTGAGCCATTAGTTAATATTATTGAGAATTTCTTATTAAATATAATATCAGCAATTTTAATGCGAATTTTGGAGAATTTAGTTGTACTTTTAGAGCTTAATGTATCAATAGAGGACTAGGGACATGTGGCAAGTTATGATACCCTAAGTGTAGGTTGTTATAAGTAAGATCGAACTTGATTAAATTTTTAGGTTATGCATAAACAAGATGGTTTAGTAATGGTGGTATGGCAAATATATCTACTAGGGTAAATTATGCAAACTCTTTATAAGCTAACATGTTCTAAGGTACTTACCTTTTTCTACTTAGAAAATATGCACTAAAACTATTGAATTTTTAAACATATTGCACTTACTCTCTAATTTATAAGTTCATTGCTTCAAAGTAAAAGAGTAAAGAAAAAGTAATTTGTGAAAAAAAAAAAAAACTAAGGTAGTAATGTAAAGCTTAATAGTAGAATAGATAGATGGAAGCATATTGGAAATAAGTGTTTAGAGTATTACATTATTTCACATCAATTCAGGTTCCACAAAATAAAGCAACATATAAATATTCTTTTGTATAAATTGTAACTTCATCAAATCCCACCACACATGAGACAAAAACTCCTTAACTAAAGACAACTAATGCTTATGATTTTTAGAGACTTTCAACCTACCTAACTTCGATAACTTCTAATCATTACATTACAAAAGTCAACATATATCACCTCTAAATGTATCTACAAAAATCTTAAACTTAATAGTCTTCCTTAATATTTTTCTTGAATACCCCAAGCATTTGCGATTGCTTTTTCAAATTTTCCTTTTTATGAACTGTTACTTAAGATGTTAACAACTTGTTCATTAGAGTTGCAATGTAGTAACTTGATCTCCTTACTTGCCTCCACTTCTCTTAGAGTATGAAACTTTATTTCTATATGCTTTGATCTTCCATGAAACACTAGATTCTTGGCCATTGAAATTTCATATTTGTGTCAACCCATATAATTGTTGTATCATTTTGTAGATTTCTCAACTAAATGGTCGAATTAGCTTCTTGGAGCAGTAAGTAGAAAGGTTGCTTATAAAAGTAGAAAGTTTAGTGTAATAAAGTTGGAGAAGAAGCTAACTGATAGTCATTTAGTTGAAGTCGTTGTCCAAGAAGCTAATTAGTAAATAAATGGTCATGGGAATACACCTTTAACAACTCACAAGAGCCATGGAGCTTTTGAGTTAGAAATGTCAAGCACTTAGTCCATCCTTGACGGTTTGCAATTTTTTTAAGCTTATAAATAAACATAATACTAGCATTGGTGGAAGTTTGGTAGAGTTTTGGTGCCTTGGTGGACTAGTAATGTGTTGGTCAAATTAGTTGATTGCTCAAATCATTGGATTATTTGTGAGGTCAACTTTTGAGGATGGATCCTTTTTAGATCATATGACATGGTTTTATTCGTTAACTAATTTTCATGCTAAAACAGGTTACAAGGTAATCTTATTAGTTTATGAAGATCTCTTAATGGGGTAAGGCATTATATTCTACATGATGATGAGAAGAATGGTAGTCATACCAAAAGTTAAAGACAAATTGAAGGATTTAGAAAATATGCTTTTTGAAAAAAACCTGTAAGATTTAGGTTTTCATGGCAAAAAAAAAAAAAACACTTAATTGAATGGATGCTACATAAGGGTTCTTATTAAAGACTGAATTGATAAGGGTTTGGCATCTCTAAAGTAGTTGAGAATTTTCCAAAAATCTCAAATGGAACATTACCTTACATTAAGGTTAGACCATGCTACAATAGTGTTGAATATTCACAAAAATGACTAGAAAAGTTAAAAAAAAAAAAGATTCAAGTTTGAGAATGGTTAGAGGGTGCTAAATAGATGCAATGAAGCTATAGATTAGGGTTAGCATTAGGGAAGGATTTGTAAACTTGTCTTTGGTGTAGAACCTATTAAATTATTGCAGTTCAATCTAACTAGTGGAGTAAATTGGTCATGCCAAATTACAAAATGGAAATAGAAAAACCCTCAAGTAAACTCAACTAAGTTCAAGGCCAAGGGGTAGGTAATGAATGTGAGGATGACAAGGCCATTTTATAGTAACTTGATTAGTTATGGAATAGGGAAGAAACCCATTGGCACCAATGGTATAAAGTTGATTGGTTAAGCTGTGAAGACCATGGTACAACTTTCTTTCATCGCTCCACTATGAGTAGGAGACAAATAAACAAAATTCTTAAAATCCATGATGGTAAGGGGGTATGGTTAGAGGATGAGTAGCAAATTGCATAAGCTTTCATGGACTTTCATTGTCACTTTTTATAAGTAAATCACACCATAATTTTGGATAGAGCCAGTGTTTTTTAGGGAGGATAACTAGCAATTTTACACTAAAGTCATACCTAAGGAAGTTAAACATGTTGTTTTCAGCTTAAGTAGCCTAAAGGCACCAAGTCTAGATGGTTTTCTAGGGATTTTCCACCAAAATTTTTGGAATACCATAAAACTATCTATTGTAAAGGCAATCTAAGTTTTTCCCAACAACTTTTCCTTAAACTCTGCTAATTTAGTTCTCATCCTAAAAGTCTCTAATTCAAAGTTGGTTAATCATTTTTGCCCTCATTAGTTCATGTAAATTTCTCTTTAAGATTATTTCAAAAATTCTTATCAATAGGTTAAAGCTTTTTCTTGGAGAGTTTAATACTGAAAATGAAAGTGCCTTTATCTCAAGACGCTTGATTCAATGTAATAGACTTATTACACATAAGCTTTTCTACTACTTAAGGAATAAGAAGAGATCCAAAACCTTTAACTATACCTTCAAATTCCCTTGAAAAAAGCATATGATAAGGTGGAATGAGACTTTTTTAGTGATGTCCTTTCTAAATTATGGGTGGATACTTGCTGGATTGAATGGGTGATGGCCTGTGTTATCTTCATATAATATAATTTAATAGTTGATGGAAATGTAGAAGGTCATATTAGGCCTTTTAGAGGCATCTGATAAGGGGATCCTTTGTTAGAGGCATTTTGTCTAAAGGTTTAAAAAAGTTTATTTCATACCTTCTATTTGTACGTGACTCATTATTTTCTCGTAATGCTATAGAGGTTACTTTGGTTAGATTGAAGTGGATACTAAGGTCTTATTGCACTACATCATGCCAAGAGGTAAATTTATCAAAATCTTGTATCATTTTCAACAAGACTCACCTCCAAAATTACAGTAAAGACTAGTAAATGTTTTAGGCATTTCTGACACTTTTGACCCAGACAAATATCTTATTTTGCCTATGGTGTAGGGTAGTTAAAATTAGAGGCTTTGAAGTTTGTTAAAGATAAGATTCATTTGAAACTGCAAGGTTGAAGAACCAATTCTTAAGTGCAATAGGCATCTTATTTCTAATCGTGTTAGTAGCTTATGCTATTCTAACTTACTCTAGGGAGTATTTTAAGTTTCCCTTAAAGTGGTGCCATTGTGAGTAGCTTTATAGCTTGTCTCTAGTGAAGACAGTAGAAAGATGAAAGGAGAGTGCATTAGGTTGGTTAGGATAAGCTAAGGCTACCAAAGGTAAAGACAACTGTATAAGCTTCATGGACTTTCATCTCTCTAATATGGCTTTGCTAACTAAACTATTATGGTGAATCCACTCAAACCATCTTTCAAATGAGGATTTTTTATTTGCTTGGGGGGTGGGGGTGTTTTAAGCTCCTAGGGGAGGTGCTACTATTTTAGAAGAGTATGGTATACTATTTGAAGGGGCGCTATGGAGGTTTGGTACAAGTAAGGTAGTGAATATGTGTAAAGATAGGTGAATCCCAAATAATCCTGGTGGTTAAATGGCTTGATAGTAACCTATTGGTTTGGAGGACCTAACAATGGATAAACTAATTTGGATAGATAAATGTTTTTGGGATCTAAGGTTAATTTTATGCCATATTTTGAGCATAGAGGAAAAGAGTATCAAATGTATACCTTTGTCTTATAAAATTATGCCTAACGTCTTAGTATGGCCTTATAATAGAAGGGGAGCTTGTATTGCTAAGTTAGCCTATTGCTGCCTTATAAATAGAAAGCCTTTATGTTTGAGAGTTTCTCGTCCTTATTGTTCACAAGTAAGGACTAAAAGCATGTAGAACCTAGTCATCTAACCAAAAGTCGAAAAAACTTTATGGTTTGTATGAACAAAATCTCTAGCGGTCAACACAAATCTGTTTCAAAGGAATATCTTATAAAGTCTATGGTGTCATTTCTATGGCATGGAGGAAACTGAAGAGCATATGTTGACTTTGTGCCCATGGGTTGAGTCTATGTAGTTCGGAGTGTTGGGATGTAGAATGGAAGCGGATAAAGTCCAATCCTTTTAGGCATGGAAAGAAACTTTATTATAGGGGTTGTCTTACTGTGAGAAGGAGTTAGAGAGGGCAATTGATATGTTGTTAGGTCATTCGAACTTATCACTATAAAGTCATATATGAGGAAAACAAATCCAAAATCCATAATGAAGGTTAAGATGCATTATGATAAGTGAAGGCATTTGCAAAGGATGGAAAAGCTAATTAATAATAAGGTGAGCTGCTTAAGTGTTGAGACATGGTCCCCATCGCTTGTTGGAATAATGAAATTAAATGTGGATGGATCATGGAGTGTAGATGGCAGCTTAAGAGGTATAGTGATGGTAGCATGTGATTGTTTGGGTTTGTTAGTGGGTAAGCTTTTTGAATCAAGTTGCAAATTTCAATACAAAAATGATTGAAAGCATAGCAATTAAAAATGGGCTGTTGCTGGCCTAACACAAAGGCTAATCCAATAATATTCATTGGAGTAATGGCCTGTTGTTAGAGGATATTAATTTTCTTACTTCTAGATTTAGGAACATTGAGTTTGTTAAAGTTTCTCAAAATGCTAATAGAGCAGCATATTAGGTAGCTAATACATCCAAAAAGGGGATCCTCGACTACTTTCTATTAATTTAGATGCTGCTGTTTTCTTGTTTAGGGATAACTCTTGTATGGTCATGGTTAAAGAATGATTTTACCTTTTTGGTTAACGTAAAATAAATGGCCTAATTTGTGCTACCTACAGTTATAATGTACTCAACTTTAGCATAGGATTGGGCCACCACTTCCTGTTTCTTAAAGCACCAAGAGAAAACACCAAAACTTAGATTAAATGCATACTTTGATGTGCTCTTTGAGTTTTAATACTTGTAGCCTAATTATTGTCGAGCCTGATTTTTCGATTTTCTATTTATTTCAAACTAATTTCTCATTTCTCGATTAATACCAAACCCATACCCATTTAATATTAATCCTCGACTAAAGAAATTGAGAAATTCTGATTTTTTATTGAAAATAGTTTTTGGAGTCGCCACCCGATCGAAGTCGAGAAAAGGAAAGAAATTATAACCAATTGGGTGGATTAATTATGATTTGGCTATCGGTCTTTGATTTCAATTTGAATGAAAAATCAGAGTGTTCCGAGTTTGGGAGCTAACCTATTAAACCCTTAATAGGTACCACTATCTATTTACCGAAAGTAGGATTATTTTTGTAATTATAATATTTTTAAAGAAAAAATAAATAAATAAATAATTAAAAGAAAAAAGAACCTAAGTTTCTACATATTTTATTATTGCCTTGAAGGTGCCTACGTACCCGTTAGCCGGGATCAGACAATCATAGTTCTTTCGAAAAATCTTTAGTGTGTTAATTGATTTTAATATTTGAAAACAAACCGAACTTACGTTTTTAATTGATTTAGTTTATTTAAAAAAACTAAAGGGTCCTAAGTAGTAAATGATAAAAAAAATTCTCTAAAACATCTTAAACAATTTATTGACTTTTGTTAATTTTTACTTCTAAAAAAAATTTGGTTTTCTAAGTGAGAAATCCTAAAAAAAACTAATCTTAAAAATTCCTAAACTAATATACATATATATATATTCTATTATTATTAAATAATTATCTACCTAAATAGATTAGTAATGTTACGTTACTTACTTAATATATAAAAAACTAATACTAATAAGTCACCTAAACTAATATAGTCATATACATATACTGCATCAAATAATTAAGGAACTAATAATATAATGATAATAATAATAATAAATAAATAAATAATAATGAAAAAAATAAGAAAACTAAGATTTTGGAAAAAACTGAACTTGGCTTGTTCTTGCACAATAATGGCATAGACGGAGCAACGATGGTATCGAACTATGGAGTGTACAATTTGACATCGGGGCTTACTGTTCTGGAGTTGGTGATGTGCAGTGGAACGTGGGGTTAGCGTCGGTATATATCCAGTGGATGAGTAGCAGTTACTGTTTTTAGATGGAGCAAACAACGACGGCATTCTAGCGATGTACAGACGACTGCGGCTGTCACGTGTGGATCTTCTCAAGCGTTGTTGTCGCTTCTGTGTCATGCTTGTGTTCAGTCAACAAGTGCAGTGGCGTGGACTTAAGTTTGGTGTGGATTTGCTACTGCTGCTCGTACTGTGTAGCACTGGAGACTGATCTGTGTGTGGATCGATGCTGTATAGACAGCGTGTAGCGAACTGCAGTTGTTTGTGGATTCACTACTACAGACGTTAGTACAGCAGATTAATCTAAAAGTTACGACAATGCTGCTGGTCGAGCTTGCTGTTTGGCAATATGGTAAAGCTGTGTACGTGGGTTATGGTGAGCTGATTGCTGGTGCAACAGAGCTATGCGTGTGTATTTGGTTTGGCTTGGGTGAATTTGCGATCAGCAGTAGCGTAATCGTGGGGATGACTGCAATGTCTGTTTTTTTTCTCCTGAAGTGGTTTGTGTAAGTTTTTCTTTTTATGGATAAAGACCGGCCTCCCCGATGTTGTTGTTCTTTTCTTTCATAAAGTCCCAAATCAAATCCTATCATATTTATTATATCTGATTTGATAACTAAACTAGATTCAAATTTAATTCAAATCTAATTTAACTAAACTCATATAATTTAATTAGATATGAATCCGATTTTCGTCTCGTCTCTACAAAGTTAGAAAAATAAAGACATAGGTATCTATCAAGACTCGAACCCAAGACCTCGAATTAAATCCATTCCAATACTTCAATACCTATCCATTAGGCCATTGGCATGTGCCTTAACATTCATTACAATTAAATTATATTTAAACTATCCAATTCGCTAAAATAAAAAATTTTAACTAAACTAAAACTAACACTAAAACTAATTATTCCTAATATAAATTACTTCCTAAAAATCTACGAAATTTTTATAATTTTTCCTTTTCTTATTTTTTTGGTATTATCATTATTTGTTAATTTTTATTATTTTTTATTTTTTTAAATTAGGACCCTTTTTGTAAAAATAAAGATTAAGACTATAGAGCGGCAAAAATTAGGTATCTACAATTGCCTCTCTTTGTGGTAAAGTTTGAGCAAAAGTTTGCCACAAAGACAAAAAAGACACCGTTTTTGCCTCAGGACGACTCTATCCTAAAAAACGTTAAGATGCTTGACGAGGGTTAGAATAGCAAGGGATAGCGCCTTTGTAAGTTGGCAAAAATCCCTAGAAGAATAATGAGAACTTGGTCGTGCCCTATTGAGCTGACTAACCAAGCGGTTAAAGCACCTCTTGAGCTGGCTAAGACCTAAAGAATGAAGAAACTTGGTAGTACCCTAATAAGCAGACTAACCAAGGCGGTCAGAGTGCCCTTTGAGCTGGCTAAGACCTAAAGAATGAAGAAACTTAGTAGTGCCCTAATGAGCTAACTAACTAAGGCAGTCAAAGTGCCCTTTGAGCTGGCTAAGACCTAAAGAATGCCCTAATGAGCTGACTAACCAAGGCGGTCAAAACGCCCTTTGAGCTGGCTAAGACCCGAAGAATGAAGAAACTTGGTCGTGCCCTGATGAGCTGACTAACCAAGGTGATCAAAGCACCCTTAGAGCTAGCTAAGACCTAAAGAATGAAGAAACTTGGCAATGCCCTAATGAGCTGACTAACCAAGGCGGTCAAAGCGCCTTTTGAGCTGGCTAAAACCTAAAGAATGAAGAAACTTGGTCATGCCCGGATGAGTTAACTAACCAAAGCGGTCAAAGCGCCCTTTGAGCTGACTAAGACCTGAAAACAAGGAAAACTTAGTTGTACCCTAATGAGTAGGCTAACCAAGGTGGTCAAAGCGCCCTTTGAGCTGGCTAAGACCTGAAAATAAGGAAAACTTGGTCGTTCCCTAATGAGCTGACTAACTAAGGCGGTCAAAGCACCCTTTGAGCTGGCTAAGACCTGAAAACAAGGAAAACTTGGTCATACCTTAATAAGCTGACTAACCAAGGTGATCAAAGTGCCCTTTGAGCTGGCTAAGACCTAAAGAATGAAGAAACTTGGTCATGTCCTAATGAGCTGACTAACCAATGCGGTCAAAGCACCCTTTGAGCTGGCTAAGACCTAAAAACTAGGAAAACTTGGTCATGCCCTAATGAGCTGACTAACCAAGGCGGTCAAAGCGCCTTTTAAGCTGGCTAAGACCTAAAGAATGAAGAAACTTGGTCGTACCCTAATAAGCTAACTAACTAAGGTGGTCAAAGCGCCTTTTGAGCTGGCTAAGACCTGAAAACAAGGAAATCTTGGTCGTGCCCTAATGACCTAACTAACCAAGGCGGTCAAAGTGCCCTTTGAGCTGGCTAAGACCTAAAAATAAGGAAAACTTGGTAGTGCCCTGATAAGCTGACTAACCAAGGCGATCAACGCGCCCTTTGAGCTAGCTAAGACCTGAAAATGAGGAAAACTTGGTAGTGCCCTGATGAGCTGACTAACTAAGGTGATCGAAGCGCCCTTTGAGCTAGCTAAGACCTAAAAACAAGGAAAACTTGGTAGTGTCCTGATGATTTGACTAACCAAGGCGGTCGAAGTGCCCTTTGAGCTGGCTAAGACCTGAAAACAAGGAAAACTTGGTAGTGCCCTAATAAGTTAACTAACCAAGGCGATCGAAGCACCCTTTGAGCTGGCTAAGACCTGAAAATGAGGAAAACTTTGAATTGGGATAGCGCTCCATGAGCTTACTAAATCCTTAGGAGATTATAAATTGGGACTGTTTTAGGAGTTAGGCAGAAGCTTAAGAAGCTTTAGATTGGGACTGCACTCTATGAGTTGGCTAGATCCCTAAATGAGAATATGAGTCGAAATAGCGCTCCATAAGCTGATCGAGGTGTTAAATCCCTTGAAGAAATTTTGAGTCAGGTAATGTTCTGTGAGTTCAACGATTGGAAGTTAAAGAAACACTGGGACCATGCTTTACGAGCTAACTATCTTACTAGGAAATTGTTTTTGGAAAATAAGCTATTATCCTTAAGGGAAAACCAATTGCCAATGCAATATTTTATTAGGTTTAGAATCACTTACCTAGTTTCAATGATAGCTCCCAAGTAGTCCCATGTCTTATTGAGTAGTCCGGTTAGAACCAATAATTATGACTCTTACTGTTGCTTTCATTCTTCTTCTTCTTTCTTCTGCAGTCTCTTTCCAAAACCTACTTTTTTTTTCTTTTTTTTCTTCTTTTTTTTTTTTCTTTTCTTTTTCTTCTTCTTCTTTCTTTCTTTTTTTTGAAAACAACTTAAGCTTAAAATAAATGTAAAACATATTCTTCTCGAACAAAGATGTCCCATATTGAACTTCTGGTCCAAACATTGGCTTTCCATGCAAGCATCTATTCTCAAGCGAGTTTCCACTTACACGCCAGACATTACTCTTTTTGAACATGGCCCTGTCCTGAAAAATAGGAAACAAATCTCCCTTTCTTTGGGGGGTTAACCACAATAATGTATTAAAAGAAGTTTTATCAATAGTCATCGCTTCAAATTAAGTGATTATTTTTCTTGTGGTGCTTTGTGTGTAAGGTTTATTTGGGTAAATAATAGAGCAAGAAGTGGGGTCTTTTAGTGGAATGAGAAAAAGAAAGGCTAAGGATATTATCCAATGCTAACGACTACTAGGAATACCAACTTTGCATGTAGAAAATGACAATGAGACCACAGTAATAGTAAGATTATTTGCAAAAATTTCATTGATGTTCAAGGATAGTACATCTTCAATGCATCAACATTTACTAGGTCCTTCAAGTCCGGACCATCCATCTGAGACAAGATAACAGCTCCCCCAGACAATACTTTTTTCACAATGTAAGGCCTTTTTTAGTTTAGGGCAAACTTCCCTCTTAAATCAATTGTGTTAGGCAACGTCTTCCTCAACACCATATCTCCTTGCTTAAAACTTCGGGGTCGTACTTTTTTATTGAAGCCCTAGCCATTTGCTACTGATAGCAAATGTTGTAGCACAAGGTTGTCGGCCTCTTTTCACTAATTAGGTTCAACTGCTCAATACGCTTCTTTACCCAATCGGCCTCATCTAACTGAGTTTCCGACAATATTTTGAGAGACGGGATCTCAACCTCCACTGGCAGTACAGCCTCCATTCCGTATACCAACAAGTAGGGGGTTGCCCCTATTGATGTTCTGATAGAAGTTCAATAGGCCATGAGTGCAAATGGTAACATCTCATGCCAATCTCGATACATAATGGCCATCTTCTCAATAATTCTTTTGATATTCTTATTGGCTGCTTCCACGGCTCCATTCATTTGGGGCCATAAGGAGTAGAATTTCTATGAATGATCCTAAAGTGTCGGCATAACTCGAACATCAATTTATTATTCAGATTCGTACCGTTGTTAGTAATAATTGTTTCTGGTGTACCATACCGAGCCAGTATGTCTCTCCTAATGAACTTGACCACTACCCCCTTCATCATACAAAAGTAGGATGAGGCTTCAACCTACTTAGTGAAATAATCAATAGCTACCAATATAAATCAGTGCCCGTTAGATGCTTTTAGAGTGATTGGGCCAATTATATCTATTCCCCACATCGAAAAAGGTCATGGTGCTGATAGTGTATGCAATTCTTGAGGTGGAGCATTTATCATGTTCGCATAGATCTGGCACAAATGGCAGTGTCTAACATGTGCTATACAATCCGCTTCTACAGTTGACCAATAATATCCCATCCTCATGATTTTCTTAGCAAGCATGTAGCTATTCATGTGAGGGCCACATACTCCCTCGCGCACTTCTTACATTAGCATCTTTGCCTCTTTCTCATCTACACAACGTAAAAGTGTACCGTCAAACAATCGTCGGTACAGCGTAGAATCGCTCATCAAGTACTGAGCCGCCAATCTTCTAATTAATTTTTTGTCCTTCCTCTCTATTCCTTCAGGGTACGTACCATGTTGTAAAAATATTTTGATATCATGATACCAAGGCTTTTTACCACATGAACTTTCCATTGCCAAACAAAAAGCAAGCTTTTCTTCAATTTCAATTTTAAGTGGCTGAATCTCCACTCCTTTCGATATCTAAATCATTGATGCCAAAGTAGCAAGAGCATCGGCAAATTGGTTTTGAACCCTTAGTACGTACACGAAGGTAATCTTTTCGAACTTAGTTATCAACTTGGCCAAGTGTTGGCGATAAGGCACTAATTTGGGGTCTTTCGTCTTATACTCACCCCGAGCTTGGCCTATAATCAATGAAGAATCTCCATATACCTGTAATTCCTATATCTCCTTAAACAATGCGATTTTGAGTCCTAAAATACACGCCTCGTATTCTGTAATGTTATTGGTGCATGGGAAAACCAATCTCACAGCCATTGGAAATTGCGTACCTCCAGGCGACACCAGAATTGCCCCTACTCCACATCCAGACACATTAGCTGCTCCGTCAAAGAACATTTTCCACCCTGAAGATTTTTCGATTATTTCACCATCAGAATCATTTCCTGCTATTAGGATGTTTTCATCGGGAAACTTAACCCATCCTTCTTGAGGGGTATCCTCAGAAGGATTCTCCGCTAACTGATCCACTAAAGCTTGCCCCTTGATTGAACTTTGGCTCACATACTTAATGTCAAATTCTATCAGCAACATCTGCCACTTTGAAACTCTATCAATGAGAGCCGGTTTTTCAACTAAGTATTTCAAAGGATTGTGTTGTGTTATCAACTCAATCTGATAATACAATGTGTATTAACTGAGTCAATGCAAACCCAGACCAATGCACAATACACAACGGGTTCTTTCAGCTTCTGAGTATTTTTGCTCCCCTTTGGCAAACTTCTCGCTTAGATAGTAAACGACTCGCTCTTTCCCTTCTTCATCCTTCTGGCCAAGCACGGATCCCATGGATTCCGACATTATGGTCAGGTACAAGAACAATAGCTTTCCAGGTTTAGGTGCTACCAACATTGGAGGTTTCATGAGATATTCTTTAATTTTCATGAAAGCCTCTTCGCATTCCTCATTCCAGCTGATCTTTGCGTTCTTTTTTAACAGCTTAAAAAGAGGGCAGCATTTGTCCATTAACTGTGCTATAAATCGAGCTATGTAATTTAAACGCCCCAGCAATCCTCGCACTTCCTTGAGCATTTGTGGAGGAGGCATGTCAATTATAGCTTTGGCCTTATCAGGATCGACTTCAATACCTCTTTGGCTAACTATGAACCCCAACAATTTTCCTAACATCACACTAAAGGTACACTTCTCTAGATTCAATTTCAAGTGGTACTTTCTCAGCCTATCAAACAACTTCCTCAGGTTTTCTAAGTGATCTTCCTCCTCTATAAATTTTGCAATCATATCATCAACATACACTTCTATTTCTTTATGCATCATATGAGGAAAGATTGCAACCATAGCCCTCTGATATGTTGCACCTGCATTCTTCAACCTAAACGGCATCACCTTATAGCAAAACGTTCCCCAAGTCGTAATAAAAGTCATCTTTGTCTTATCCTCTTCGAACATCCGAATCTGATTATATCTCGAAAAACCATCCATGAAAGAGAATAGATGATTTCTGGTGGTGTTATCCACCAAGACATCAATGTGAGGCAATGGGAAATTATCCTTAGGCATTGCCTGGTTGAGATCTCAAAAGTCTATACACACTCTAACTTTCCCATTCTTCTTCATTACTGGAACGATATTAGCTACCCATTCCGAGTAATCCAACACTTCGATGAATTCAACCTCCAATAGTTTCTTCACTTCTTCTTTAATTTTCAGTAATATGTCAGGTCGAAATCTCCTCAATTTTTTCTTTTTTGGTTTGACGTCTTCATTTGTGGGTAAACGGTGGACTATAATCAATGGGTCCAACTCAGGCATATCTTCATACGACCAAGCGAACACATCCTGATATTCGGTTAATAACGCAATCATTTCTGTTTTTTGCTTCTCTTTTAAACTCACCCCAATTTTTAAACTCTTAGGACTGTCTTCGTTCCCCACATTAATTGTCTCAATCGGTTCATCAATAGTAATTCTACCCAATTCATGTTTTTGCCATTCCTCTTGTATATTACTGTAGTCATCGACATCGCTCCCGACGACTAACCCAGTAGAGCCGGAAGCGATATCAATATTCTCATTTTCTACCTGCGTGAGGTATTCCTGGTTTTCGCTTGGTTCATTGGATCTGAATGAGAATGCATGAAAAAAGTGAATGTAAACAAAAGAGAATTGAAGAGCAACATGGGAAAGAAACAGACTAAGATTTCATTGAATAAATGGAGGTATGGTCTCAAATGAGATAAAGGCTTAACTAATTTTGAATGAAAGGTTCAACGATACATTTGAAACGATGACTATTAAAAATTAAAATTCAGAAAATACTAACTACGGGTCACCCCTTTACCCTAAGGAAGACCTGTTGCTATTTACCGGGATGGAGAACTAGTTGTTCAAATGATGTTGGAACTTGGGTGGTACATTTGTTGATCCTTCTTTGTCAGATTGTCGGGCTTGAGTCTCTTCCCATATGAACGTCTCAGCTAGTGGTGGAATGGTCATTAAGGTATGGTATAATCTATTACCTCTCTTGCCCCTCACTTGTTTCTTCTGGAATTCTTCTGCTGGGGTAGGATTGTAGCCAAGGTCGTAGGTGCCGATCTGACCTTCCTTGAATCCCTTCCTTCTATCATCCTTTCTGTCGGGACCGGTAATCATGTTCACTTCTTCAAACATTTGTAAACCCAGCTCTTCTTGTCCTTCACTTCCTATGTAGGGTATAGCCATCTCCTTGTAGATTTCATAATCTTGATCTCCCAAAATTGTAATCACCTGGCCATTGGAGATAAACTTCAATTTTTAGTGCAAGCTCGAGGGTATAGCCCTTGCTGCATGGATCTAAGGTCTTCCCAAAAGTAGATTGAAAGATCTTAGAATGTCCATGACTTGAAATCAAATAGTAAAGTGTTGAGGGCTAATACTCACGGGTAAATCAATCTCCCCTATAATCTCTCTTTTGGAACCATCAAAGGCCCTAACTGTTGTGGAAGAAGGCTTAATTGCAGATGTGTCGATGCCCAGCAAATCCAAGGTGGCGAGTGGGCAGACGTTTAGTGACGATCCGTTGTCAATGAGCACCCTGGTGACAATTATGTCGTTACTCCTTACCATAATAAAGAGTGGCTTTGTATGTTTGTTCCCTTCCTCGCCCAATTTTTCAGCTGAAAATGAAATTTGATCTATCGCAAGGATCAAATTAGTAACCAATCCCATCTTCTTTGTTGGAATCTCCTAAGGGACCTTCACCTCATTTAAAGTGCGAAATAAAGCTTTCCTATGTGGTTCAGATGCGATTAACAGGCCCATCAATGATATTTACGCAGGAGTCTTACTAAGTTGATCCATGATTTTATACTCACTCAACTTGATCATTTTGGTAAAGGCCAATAGCCCCTCAATGCGTTCGGCCGCCGTCTTATCATTCGATTCTCCTGACATGACTTTCCTCCCATGCTCCTCTCTTAGATGATAAATATTTTCTAATCAAGTAATGCCCCCTACCAGAGGACCTGGCTTCTCCTGATTTACCAGGTAATAGTTAAATGGAGCAGCCTTGTAATTTTCTGGTAGCAATGGTACGTGGAATGTGTACCTCTTCACTTCTGGAGTCTGGTTGCCAATATAAAACTCAAAAACCTTAGGTTTCTTATCTGAATTGATGACATTGACAGCACAGTCATCACAAATCATACCAATCATCGGCCCATGGTTGGGTAAGGGATTATTGTTAACATTAGGAACTGGGGCTTCCACAAAATCCAACTGTACTGTCCCTTCATCTATCAAGTCCTGAATCTTGTTCCTCAGTCTCCAGCATGCATTAGCCGAATGCCCTACTTATCTACAGTGGTATTCACACTTCACTGTGGGGTCAAAGATTCTCGGTTGATATCGATCGCTAGGAAGTTCATACCATATCAAATTATCCCTCCATAACTTCTCGAAGACTTGACTTAAAGGGATCGGTATCTTGGTAAATTGCCTATAAGTCCTGTTAGTTTGAAACTGATCTATATATTGTTGCTGAGCGGGAGGTGGATTCGCCCTAAAAGCGACTTGAGCATTTGGTCTGGCATTTGAATTTACCATACCAACCGTAGATTCTTTAGGCTTGCTGGCGGCTGGTCTAGGACCAGATGATAACACTGGTGATCTTCTATCTGCTGTGTCTTGCAGCTTATCGGAAGAGACGGCACTTTCAATCCTGCACCCGGTCGCTACTACTTCAGCAAAACTATACGAAGCCTGCCCAATGAGATGGGAGAAATAGGGCCTCTCCAAGGTGTTAATGAAAGCCAATGTGAGCTCTTTCTCAATCGTTGGAGTAAAGATTCTTGCGGTTAAAGACCTCCATCTTTGAGCGTATTCTTTGAACGATTCGTTATTCTTCTTTCGTAGGGCAACCAAATCCATCATAGTCGGGGCTACTTCCACATTGAATTTATATTGTTCATAAAATGCTCGAGCAAGTTTCTCTCATGTATTTATCTTATTCAAATCAAACTGGGCATACCAAGTCAGGGCTAGTCTAATCAGACTATCTTGAAATGTCTGTACCATGAGTGAATCGTACTGAACATATTTTCCCATCTTCCTGACATACAACCTGGTGTGAAACTTGAGGCAACCTGTCCCGTTATACTTTTCGAATTCCGATACCTTAAACTTCTCAGGGTATTATCCCATGTTATACACGGAAAACTCTGTGATCCTTGCCTGTTCAAATCCATTACACCCTACCAATGCCTTCATCTTCTCAATGATCTGTTGTGTCAATTTCTTTTCCAGTTCTTTCAAGCTATACGTACTTGGCCTATGGTTGACAGGTTTTGAGGCCATATACATGTCAAGTTCAAAGGTCGGGTTGTCTTTCGAGTAAACTCCTTCTGACTCGAATGGGTCTTTTTGATATTCGTGCTCTACTTCAGGAGCTTGTGTATTCTTCCCATAACGAGTTTTGGAACCCTCTTCATTAGCCGGTGCTGTAGCTCTCAGCAAAGCAATGCTATCTACTAGGAAACTCATTTGTTCTACCATCTTTTCCAAAGCCCTTTCTATGGAACGAAATCTCAGCTCGGAAGGATCATTGATCTCAGGGTCTCCATCATTTCCTTGAGTGGTGGCCATCCTGGTCTAGGAACGGGTTTTAATTGGACTTCTCTGAAAGACTTGACGTTTAGGAGCTATCTTGAAATTTTACCTGATTATTATTAAACAACTCAACAAAGGGTTAGTGCATATTATATTTTCCTAAAAAAGGGTTGTTAATCGTACAAACATAAAATGCATGTCACATGAGTGCAATGAAAAATCAAGAATTGGGGGGAGCCTTTGATGTGGCAAAACCTAACTAACTTTTATTAATTTTTGCAATTATGAAGCTTTACACCTCTTATTCTGTTCATGAATCCTAAAAAAAAAAACCTAAAATCTAAAATTTAATCTCCTAGTGGCTAGTAGGCATATCCTGTGTCTTTCTCTTCTTTCAGATCATGGGAGCTTGCTCTTCTTTGCCCTTGGTCCTCTTCAATTATGCTTCCAATGCCTTTATCTTGTGATGATACTCCTTGCAACAGCTTTCCAACTCCTGCTCTCTTTTACTTATCCTCTCGGGTTTAGCTTGAACTTCCCCCTTCTCTTTGTTGTCTTCCATATCTTTCAGCCCTTTTAGCTAGTGATAAAGAAATCCTTTGGTTGTCTGGCTCCTGGCTGTTATCCCTCTAGTGGTAGGGGTGGTCATTCTCGTGCACCAAAGAGCTCGGATGTTCTGAAGCTTGTTTACTTCATCAATCATCGTCATGCTGGGGTTAAAGAAGTCCAACGAGGCAGCTTCTAGTAATGGTCGGGGGATCATTTCCTCAATGAGTCCATTGGCTGAGACGTATGCGGTACAGAGGTTGAAGCCGATCAGAGGAACCACTTTGAAGTCTCCACATCCTCTTATTATTTCCTTGCTTACAAACCACCTAGGTGTCAACAATAACTCTTCCGCTTTCATACTCTGAAAGTATTGGACCCAGTAACGGCTAGCCATATTTTCTGGCAGCTCGATTCTTTCTCCAAAGGATTTGATGAGATCATATTGCTGAGTAAACTCAACCCGATTAAAATCAAGTTGGTAACTTCTCATGTGGCTAACGAACTAGACTACTAGTAGGACCATATTAGTTTTCAGATCTCCTCGTTTCTTTTTCTTAAGATGGTTTAGTGATCGAATCTGCTCGACCTAAAAGGCCGGGACATATGATTTCCCTTCAAGGAATTGGGCTACGAGTTCTGCAATTTTGAAATGGACTCGACGTCTTTTATTAGGGAACAGGATAGTATTGAAGACCACCAATATAAAAGCGTTGACCCGGTACTGGTGCCATGCTTCTAAATTTGCACAAAAAACATCACATTTTTCTCTATGCTTCAATTCATTAGAAAACCAGTCCATGACATCCTCTAATTGAATGGTCTTTCCTTGATTTAAAACCCGGTTCATTTCGATTTTTCTAATTCTCAGCAACTTGCTGAAGATCTTTGGTGCTACAGCTTCCAAGTCTGGGACATAAATATCGTCCGTGATTGTAGGAGCCCACAACAATTGGGAGTATTCTTCTACAGTTAGGCTTAGCTGATGTAGGCCCATATAGAAACTGGTGGATTCGGGCTCCCAAAGGTGGACTAAGGTCTGCACTAGAGTGATGTTCATAGGGATCTTCTATAGAGAGAGGATGGGCCCAATCTTATTCTTAATAAACTCCTATTTATTTGGGCTAAAGAGTCAAAACCACGTTTGAAGCAGTTTCTGTGGCCAATGGGATAAGTGGACATGAACGTTTTCAAAAGGCCTCTGACTTGATCCAGTCATGACTAATCAAAAATCAAAATTAAAATTACAATTACGACGTATTCTAAACTTTACATGAAATTATTACAAATTATTTACAAGGGAAGATTAAGATTACAATTACAATCACAATCACAACTTCACAACTGCCTTTATCAATTTAGGTTTACCACATCATAGATTCTTGTGAATTTTTGAAAAATTTTTCATGTAATATACAAGGTGGGTTCTAAAGGTCCTCAAGTTCTGCAACCACTACGTTTTTCAAAATAACGATTTTGTGGTCGTATCTAAACTTGAGTGGGGTAGCCTGATCGACCTTAAAAAGTGGTTACCTCACAACATTCGAAGCTTATACAATGGCCCCCCTCCTAAGGTCCTAAGACAGCCTGGTTCTAATTGTATCTACTATGCATTTATGATGCAGAAAAACAAAATAAAAGTAAACCCCCAAAAATTAACCCCTTAAATAAACTGCAACAACAACAAAAAAATGTTAGTAAAAAACAAATAAACAGATACATAAAATAACATACATAATTTTTCTTTTTATCTTTTTTTTTACTTTTTATTTTTTTATTTTTTTGAAAAATAATCCTATTTTTGGAAACTTTCAGTGGCTAGTCCTCTAGTGGTCTCCAGTGGAGTCGCCAAACTATCGAGCCTGATTTTTCGATTTTCTATTTATTTCAAATTAATTTCTTATTTTTCGATTAATACCAAACCCATACCCATTTAATATTAATCCTCGACTAAAGAAATTGAGAAATTCTGGTTTTTTATTGAAAATAATTTTTGGAGTCGCCACCCGACCGAAGTTGGGAAAAGGAAAGAAATTGTAACCAATTGGGTGAATTAATTATGATTTGGCTATCGGTCTTTGATTTCAATTTGAATGAAAAACCAGAGTGTTCCGAGTTCGGGAGCTAACCTATTAAACCCTTAACGGGTGCCACTATCTATTTACCGAAATTAGGATTATTTTTCTAATTATAATATTTTTAAAGAAAAAATAAATAAATAAATAATTAAAAGAAAAAAGAACCTAAGTTTCTACATATTTTATTATCACCCCGAAGGTACCTACATACCCGCTAGCCGAGATCAGACAATCGTAATTCTTTCGAAAAATCTTTAGTGTGTTGATTGATTTTAATATTTGAAAACCAACCGAACTTACGTTTTTAATTGATTTAGTTTATTTAAAAAAACTAAAGGGTCCTAAGTAGTAAATGATAAAAAAAATTCTCTAAAACATCTTAAACAATTTATTGACTTTTGTTAATTTTTACTTCTAAAAAAAATTTGGTTTTCTAAGTGAGAAATCCTAAAAAAAACTAATCTTAAAAATTCCTAAACTAATATACATATATATATATTCTATTATTATTAAATAATTATCTACCTAAATAGATTAGTAATGTTACGTAACTTACTTAATATATAAAAAACTAATACTAATAATTCACCTAAACTAATATAGTCATATACACATATACTACATCAAATAACTAAGAAACTAATAATATAATGATAATAATAATAAATAAATAAATAATAATGAAATAAAATAAGAAAACTAAGATTTTGGAAAAAACTGAACTTAGCTTGTTCTTGCACGATAATGGCGTAGACAGAGCAGCGACGGTATCGGACTATGGAGTGTACAATTTGACGTCGAGGCTTACTGTTCTGGAGTTGGTGATGTGCGGTGGAACGTGGGGCTAGCGTCGGTATATATCTAGTGGATGAGTAACAGTTGCTGTTTTTGGATGGAGCAGACAACGATGGCATTCTAGCGATGTACAGACGACTGCGGCTGTCGCGTGTGGATCTTCTCAAGCGTTGTTGTCGCTTCTGTGTCGTGCTTGTGTTCAGTCAATAGGTGTAGTAGCATGGACTTAAGTTTGGTGTAGATTTGCTACTGCTGTTCGTACTATGCGACGCTAGAGACTGATCTGTGTATGGATCAATGCTGTGTGGATAGCGTGTAGTGAACTACAGCTGTCTGTGGATTCGCTGCTGCAGACGTTGGTATAGTAGATTAATCTGAAAGTTGTGACAGTGCTGCTGGCTGGACTTGCTATTCGGCAATATGTTAAAGCTGTATGCGTGTTGGACAGCTGTGGATGTGAGGCTGAAGGGCGTATGCGGTAGGGGACGTGGTGAGCTAATTGCTGGTATAGCAGAGCCGTGCATGTGTATTTGGTTTGGCCTGAATGAATTCGCGTTCAGCATGACTGTAGTGTATGTTTTTTTCTCCTGAAGTAGTTTGTGTGTGTTTTTCTTTTTATGGACAAAGACAAGCCTCCCCGATGTTGTTGTTCTTTTCTTTTATAAAGTCCCAAATCAAATCCTATCATATCTATTATATCTGATTTGATAATTAAACTAGATTTAAATTTAATTCAAATCTGATTTAACTAAACTCTGATTTAATTAGATATGAATCCAATTTTCATCTCGTTTCTACAAAGTTAGAAAAATAAAGACATAGGTGTTTACTGAAACTTGAACCCAAGACCTCGAATTAAATCTATTCCAATACTCCAATACTTATCTGTTAGGCCGTTGGCTTGTGCCTTGACATTCATTGCAATTAAATTATATTTAAACTATCCGATTCCCTAAAATAAAAAATTTTAACGAAACTAAAACTAACACTAAAACTAATTATTCCTAATATAAATTACTTCACAAAAATCTACGAAATTTTTATAATTTTTCCTTTTCTTATTTTTTTGGTATTTTCATTATTTGTTAATTTTTATTATTTTTTATTTTTTTGAATTAGGACCCTTTTTTGTAAAAATAAAGATTAAGACTATAGAGGGGCAAAAATTAGGTGTCTACAATCACTATTGGAGAACCATGGCAACACTCCTTTTTAATTTATTTATACTAAATACTATAATCCAAATTCCATTAACCATATCTAAGAACTCTTTTAGCAGCCACCATGTGCTTTTCCCTTGGTTTATGGGAAAACCTTGACAAGAGACTGATTAAAAACATTAAGACAAGTCTGTTGATGGTCGAACATAAAAGACTTCACTAAACTTCTATAGCATCTTGAACCAACTAATTCACTAGCATCTTCTTTACTTAATTTCTCATCATTTGTAGTTAAAGGAGTAAACTTTGCCTTTCGATTCTCCATTTTGAACTTCTTTAACAATTCAATAGCATACTTTTGTTGAAAAATGTAAAATTCATTTGAATTTTTTAGAATTTCCATTCCAAGAAAATAATACATTCTTCCTAAAATGGACATTTCAAAAATACTTCCCATTTCAACCTTGACCTTACTCATTTGCATTTCAGTACTCCTAGTTACAAGTAAATCACCAACATATAGGGACACAATTAGCAAATTTCCATCTCCATCTTTTTTGTTATGAGGGGTGGAACTCAAAGTTACTCCTAAATCTAGAACTTATTAATAAATACTTGTCAACCTTACTACAAGCTCTTAAAGCTAACCTCAAGCCATAGAGAGCTTGGCTCAACTAGTAAATGACATCCTTCTTTCCCTTCAATTTTAGATATCTATGGTTGATCAACATGTATTTTTTTTTTCTTCAAGCTCTTCATTAAAAGAAGAAAGTTTGAGATCAAAGTAACACAATCTCTACTAATTTGGGGTAGTAAGAGCAATTAACAATCTTATAGTGTCGTGCCTAGCAACTAGTACAAAATTTTCATAAAGGTTAAGACCATATTATTGTGCATAGCTTGACAATTCAACAAAAGCCATGTTCATTTTTAATAAATTTCTCCAAGTGACTTTGTCTTATGTTGCATTGGTTCATATAAATCTTCTTATTTAACTTTTGACTTTACTTCATCCATTTATTTTAGGTTTGCGACAAGAACATCACCTTGATTTCCTTCCTTACTCTATTGCACTTTATTTTCCTCCTTATTTCAAAATGAATCCTCATCTAAAAGGATATTTCTACTAATTATTATCTTTTTATTCTTCAAATTATAGACCCTATACCCCATGAACTTTGCTACATAACCCAGGAAGCTACTAATACATGACTTGATGTTTAGCTTACTCCGCTTTTTCAATTGGAACATACCCATAATAGCAAGCTCAAAAAACCTACATGTGCTTTATGGATGGTCATACCCCACTCCATACTTCAATTGGGGTTACATCCTTTACAACAGTAGTTGGCAATTTATTATGCAAATAAACTATAGGATGAGTTGTTTCAACTTAAAATTCATTAGGCATCTTCTTCTCAACCAAAAAGTATCTTATCAACTCTACTTTATTTTTGCTTTTCCTTTTAGCAACCTCATTTTACTTAAGGATACAAGCTATTGTCAATTGGTATTGTATTTTTTAAACTTCACAAAAATCATTAAGTTCTTTTAAATTAAGCTATATTTCATAATTAGACCATATAAGCTTAAGCTTGCATCTAGATTTAACTTCTAGCATCTTCTTAAATCTTTTAAAAATTTTAAAAATTTCCAAAAGTTAAGACTTAAATCTTATGATATAGATCCAAATCTCTTGAATTAAATCATTAATAAAAGGAATAAAATACATGTTTTTCTTCAATGACTCCATCATCATAGACCTATATAGGCATGGATGGATTAATTTAAGTTTTTCGTTTTCTTTCTAAGATACTGCATGTGGAAAAGGCAACCTATATTGATTTCCAAATTGACATGAGGTATACTTACCAATAGGCTTTCATTATTTCAACTAAACCATTCATTAGATCATTTTTCTATAGTAATGATAATGAATCTTAATTACTCCACCCAAACCTTTTATGTTACAACTTTAAATCAATTACTATAGTAAGCTTTACACTTTCATTAACACAATTCCAATTTGATGGAAAACTTTTATCTACCATAGGCAACTCAACAACAAGACTATTTTTGACATCATAAATGAAACAATAGCTCTCCTTTAAGAACAAAGAATTTCCATTTTGAAGCATTTGAGCTAGCTATGCAAATTTTGAACTAAATAAGGTATATAAGCACATTGTGAATGCATTTGGTACCTTGTTTAGCTTGGATAGGTACTGAACCCTTCCCTTGAACTTAAACTACAACACCATTACAAAGCTCTTTAATGTTGACTAATCTATCCAATTTATAGAAAATGGCTTCATCCTTCACCATGTGGCTTGTGTAATAGTTATTAACATGCAAAGTGTGCTTCCTTATTAATTTGATGTTTTAAGTGTCTATGAATAACCTTCCTTTAGTATTCTTTTCTTCTTCTTTTATATAATTTTGTTTTTGGCTCTCTTTTCTTGACCATGTTTTAACTTTAGCTTGTTACACTTTTCAACATGTCCAAGCTTTTTGCAGTGTCTACTTTGAATTGGAGGCTTTCCCTTAAACTAACAATCCTTTTCTAATTGATTAGTTTTGTGATAAAATTTCCAATGACGAAATTTGCCTTTATTTTCCAAGTTCTTTGAACTTGCCATTACTTTTCCCTTTTATGGTTTAACTCCACCAGCCTTCTTGTCATTCTTTTCGGCATGATTCCCCTCATGTAATGCCTTTAAAGCACATTTCGTGCCTTCCTCTTCCCTTAAGTGACCTTTACTCATGTACATCTAGTTTACTTATTAATTCAACCATCATTAATATTTTAAGATCACAATAATTCTCTATTGCAACAAATTTTTGCTTTAAATTTCATTAGTTACTATCCTTATACCTATAGTATTCTCTTCAAGTAACCTGAGCTTATTAACTACATCAAATAATTTAGAGGACAAGTTCTATATATTTTCCCTATTCTTCATTCTTAATAGCTCAAACTCTCTCTTTAAAGTTAGAAGCATGTTATTTCGTTCAAATTCTTCTTTTAACTTGTCTCATATCTCCTTTAGAATCTCACATGTCATTATCCTACTGAAGATTGAATGAACAAAAAAGTAAGTGCCTTAGCTTCTTTACTAGATCTTTGTCATGCTTCTTCACATGAGCAAGGTTGGATTAGCCATTAAAGTTGGAAGATCAATTCTCAAAAAGAAAGTTCACTTACCATTATTAGGAGTAGAATATATAAATGAGAGCAGATAGTAATATAAGAGTTTAGGGTAATAATTCATTTCACATCAGTTAAAGTTCTACACACTAAAGCCATTTATAAAGGCTCTTCTTATAAATAGTAACTTCATCAAAGCCTACCAAACACCAGACAAATAAAGTTCCCTATATTAAAGACAACTACTACTTATGATTTCTAACGACTTTCACCCTACCTAATCTTTGACAATTGCTAATTATTATATTACAAAAATAAAGATACATGAGCTCTAAAAGTACATAGAAAAATCTTAAACTTAATAAGGCTATAAAACCACCAAAGGAGTAGCATCGCCATAATCTCTTATAATTGATCAAGCAATCAATTACCAAAGGATGAGTCCCCATTTTAGTAGGTCATAATCTAGTCTCTAACAAAAATCATTAAGTTTATTGAGTGGTGATAATTAGCTTTAATGAATTATCAACCACCAATACTGGATTTGAAAAAGAAAAGAAAAAAGGAAAAGGTTTAGGTACTTTGGATTTAGACATCTATTTTCTTAGCTTATGCAAGTGAAGGTGCTAAGAAGGTTTTTAATTTTTCTTTTCAAATGTAGAAGTTAATGGTGGTGGTTAACAAACTACCAATCCATGTTGGCAACTTAAGAAGTTGATGGTAGTAGTCGCATATACCATCATAGTAAGTCAAAATATTCAAAAGTGGATCATGGCTTAGCAAAATAAGCAGCTTACAAAGGGTTACAGCGACATCATCAATCTTGATAGAAAGGTTGAGAATTTTACCCATAGGTATTAATGGCCTTGTAGTCTAACGGCATAGACATTAGTCTTCTAAGTTGAATAGACTAAGTTCGAATCTCTCCTCTCTCATTGCAATCAGTAAAAAAAATTTTACCAATAGACTTGTGTTTTTTACTCCTTTGTATTTGCCATAATAGTTTATCTATTTATTATTATTATTTTATAGTTCTAAAAATATGAAAAATGATCAAATTAAGTTCATGTCTACATGCATTCGTTCAAAGACAAAAATAGCAATTGCGTAAAAATTTTAATTTTGGGAAAATCTTTGTAATGACATGTCAATTACAATAATAATATAAAAAAACTTACACCTCAAACTTAAAACTCCAATAGTAGACTCTTATTAAATAGAGAAAAATGCAATGATAGTCAAATTTTTAGAAACTTTTTAATCAATTTATGAAATATTGGATTTTAATACTAAGATCCTAAAATTTTGTAAACAATGTATTCATGTCTCAATAAGCCATATAAATACTAGTTTAATGTACTTTAAGAGTTTTTGTGCCGTTTAGACTTTAATTTGGCATGCTACATTATTTGTAAATGTAACATCAAAAGCTTGAATGATAAAATTTATTCTTGAAAAATGAGAGAATCTAAACAAAGAAAAGACAAATAAAATGAACTAATAAATGGGTGTAGTAAGTAGCTTCCCCCTCCAGGTGATAGATCATACATTGCCAGTTGCTAGTGTTGTTGCCTCCTAATCTAAAGAACCTATGCATCAAGTTGGTACCACTTTTGCTACACAAACTATTACTCCTATAGATGTTCATCGATTTAGGTTGGGTTTTAACCCCACATTTAGACTTTGTAGCTTGTTATAGGCCATGCCACCTAATCTAGATTTAATTCGTAAATTATTTTTATTCATTTATTTAGTGATGACAACTGTCAACTACCTTAAGTAGATAGGGCAACCTGAAGGTATGTAGTGCTTTCACCACCAGCTTATAGATTATGACTATAAGCCATTGTAATTTGTTTTATTTTGGTTTCAAACTACCCAGGTAAACAATTCACCTACTATAGTGCATTGCTACTTCCAATAGCTAGGTGGCTAATGAGGGCAACCTACAACCTTGAAAAACTTGTCTTTTTATATATTTATTAAGGGAGATGCACAGTTAGAGTTATGTAGAATAAAAAATAAATATATGAAAACATATCTATGTCACATGGCATGTTAGAAGGTGATTGTGCATTGTTAAAGTCATTGCATTTTCTATTAAAGTTAAAAAATTAATGACTTAATTGCCAAATTCTAAAAGTTGTGAGGACTTCTATTATGTTGCATACATTAGATTAAAAAGAATAAAACTCAAAATTTGACATATGTACAAACAAGTCTATTGTTATTTAAAGGTAAAAACCTCCCTTTTTTTGTCCCCTTTGCCTACACCATTATTCATCTTATCATCCAAACCTTAAAACTCTATAAACCCATCAATTTCTTAAAACAAATATATATATGTCTATTCTAAAACTATTGTCAATCTATTTATTTACTTCTATTTATTTAATATTGTGAATATTTTTTGGTGCTTAAATTATATATCGAATTTTATTTACAATATGTGGATAAGTTGTTTAATTTTTAGTATTAATAGTAAAATGTATTGCCATGATTTCTAATAAAAAAAAAAAGGTTTCAATTAAGGTCCACAACTTTATTTTCAATTTCAAGAAAAAAGAAAAATAAAAAAAAAAGTTATCAGGCTTAAGTAGACCAACAAACTATATAAGGCATATTACAGATAGGCTTACTTAAGAATTTTAGGCAAAGTAGTTGAGTTCAGACAAGCTTACATATAATTGAAAAATTTTGACCATCGTATTCACAATAAATATCATTCTAGGTGTACTCAATAATAGCCATTTTCTTTCCAACTAATTATTAAATTATTGAGGAAGGGGAAATCACACCTAATCCATCATGTTAGGAGACCGGTATATATGTTGCTTAGTTATAATAAGGAAAGCTTATGTTCTGTAATATCTTATCTAATTGCATTTAATGATTTATTGTATCTAGAGGATTTTCTCTATTAATTCTCTTGTTTAATTATTTTAATTAAGGCCCTTGATTTGTTGCTGCAATTGTTGTAGTTCACACTTGTATATATTCATACATTTTATTGATGAAAATTAAGTAGAATAGAAAAATTGTTTCACAATATTAGAGCTTGAAGTTTCTTAACCAAACAAGTAATTTTTTCTTTCATCATGGCTACCAAAATCACTACCACTTCTTCTAATGGACCGAATGTCACATGGCAATAGTTGGTGTTGACATTGTATATGCAATATGGCAAAAGGTTGCCATTGTATAAGCTCTTAGCTTTAAGGCACAAGTTAGGCAACTAAAACATCAATTAGCTTGCCACTTTAAAGCTTCAATGCATAAATGATTCGATAACATTCTATGTCCAACAAGCTAAACCCATGGCTAATCAATTGCTACACTAGGTAACCCTCTTGTAGATAATGATTTTGTGAATCACATCATGTATGGTCTTGAGTTAGCATATTGACCATTTGTGTGTGCCTTAGAAGCACTTATCCTTTATGGTCTTCTTCTTAACAAAGAAATACAACTTTAATGTGACACTAGTCCTTCTGATTCCCTTAATGCATTCGCTAATTTTAGAGTATGTTAGAATTCTCATAGCCACATAAGATAATCTCATGGTCAAAACAGTAGAAATTGTACTATACATAGCTGTCAAAGTAACTTAAGCTCTTATCATCCTTATAATGGTTTTGCTCACCAAAATTAATCATGCTCATGCAATATCTTACGAGATAGATAGCCTCTTAACATGAAAACAATTGTTTGTCATATTTGTAATGTTGTTGTTCACTGCTCTCATCAATGCCCAATAGATTGATCCTTTTTCACAATCCGATCAAACCAATGTCTCACATTACTACTACTTCCTCTCGACATTCAAACAATAACTAGTTAGTTGACTTAGGAACAACCCATTATGTTACTTTAGAATTAGACAATTTAGCAATTCATTCAAAATATGTTGGTCTTAAAAAAGTCACCATTAGGGATGGTTTTACCATCCTATTTCTTATGTTGGTTACTCTACTACTTATCTAAATGATTTTTGTCTCTTTATATATGATATTTTGCATGTACCTAATCTGCATTAGAATTTACTCTCTAATCATGATTTAATTAAATATAATCTTGTCTATATTGAATCTTTTTGCTAAACATTTTCTTATTAGGAATTTGGTAACTAAGCAACCAATTTATCTTGAGGAGATTAAGAATGATTACTACACTTTACCCATGTCACTTTTTATGAAGTCAAGATCGGTTCAAGCTTTTGTTTCGTTTTCTACTTGGCACCAGCATCTTAATCATGCCACCAATAAAATAATTCATAAAGCTCTCTCTTTGATAGTGATTTATCTTTGACTAAGTCCAACACTTCCATTCGTTATGGTTGTATTGTCAACAAAATGCATAAATTACCATTTACTTTTTCTAATCATAAAGTTAATGCTCCTCTTGAGTTGATTTTTAGTGATCTTTAGGGAGCTTCCCCACGTGATTTTATTGATGGTAGCAACTATTACATCCTCTTTACAATGACTTTAGCAAATTTTGTTGTCTTTACTTTAAACATCATAAATCTGAACTAGCACTTTTATTAAGTTCCATCATTTTGTTGAATGTTTCTTTAACTGTAAAATTAAATCTGTTCAAATTGATTTTAGGGTTTTTTTTTTTTTCCACCCAGATAGGGTTAGACACTAAGCTTTACAGAAGTACCTTAATGAACATGTCATTCTTCATCACAGCTCATGCCCTTAAAAACCCTTAAACAAAATGGTTTTATTGAGCATAAACATCATTACCTAGTTGAAATTGCTTTAGCAATGATGCATGCCTCATCTGCACTGTCCTAATATAGGGCTTATGTCTTTTATTTACATCATTAACATATTCCCAACGCCACTCTTGAACAATAAGTCATCCTTTGAAATTCTTGTTCGTGAAAATCCAAATTACCCATTCTCAATAACTTTTGGTGCCTTTGCTATCCATGGCTTAAGCCTTACACCAAAAACAAGCTTGAATCTTACTTTGGTAAATGTGTGTTTTTAGGATATAGCAAAATTCATAAGGGCTATCAATGTTTAGATATCACCATTGAAAAACTTTATATTTCCCATCATGTTCTTTACTATGAGTTTATCTTTCCTTTTGTCGATTTCAAGTAATGTGATGTGTCATCTTCTAGTCTACAACATCCTTCTTTAACAAATATCCTATTACCCTCCTTTACCTTAGCCAACTAACAATTGGTTCTTGTCTAACCTCCTATAACATCTCCCTTATCATATTATTCTTCACCAACAATTATTTCATCTACACCAACTTTACTAACAATACCCCACATAAATAATTGCCTCCTTTCTTCAACCTCTGCAATTATTAATTTAAAGCTAAATCATATGTCCTCTAATGTCTAAGGCACATCTAAGCCCCATCACCTCACGTTTACTCATTCTAAAACCAAATCCTTATCTTTAGATGAATACTTCTAAGCTCAAACACAAGAGCTTGAACCTACTTGTTTCACTCAAGCTTACAAAAATCCAAATTAGCAAGCTACCATAGATGATGAATTCAATGCTTTGATTTCTAATGGGGCATGGGAATCGGTTCCAACTCCTCAAGCTAGACACTTAATTGACTGCAAATGGGTTTTTTCGTATAAAATGGAATCCCAATAGTACTTTTTCTTGCTATAAGGCTTATCTTATAGTAAAGGGCTTTCATCATTGCCTTAGAATTGATTACACCACAGTTGTCAAAATCGTAATTCTACTCATGAGCTTCTACAAATTTATGATTTTAGAGAGTTTTTTGAGTTAACTCATATATAAAATTGTTTTCTTATAGAAACTTATGTTTAAACGAAGTTTACTAACTCTTTGTATACAAGTTGAATGGGAAAATAATAATTATAATATATAACTAGGCTTCTCCATTTTGATTTTACATTCTGATTCGACGAACCCTTTAGCGATTTTAGGTGAAATTATGAGTTTAACAATCTTGGATTATATAGAAAATTTTAGTCCTGTTATTTGACATGCCACCATCCATTTAATTCTCAATATTGTAATCTTTAAATCGTGGCCAATTTGTCAATTAGACATTTCTAATGCTTTCTTGCATGGAACTCTTCATGAGAAAGTGTTTACCACTGAACCTCCTAAATTTGTTAATAATCATTATCCACATCATGTTTATCTCATTCATAAGTCTCTCTATGGTCTTAAACAAGCAATAAGGAGCTAGTTTCATTATCTTAAAAATGCCTAGCTTTCTTATGGATTCAAAGCTTCCCAAATAGACCCCTTATTGTTTATTTACATATACCATTTTCTTTAGTTTATGTCAATGACATAATCGTAACAAGTAGCAACACTAATTTGATCATAAAATTAATTCAAGCTCCTTAAGCTCAATTTACCCTAAAGGATTTGGGATCTCTACACTACTTTCTTGGTATTGAAACAACAAAGACTAAGGATAGCTTACTATTGACTTAACAAAAGTACATCAATGATCCTACTACTCTTATGCTCAATTTTAAGTGTATCTCTACTCCAACTGACTCCTCTAATGCCAAATTGGTTCTACTGGTTGAAAAGTTTAAGGATAAAAAATATTATAAGCTAGTGGTTGATAGTTTACAATATCTTATTCTTACACGACCCCATTTACCTTTGTTGTCAATCACGTTTCTCAATATAGTCACAAACTACACATGAAAATTGGAAGCAAGTTAAATATATTCTTTGTTACTTGATTGGCACTATTTAATATGGCTTTCACATCCGCCCATCATCAAATTTTCAACTCCATGCTTACTCTGATGCTGATTGGGATAGCTTACCTTCAGATTACAAATTCATTTATTAGTCTAAATCTCATCTCTTGGTCATCTCAAAAGCAATGTATTGTCTCTCGATCTTCTACTGGAGCTAAATATAAAGCATTAGCTACAGTAGTAAGTGAAGTCCATTGGTTAAAGTCGCTTTTTAATAAGATTGGCTTTCCTACCTCTACCTCTCTAACATTGTGGTGTGATAACTCAGCGATACTTATCTCATTGTTAATCCTATTTTTTATTCTTGTTCAAAGCATCTATGGAATGAATCTCGTTTCAATCGAGATTTAGTCTCAAAACACCAACTCCATGTTTGTTATATTTCAAATGAAGAACAAAGAGCCAATGCTCTTGTGAAGCCATTATCCAAAGGCAAGTTTCAATCTTTTCGAGACAAGATGACGGTGAAACCACTCTCATCTTAAGGGGGAATAATAAGGAAAGCTTATGTTATTTAATATATTATTTAGTTGTATTTAATCATTTACTATATCTATAGGAATCTCTCTATTAATTCTCTCATTCTGTATTGATTGTCTTAATTAAGGCCCTTGATTTGTTTCCTTAATTGTTGTCCTACACACTTGCATATATTTACACATATGATAAATGAAAATCAAGTGAATTACAAAAACTATTTCAGGCTACATGACTTTAGTGATAACCCATGTGAAATATAGTTCCACATAGATTGTGTGAGAGAATCTACTTCATTTTATAAGACCAAGATAGTAAACATTATGTCAACACTAACTAAAAACTTTTGGAAGGTTTGTCAGTATTTATTACTTTAGTTGTTTACTACTTTTGGTCTAAGGTATTATAAATAATATCAAAGCCGACTCTTTACTAGTAGGTGTATGATTTATAAACAAACTAAAGTATAAGCTAGAGGGTCTATTTCAACATGATTTAGAAAAGAGGATTAAAGAGGGTAGGATGTATCACCAGAGTGTGACTTGTCGCATGCTTCCTTGAACTTAATGACTTATAAGTTGAGGGTAGCAAAAATAAATGTAATTACACATCAATGGCCTATGTAAAATATAGTCTCATATGGATTGTAGGAAATAATTTTTATTAGTTTATAAGATCAAGATAGTGAATACCATGTCAACAATAATTAAAATGTTTAAGGTCAAATGGTTTAAAAAGGCTATTAGTGTCTGTTAACTTTGTTATTGGCTTTTTTTTCTTTTCTTTTCTTTTTTATTTAAAGAATATCCATGGTTTTTTCTATCTTGAAATATATATTGACTCATATATCTTTTCAATTCTTCTAACTATAGTTACAATTTCGTTGATAACTTTATCAATTGGTGAAATCCTAAGATTATGTGATTTGCCGGAACAAGCATAGTAGTTATTTTTTCTCTTTAACAAGATTATAAGTGAGTTATTGGATTTATTCAAGACATTATCCATTAAGAATTTATGAGAATCATTAATTTTTTCTAATGGATTTTCTCCATTACTCATATGGTTTCATACTTTGAAAAGCATAATAATTATTTAATATAGTCACCTTGGTGCTCATACGGTCATACCATTGCTTAAATGTTTTTTTTTTTATTTTTTTATTTTTAAAGCTAACTCGGCCTAGTGACTGAACATATTACAATTTAGGGAGAAATCGGAATTCTCCATTCTTATCGGAGGTGGGAAAGAGCCTTGCCCAAAATTTAGCATTGTTATCTACTGCTTTTTGCATTATTTTCTCTTTTCGCTTCATGTTGCGATTTTTTTTTTTTTTTTTTTATGTGTGGTATTTTCCAATACATGTGTCGTAAAGGAACATGAACCAAAAAAAAAAAAAAAAATTAAAATAAAAGCTTCGAATGTACTACATTTTGCTTATGTTCCACGAAATTTCTCTTTTTGTGAACTCGCGGGGCCGACGAATGAGTCGTCAAACATTTCAATGATCTGCCACGATATCCTCTAAAAGTGGGGGTTAAAAACACAAATCCCCCATAAGGATTTGGAGAGATCCATGTTTCTCATTTTACATCAAGTAAAAACCCCGATGGTTTGTTCAAGTCACCAAACACGTACACATTAGTTTTTGTCACCATATCCATATATGTGTATCATGTGAAGCCAATTTAAAAGGTTATTGCTAAATAATTCCCCACCAAAAGATGATAAAAAGAGTCACTAGAGAGAAGGAATAAGGCTAGTCAATTCTAAAAGGAACTCATTCTGTACCTAGGTTTACTATGAAATGTTAAGTTGCAGTTTGCAAAACAAACTTTGAATGGCCAATCTTTATAGTTTTGTCAATAAAAGTTTCTCTTAATAATCATTTTTTTCCGGAGGAGAGGATTTTTGAACATGCTCCTACTTAATTATTGAAGAACGGCATTCAAATCAGATGAGTCATGAGGGTTTCGACTAATCTATAATTAAATCTCATACATGTATATCCTGCATCACTAACTTTCATGTATTGATAATGGATGCCATGGGACTTAAGTATATGTCAAACGATCTTTAGATGCGAAGTCCATAACCAATATGTCATATAGATGAATATGGCCAATATAATGGGAACACTATGCTAAGCTTACTAATAGATATAAATAAATACAGTTAATGCATGAGTAGGGTTGACAAATTCTAACACGATGCAATAAGGTAAATACAAACCTGACACGATTAGGAACAAAACTAATTTATGGGATATAATCACAGTATAAGTATATGTAATAATGTTACGAACCAATTATATATAATCTACATTCAATTTTATTTATTTTTAATACCAACATGCATTTGATTTGAAATAAAATTCAAATTCTATCCATAAACACTAACTCTGCCCTAGCTCGGAGGAGCAATTACACCCACCGACTATTTTTGTACAAGTAAACCTAGAAGAAAAGAAGTTATCCCAAGGTAAATGGAGCATTACTCGCAAGGTGGAAGAAACAAAAGGGAAAAGGAAAACGAGAAATGGAAGTCAGCGAAGTTGCAGGGAGCGTACAGACATCGTTTTTGTGATGTCCACATCCTTAAAGAGCATTATATTCAATTATGGGAATTGAATAATGATAGAACAAAGCAACAATATTTGCGTACGAACGACGTAGCTCCATTTGATTATTAGAAGAATATATTAATTGTCGTAATCTTCTGCTTTAAACTTTTTCTAACATTTTATGATTTGTCTCCGATCTTATCAAATCACTCAATAGATTAGACGTATATACGACCACATGCTGTCAAGGATACTCTCTCAGAGAGAAATCGTAATCGTAATTTGATTATTAATTATGGACTTTGGCATATACCAAGGGAGACTAATGGAACTCACTAATTATAGATTAAACACAGAAAATCTGTTCTGATAATATAATTTATTAAAGGGAAAATTGAAAATATAATCGATAATCTATTAGTCAAATACAAATAGACTCTATAAACTCTTAAAATATGATTTGACCTTTACATAACTTTTAAAAATATATCATAAATCATCCTGACGTTTAATAATATTCCAAAACCATTTTAAAAAACCAGCCATGATACGGGGTTTTAGTGTGCTTTTAAGGGACATATATGCATGTTTTTGAAAGCTGTATGGGGAGATGAAATTATACCTTGATAGTTTAAGGGGTTTTCTTTGCACGTCACTACTAGTTTATTTGATTTACTTATTATTTTCCCTTAATTAATGAAACCATAGTAGATGCTGCACACAACATTAACCAATCAAAAAATGCTCGCCAGGAAATCAATTCCTAAGTAAATGCATATGAAAAAGCAAGAAATTCAACTTTGGTTGTCGTGGATGGGGTAGTGCACCATAGCATCATAAATAAAAAGGGTTACGAGATAAGCACTTCGGCAGGAGGCGGTGGTGGTGAGTGATATGGAAAAATGTGCATTCCAAGTCAAAATAACAAGTAATGAATACAGGGTTGAAAGCATGTGAGTGGGGTCTCATCCAGAGTTAAAACCAAAATAGTGCACATTGAAGCCTGTCTACGAAACTCTAGATTGTGCAAACCATTTTTATAATAATCCATAAAATAACCATGTTGTATCCTGAGGGGAATATATTCAAAGTCTTAGTTCAAGACGTGCCAACTGTGTTCTTAGCTTTATGATTATTCGTCTGATTGTGATTGTAGCTTTAGGCATATTGAAATCCTAGTCGTATGCGATGATGCGCGGTATGTCCAGTATCATATAACATCTTCCTTGTACTACACTTTTAACGTAGAAATGACAACTTAAAATCCTAATTACGCGTTGGTTGTAGGAATAGAATATGAGAGAAGTGCATGATATTAGGAATTTGAAAGTGCGTCAACTAGAATGGTCAGCGATGGACATATAAAAAAAAAAAAAAAAAAAAAAAGCTTCATCTTCAAAAAATTTTAACATTCGTTAGGGAAAAAAAAATTGCAGCAGCAACCCCCCAATCAAGTGGTCATTCGAAGCTGATGGCCGCGCTAACTATCCAAGGAATTCTTTGCGCTAACCAAAGGGATGCCAAGTTCTCTTATTCAGCTCATCCCCCTTTTAATGGAAAAGAGATTGGGGTTCATGTTCACCACCACCACCGACACGATGAATGAATCAGGATTGGCTTTTGTCTGGGCGATGGGTCACCGTGCGTGGCTTGCCACTGGCTTGTGGTTGTAGAAGAACTTATTCCTGTTAGTGGTGGGTGATGATTAGATTTAACTTCACAGTAGACTAATTCAAAAGTTTAAATTTATAGATATATAATATGAGTTTTATATTCATTATTGAATAACTCTTTACTTATAGGTCAAAATCACCTAAAAATTTTATTTGAGATTTATTTCCATAACCAGATAAACTAAAATCTAAACTTATAGATATGACATAAACTTTTATATTAAATAAGTGTGATGGCATATTGAAGTGCTAACAGGTGAAAAACCTTTTATAGGGGTAGTTAAAAAGAACAAGACTGCCTATTTCTCCTTATTCTGTCCAAGGAATGAGTCTTGCGCAAAAAGGTGAAGAAATTTCACCTTGTCAGTACTCATTGAGAGCATTCCTTTAACCAACTTTCCAGAAGAATAAGTAATACTTAAAAACATGTAGCTCTCATAAATGTGCCTTCTTTTGAATGACTTTTAAATACAATAAACTTTACAAAACAATCAAGAAATTTATTTATTTATTATATCCCAAAGGATAGATATAGAGAGATAAAATGAATTTTAGGGTTATAAGCTTAATAGCAACCCGAGCTTGATTATTTAAGCTAAGTGAAGGGTCTGAGGGCTAGATCCATTGGATTTGGAAAAACTTTAAGAGATTTAGTATGATAGACTGTGAAAATGGGTAAACCAATTGGTTTACTATTCACTTTAATTAGAGGAACTCATAGACTCAAATAAACTTTGCATTGGCTTAGAACCAAAAGAGAAATTATCCTAATCGCTAATTGCCTATTCAATTTGGCAAATGTCATCAACGATAAAACTTTATAAAATATTCAAACATTCATCTTCTTTTAGTGAGAATTCAAAGATTTAGAGAAAAGACGTACTTTTAGACTGTTATTTTGAAAGATTAACTAACGTAGCGTTTGATTATAAGAACTAGATTGAATAAAGAAAACTAAAAAAAACAGAACAAAACAGGTATAAGAAAGACTAGACCGTATAAGATTATTGTATTATGTTTGATTTGCACAGTATTGAATATAAATTTATATTAAATAATTAATTATTTGTATTATAAAATAAATATTTTTTGTAATATTTATTAACTTAATTTTATAATATGGAGGAATATTTTTTGGAATGTAAAATATTTTTTATTTTTATTCAGTGAATTTCGTTTTTATACTATGATACAAATATGACAAAATTTAAGTATTTTATTTAGTTCATCAACCTAATTTTTATCTAGTCACTAAGTAAATTTATAAATTAAATATAAGATAAATTTTTTTGTCCAAACTAATACTACGAAAATTATATAACCAAACATTACTTAAGGCTTAGATGAATAACAATCTACTTCTCTCAAAGTTTACACAGGTTAATACTATACAACTTATGTACTTGTTATATGTGTACATTCAAGCTTCTAAGGTAGCCTATTCCTAATTCCTACCTATCACTTGAAGTTTCCTCTACGTTTCATTTCAAGTCACTTATGTGAGGTTTTGTGTAGCACAAGCCTTATGTTGCATACATGTAACAACTACAACCACATCACATGACCTATGATAGAAATTAATTAACTATGGCTAACCTCGTGTCACGTAAATCTAGATCTACATATATTAAAGATATAACAGGTCATTTGATCACCAGCATATAGTTACATACTATTTTGTTTCCATAAATTCTTATTTGCCGGCCGAGAGCCCATCGTGTGAAGGTTACTTGAGAAATCACATTTCTTACCTTAGCTTTTAATTTCATTTAAATATACATTTTAATTTGAAGACCGCTAAATTCCAAGACATAAAAATTTGATGGAATGTATCAAACATATTCCCAGCTCTTGTCTTAAATTTTAACTTTCCCAAATTATCTTCCTTAGAACATTTCATTCTCGTTCTCTCTATGCATGACCAAACTGTATATATTGTAGTGGGCAAGGAACAAAGGATTTCCATAGTAAATATATATTATACGGTGCGAATGAAACAGTAGGAGTTAACCAACGAGGGCAAGTTCGATGACAAACAAGTTTTCCTTATGTTAATGTCCTCTCCGCATATTCACTTTTCTCAGTAAAGATTCTCTGATATGTAATCTCGAAAAGACGATGGCACAGGTACGGCTATGTGGCTCAGCTACACGATGGATTTAGCTGAAAATGTAGCCAAAAGGAAAAGGAACATCAATTGCCTTCCGTTGAACCACTAGTACAGAGAAAATAACGAACCCTAATTGCCATGTGGTATGGACCACAATGCTGTTCGTACGTCTCGATAAAGCATTTGATAAATTATTTCAGCAATTAACCCAAAAAAAAAAAAAAGTAGAAAAAACGAAGTAAATTAAATAAATAAACATCATGTGCTCACATCGGCAGAAAAAGAGTAGCTAAAGGTAATTTCAAACTCGAAAACCAACTTATCTTTTTTTTTTTTCTTTTTATACAAAAATTATAATTATCATAAGTTTATGTAATACTTATTAAATCATTTTTTTTTTTAAGAACCATGATTACCATAAATTTTATTAGAATCTAGGTCAACCCTCTGTAATAAGCGTGGTGAAACGACTTGCTCAAAGCAATTGACGCATCATTGTCTTCTTAACGGAGTATTGAAACAAAGCTAGAGAAACACCCTTCAAATTAAGGGAAATTCGTCTTTTGGTCACTATGTTTATGATGATCCCATTGGCCAGTCCGAAGGATGTAAAAAGTAAATGATTTATAATTGAAATTAAAAAAAAAAACAGCAAAATGTTAATGCTTAAATATGTAATTTTCTCAAAAAGTAAATAGGTTCTTTCCTTGGTATCTTAATAAGTCTTTATAAAAGCAAGTTAACACCACATACGTACCAACCTACACATTCATATAGAATATATAAATATATATATATATTTATATGTATATATTATTTTATATATAGTATTATAACAAGTCCAGTCCATACGATACCTTTTTGTAGTAAGTATTGAAAGATAATGTTGGTGAACTGCGAATAAGGGTGAGTTGGCATCTTGGAATTCGTGGAGAGACGAGACATATTTAAAATAAAATAAAACAGGAGATGTGTGGACGATAGGATAGTATGGAACTTTTTGGAAGACAAAAGTTAGCAAGTCGTTGTATATTGAAGTATAAAATAGGATAGCATGCACCTTTTAGCTTTAAATGGGTGGGTATCGAGAAAAGATCAAGCGGAGATTTGCTCCTCTTTTTACCAACTACATATAATTGATAACCCAATTCACGTTGCTTAATTAGGTGTCGATACATGCTCGTGTGGTTTCAAAAAGTTCCATTATTTTATTGTGTTGAATGACATAGCAAGCCAAGTTTATGACTTAGAATGATACACGTTTAAAGTTTTATATATTAACTAGGATGGAAGTCGGTTTGAAGTAAAAGAAGTAGTTTTTTTCTATATATAATTTAGAATAACAGTTTACTATCCACTCTTTGACCATTCTAAAATTTATATATTGTGAAATTTATATGGATTACAACGTAATATGTGAAATTTATGAAATTTTTTATTCATTTTCTATTAAAACAATATGTTACTATCTTTAGAAAGGGAAAAAAAAAAGAAACCGTTTATATATTCTCAATTTTATGATTAAAGTTAGTAGTGAAGTAATATTAGCTATAACATTGAACAAAAAAGAATGAAAGCTTTAATTTTGCCTGTAATGTGTTATCATTATGAAAGTTCTATTTTTAGACCATATGTGAGATGAAAAAATAAGCCGGCTTCTTTTATGATTGGTAGAGGGTTTAGTATGGACTGGATTATGTAAGTATTTGTTAAATACAAAATTTTCAATTATTTTCATTAAGGCATTATATCCTACATTAATGATGAAATGCAAGGTATTTTGAACCTTGAAACATGTGTAATACGTAGGGAAGGAGTTTTCAATAGGTTCTGAGGTAGACAATAGGTCAATCATCCCCCATCCACAACATATGAGAGTAGATTCAAACTCTTAAGATATCTAATACTTGAAACTTATCTTATATGTTCTTGAGTTTTACAAGATCAAATGTATGCCCATAAATTATTCATAATTATGATTGATTATATATATTAAATATATATATAATATATATATTTTCCAGAACCGAGTTATCTCATATGATATCATGAAGTGTTTTTCAAGGTAAAAAATATATATTTGACATATAAAAATTTTAAGGTACCTCAGGCCTACGTTAACATTGCCAATAGTTAATCTGATTTTCGTATCACATGCTCTCAATGTCTCTCTCCATATTATAAATAAGGGTAGCTACGCTGGTCGGAATGTTGGTGATTCTGCTTGTTTGATGTCCTTGTGCTCTACTCATGTACAAGACATAGAGTTTCGACAGCTGAGGAAAACATACACTTTCTCAAGTTCCAGGTCAGTACCTTTAAGGCTTGATCAATTAGTTTGTCTTAACTAGAGTTATATACATGTTCAGCAACTTAATTATCAATGCCCTACACATGTATTATTAGCAATAATAATGATGTACGTATTTTACATCATCATTCTTGAATTGGGTTGCTTCGCACTATTTTGAAATAAAAAGGCATAATGTGGAATTAAATTTTTTGTCGTTGTATCATTCAAGTTTGAATTCATCATCAATTGGTGTCCTAAGAACATATATTAAGTGCCTGCTAGTAAGGAAATTTGCATTTTCCAATATTACATCTGAGATAGTTTATAGGACGAAGAATTCCCCAACAAGGGTTTGAAAATTTTTATAGCGATAGTAGTATTGTTGGAATAGAAAGTCAAGGAAAAACCAAATAGTCCAGAATTTAAAGGGATTGCCGATTTAGTCCAATTGAGTATGTGTTAATCCTCCAATTGAGAATTGTGTTAGCCAATCTTTCAATTAGACCTGGGTTTCCGCCATATAGTTTGCTAGTTGTAGATTGTGAGCTACTCGTGCTTATCCTATCATTAAATCATCCGTTTATATTTACTAAAATATTATGCACTCATTATTTCCTTTGTCACTGTTTTCTATCCCTTCATTTTTTTTTTCATTTTCAATCATATAGTAATTCAGACAAGAAGGCCTATACCCTTTCTATATACAAGAAAAATAGCAAGACATCAGAAGATCGACATAGGAAATCGAAGCACAAAGCCCATATACATGCACCATGGTTTTGGAAAAACACTAGCAGTGCCCTGTTGAAAATACATATACATACATAAATACACAAATATATACATATATATATATGTATGTAAGGAAAATATTATAAATAAGTAGATAAGACTTCGATTTATAGTTTTACTACTCATCCAGCACCTTCTTCTTGCTTCAATGTGTCTTCTCCAAGGGTAAATGAACGATAAACTTTACTAACGTGTCTAATCAAATTACCCACATCGATATATCATAATGCAAAACCATAATATGTGAGTTACTGGATATGAAAGTATGATTATTTTAGGATTATATATATATATATATATATATATATGCATGTGTGTTCGTAAGGAAAAGATAAGAGTTTATAAAATAGGGGGAAAAAAGATTTATTATTAGGAATATCAATGAAATAATGAGTGAATTATTGATTCCTCATAATGAGTTATTAAAGTATTGATTAAATGTGTATAATTTTTGTTTGTCCATATAGTAGACGTCCATCATTTCACACGACTATAGCTTTTGATAAAGCTTTTCTACCTTGAGGTAGATATGCAATAAACAATCAAGTTTATCTAACAATGAGAAAGGGACCGTGGTTCTTGTACGAATTTTCATATCCTTCCTTCCTAGGCCATAAATGTGAAATTAAAACTATGGTAGTTATTTTATTCTCTAAGTTAAATTCTTGAGTGTAAATATTCTCCTGGCTTTTTCGAAAATTCATATCGTGGTCCTCAACCTAAGTCCTAAGATATTTATAAGATGTCCTACTCGAAACGTTCTAAGTTTAGACATGTCATGTCCTATATAATTAGACATAGGGAAAAATAAATAAATAATTAAATAAAGATTTAGTTATTGACAGAATCTCATCTCTTTTTATAAAAATTATTTGTTAGTGATTTAGCTTAATCAGAGACGAAGATTGTAAGAATTGAATAATGCAACATTTGCGCAAGCAAGGAGAGCGTGATTATTACTATAATTCCTTTTTGTAATTCGATAATTAGCTTAGTTACTTTTTCAGTATTTTTCTTTTTTCATATCTATTTGTAGTAAAAGTAGGTCTGTAAATGCAAAGTCCGAAGCTATATTACTTTAATGCGTTGATCAAGCAACAATGTGATTGTTGTTATTATATTGTAGGTCACATATCATATAGGATGTGAAGCTTATTAAGAAATTTGACACCAACATATTACAAAATAATCGTATTTTGTCATACAAATTTCATGTATTCTAATATTTTCATCATTATCCAAAAATAAATTATTTTTGGGTAAATACCCAAAAAATAATTGCATTACCCGAAAAACAAGAATTTTCATTCATTCATAAATTAAATTCTTTAAACCCAATAAAATATTCAAGTTTTTTATCGATCGAACTTTTCACTAAAAATAAACCTCGTCGAGTTAAACCACTGGTGGAAAAGGAAAAACTTAAGTGGTTTATAGAGCAGTCGTTTTAACTATTCTTTTATGAAATTCTTAACAAATAGGAAAAAGCAAAATACATATGCAAGGCCTATTATTTTCATACAGTAAAAGCTAACAGTGGAAGTAATTAAGGATGCATGGGATTTAGAAGCACCCGATTTACTATATATAAATTATCATAAGAGGGGAAAGATTCGATAATATCTCTCCCTCCTTTCCCGCAATTATATTCATGAAATTTTATATAAAATAAGTCGCAATTTGTTGATGGTGAACTTTCCTAGACGGTTGTTGAGGTTGAAAGCAAACTACAAAAGTAACAAACATATGCTATGAAGGGCAATTGGAGGTGGCTCATGTGGTTAATTTGATGCTTAAGCTAAATAAGGATCAAGAGAGTGTTTAAGGAAGATAATATATGTGAGGCTGTGAAAATAAGAGCCTCTCTATCTGTGGAATTACTTGATATCTATAGGAGAAGCTGGTGAACTTTATGTGAAAAGTTGATCGTATCTTCGTAATAAACTCCAAAACTTATAAAGTAGATTTTATGTTAGGAATGAATTAGCTAAAGACTTTTCTTATATAGCCGAGCTATTTTTGTCTCATTTTCTTTTGACTTTATGGATCGAGCCTACACATCGTGAGCTTAAGGACCTAGCCTCCAAGGGATTGGAAGATTACAAGAGCTTAGTAGATGATTTTTAACAAAGTTAGCCAAGCTATTGGAAGCTTGGTTTGTTCCTTTGGAATGTCAATCACGATAAGGTTGCAAATGAGCCAAGCTATTCATGTGCTACTCGAGCTTAACTCGGCTTGAGTTCAATTAATAAATAAACCGAGTTTAAGCTTAAGATGAAGCTTATTTTTCTAAATGAACCAAGCTCAAACTCCAGTTTAAGCTTACGAGCTTTATCACTTAGGCTCGCGAGACTACTCATTTCAGCTCATCAATAAATTTATAAATTTTATATTTATTATAAATATTATATATGATTAAAATCTAAAGGTATATCTATATAATATATAATATATAATAGGATAATATATAATATAACCTTCGTTCCCCATTTATTAATTTATTTATTTATATATTTTTAAAATTTATATACTTAGACTCGTTAATAAGCTCGTGGCTTGCCTTAAAATCGGCTCTATATGAGCTCAACTAATAAACAAGTTGAGCTCGGGCTCAAAATAAGGTTCGTTTATCTAAACAAACCGAACTCAAGTCTCAATTTCAAATTTGATAAAAAGCTTGGCTTGAGCACAAATTTGAGCTCAATAATTTTTAAATGAGTTAAGCATGAGCGTTTAGAAGTTAGGCTTGACTTGACTTGACTAGACTAGGCTTAACTTGTTTATAATCCTATTCATGACGCTATCAACTTGCTCTAGGCCATGACGAGGTAGATTGAGCCCACAAAGGGTTTGAACAAGCTAGTTATGAACTTTTAGGCTCCACCCATGTTTTAATGAGATCGGCCTAAGTCTAGAGAGTCGCATCCAAATAGCCTACCAACACAATTAAACTTATATAAGAGAAAGGACCATTATTTATCCCAAAATTTGTTAGAATGGAAAGTAAGTATAGCATCTTTTATTTTATTTTATTTTTTTCATTGCTATTTATGTGTAATATAATGTAAAGGCATAAGACTTGTGCCTGTATAAAAAAAAAAAAACATTTCTCTCTCTTCCATACGCTACACCCCCACAATGTCGTCAAATAAGTATAATAATTATTATTTATTCAGCGAATAAAATAGAAAATAAAATCTCTTGCTAGTAACCAATCGTAGAAGCTATATATATGAGCTTTTTATTCACTCTTATTAAGGATTCACGTGAGTTTCTTCTTTTAGTTGTTGAAGGGTGCCTGAAATCACTATACCAAAAAGGTGTTTGATATATCCATATCGGTTTCATTTCTAGGGAATCTGAGGGCACAAGATGAAAGCTCTACATCATTCAACAAGGAAATTCATGGATCTGCTTTTCAATTTACAATTGCAATAAAAGCCAAAAACAGGAAATTTTCTGAAAGAAAATGTTATGGTTGCATGCAAATTATGTGTATGCCAAAAGTTGTAGAGTATCCAAAGTTACATGTCCGAAACATTTATGTTTCAGAATAAAATGTAAGACTATATATACTAAGAGGAGAAATATAATAAAAGACAGACAAACAAACAAAGGTTCATGTCAAAACATGAAACCCAGCAAAGCACAACAGGCCTAGAGAAGGTGTTTTTTCTTAGCTAAACTCAAGCTAGGTGGTCTGTGGTAATGGAACATTGAATTCACCCTTTATTTGTGTAATTGGTACGATATAACACAAACAATACGCATTCGATAAGAATTCTCAAGTATAGGCTGTTATGTAATATATTATATTAGTATGTATGTAATACTATATATATATATATATAACTAGTGTTATTAAATCCCAATTAATTCGTATGATCTAACCTAATTTGGCCATAAAAATGATTTGATCCGATTTAATTCTCTCGTCGAATCCAATTTATCTAATTAATACTTCATTCCCTTATATATTTAGATTAATTTTCCGGATCAATTATGATAACACTATATATAATTATTATATAGCGTTCGGTACATAAAAATATATTAGATTCTATATAGATATTTTGGCACAAATGTTGGACCAAATACATACAAGTTGTACCTAAGCCAGTACAACCTATATAATGCAAGTATTTCATTTTCACACACATGCATCTAAAACACAAATTCACAAAGCCTAAAAATCGATTGCAGAGTGTGGAAGTTGGCATTGTGTTGTTTGCGATGAGGAAACAAATATTAGGGCTTGCGTTGTGGACACCTGTCAGTGTCCGCTGTCACTCTTTAGTCTTTAAGTGCTGTGATCAGACCTTTCGCTTTCTTCGTATAGCCCTAAAAATAAAAATCCCTTAAATTATGTTACTTCAGCTTATTGCGACCATTATTAATTTTGTTGCTTTAATAAGGTAGCCCCAAGGTTTTCAATTTCAGTCCATTATTAATTTAGATGCACTTGTTTGGCGATTTCTTTTTTCTTTTTTGGATTTGTCTTTTTATTCTCGTTTAAAGCATTATAATTATTTGAATATTATCATTTAAGAGGTTGTAAAAGTTAATAGCTTTTAGTGATAAATGGTGGTGGAACACAATTTAGAATCTTTAACTTAATTAATGTTTTAAAAAAAACAATAGATCATGAGATGATATTCCTTTTACTTTCATTACCAAAAAATAAAAAACGAAATGGTCTATAAAATTTTACTTTTAAGACAAAAACATTGATGTTTTTTTCATTCTATATCTACATTATTTATCCCGACTTATCATATATTGCCATGTCTCATCACACTCACACTTACCACCATTCTTCCTCTCCCCCTCTCCCCTCTTTTTCTCTCCTCACTGTGTTTGAATATATGCCTAAGGATGTGAATATGCACTAAAAGAAAGAGCAAGTAGGGTTTTGCAATTTCTTAATTTATTTTTATATAGGTATTAGATACTTCCTCTATCATAGCTGTGTTTTTAGACTTGTGGCTACTTGTTAGACTACACAATAGGACTACACTGCAGTGCTAGTGCTAGTATTACCTAAGTAGGTACTCAGTCTTTTAGCATTTCACAGCACAGCCCAGCCCCAGACACAGCCACAGCCACAGCCTGAGACTCTGTATTTCTTGTCTGCTTTGAGCTTCATCATTATTCTCTCTCTCTTTTTGCTTTATGGGTCCTTGTATTTTATTGTATTGTATTGTAATTCCCCACTATTTAATGCTATTGCCACGGGTTTCTTTCAAGATCCCAATCGCACTGCCATAGCTGTACGGCCTCATTAACTTATTATATTTTTCATCCTCTCTTAATTCATGCTCATATATTTTTTGCTCAGGTCATGTACCCTAATACTCAAGTATCCACATTAAATATTTAACTAAGATTTAATCTTGTAGTTAGCCATTGCGTTGCAATACATCTATTAAGCATATTGTGGGGTAAAAATTCTATGATTGCTAATGTATTTTCTTATTTTATATAATCCACAATAATGTACCTATTAAATGCCTCAACATTTGTTGGAAGATTGTAATTAGAAAGCTAATGTGACTAATTCAAACATTTATTCTGCTTTTCAACTTTTACAAAGATATAACTTTTGATTGATGTTGTTAAAGTTTTCATCCATCTTAAATTTGTATTGGTTTTTAATTAGTTGATAATAATTAATTTAATAAATTATTAATTTTAAATATAATTAATGACATGTAATATTTAATGTACTAAAATGTATCATATAATAATTAAAAGAAAGGGGCTATAAGAAAATACTTTAAGGCGAATTAAAAACTAATATATGTTGAAAAAGAACAAAAAGTTTATCAATTGAAAAAAGCCTTTCTTCCGATAAAAATTGCAACATGTTGAATATTTAAATAAAAGAAAAAATTAAAAGATGATAGAATAATAGGTAAATAAGTAAAAGTTGACTAAATATTTATTTTTCTTATTTAGTGAAATGGGTCTATTATTATTATTTGCATTATAAGTTCATAGTACAAGTTCTAAAAGTGTTTGACATGAAGTTACACTTTTAATCATGGGTTAAAGTAACTAAGGATGACGATAATCTTAAGACTTTTAACTTTAAGTCGATTAGTACTCGCTTTTTTATTAGTTTAACTACTTCAAAGTACGTGTTTTTGGTAGTTTTTGAAGATTTCCCCATCCAGTTGAAATATTTGAGCATTGACTTTCTTAATTGGGTTGTTTTCCTTTTCTTTTTATGTCACAGCATGTGTTGGGATTTCTGAAACAGAAAAAACAGAGTGAAACATAGAGAGAGAAAGAGTTAAAGAGAGTCTAGAGTGAGAGAGAGAGTTACAGAGTTAAAACAATTGGTTGGCTTAGTAACAGAAGAACAAAGCAGAAACAGTCTAGCTTGTCGCTCGTGCAATTCCATTACAACCTCTTTTCTTCTCTTTTTCAGATCTCAAGACACCTCCCTTTTTTTTTTTTTATTTACATTTACATGAGCCAAACAAGATCCAACATTGCTTCTTATAAATATTAATGTTGTCATCTTAAATTTCATACCTTTATGTACCCTTTTACTGTTCACGTAATGGGTTGTGTTCAAAGACTCTAAAGGAAGTTTTGCAGGTACTAATGTTACATTTTGTTTTTGTTTTTATCCAGCACATTCTTATCCAACCACAAGATATAAACATCAAAATAACCACAAAACAAATTAGGAACCATAAAAAGGATAAAAACTGTTTTATAAGTTTGTTAGGATTGGAATTTGATACCTACTAATAAAATGTCTGTAATGTTGAAAAGTAGCGTAATGGTTTGAGTAGAAGAACTAGGTGCTGATTCCCATTTACTTGTTCACTGTTAAGGAGCGCAGCTCGGTGCTCAAATTCAGAAGTGGTGGATTATTTAAGGTGGTTTTGGACGGCGGTTTGATTAAATTGGTGGAGGGAGTGGTAGGAGGCTATCTTTCTTTGATGTGGAATATTGGAAAGTTCAAGACATGCTGAGATCTGTTTGTGAGGATGAAAATGATTTGTTCTTTGATTCAGCCGAGGTATTGTCATCTGCTGAGTCTAATTTTGAAAATGCAGAATTCGGGTGTTCCAGTTCTGGGTATGATATTTGGTTGAACGAACCATTAAGCGTGAAGGACAGACGTGAAAGGTTCTTACGAGGAATGGGTTTCAATGAATCTCCTTCTCAGGACGTATGTTATAATGAAACCAAAACAGCACCTGAGGAGCTGCAAGAGAAAACTGAACTAAACCGATTAGCTATGTGCAGTGGAGCTGTCTCTAGCTCCTGTGGTTCCAATGGTTATACGGATTTGATGGATGAAAGTTCAGTTTGCAGTAGAAGTGCAATGGAAAATGATGCAAATTGCATGGTTGAAGTGTTGGACAGCCTTGAAGAGGGACATTTCAGTAGAGAATTTGGTGGATCTTTGCATGCTGATGTGAATTTATCACATACTGAAAAATGGAATCATGCCAAAGAATGTAGGAATGCAGAAAGTAATGAAAAGAAAGTAGCCAAGTGGTGGAAATTGTTTGCAAGCAGGAGAAGGAACAAAGGAGCTCCATTTGTTTCTGAAGCGTGTGAAAAAGCTCCTAAATCACCAAGATTTGAAATATTACAGGTGAGATGTAATAACAAGCGGCGGATGGAATTGAGCGCAGTTTACACTGGTCAACAAATTCAAGCTCACAATGGCATTATTTGGACAATGAAGTTTAGTCCAGACGGCAAGTATTTGGCTAGTGGTGGTGAAGATGGAATTGTTCGTGTTTGGCGTGTTACATCAGCTGATGCTTTGCTCCAAAGTTATACTTCTGGCAGCAGTGTCTCTACCAGAACAAAGAAAGACCAAACTGGATCCAGGGGAACTAAGTCAAGTCCTGTCCCGATTGTCATGCCTAACAAGATGTTTTGGATTGATGAATCACCATTGCAGGAGTTTAATGGTCATACAAGTGATGTTTTGGATCTGGCTTGGTCTAATTCAAATGTGAGTGTGCTCTAGTTTTGCTTTTGATATTTGCGAATTGGTAACTACCTCATGCTTGCATTATAATGCATTTGTGCTGATAAGAGCTTCATGTTTGTTTTGGATGCAGAATCTGCTTTCTTGTTCGAAAGACAAAACCGTTCGTTCGTGGAAACTAGGATGTGACCAGTGTGTGAAGGTTTTCCATCATAATGACTTTGGTAATTAAAAACCGGAACTTAACTTTGTCCGACTTTGGGACCTTGTTAATCGATGTTAAAGAAAATCATATACGTTGTTTCATATGAAATCTTTCCTGACCCCTTCTCTTAATGTGAACAGTGACATGCATTCAGTTCAATCCTGTTGATGAAAACTACTTTGTCAGTGGCTCTATAGATGGAAAAGCTCGGGTTTGGGGAGTGCATGAAGGACGGGTTATTGATTGGGTTGATATTCATGACTTGATAACCACTATCTGTTACCGGCCAAATGGGAAAGTACGATGAGCGAAAACTTAACCACCTAATTTCAAACAAGCATTTCTATGTACAAGTAATTATAATTAATTGCCTCTTTGCTTTCTAATCATCTGCAGGGATTTGCCGTTGGTTGTATAACTGGCGAGTGCCACTTCTTTGATGCATCAGGTACTTATTTCACCTTGTTGATTGGAAATTTTCTAAGAGTATGCTAAATATTGAATTTTTCCTAGACTACAGGTGTCTTAATTGATCTTACTATATGATTCAGGTGACTATCTGCGGCTTGAAACAGTGATACACACTCATGGTAGAAAGAAAACATCCAACAACAGGATTACTAGTATTCAGGTTTGCAACCCTGCAAGTTCTCAGTTCTATTAGTTTTTGCTATGAGGATGTTTGTTAATATAGAGGATTTCCCTCTCCTTGCAGTTTTCTCAAGATAATGCACGCAGAGTGATGATTTCATCAGGAGATTCCAGAGTTCGTGTTTTTGAGGACATGGATGTTGTCTATAAATATGGAGGTAAAAAGTCGTTCTTGTTCTGTATTTCTTTAAAAGTGGATGAATAAAATATTATTACTAAGCAATAAGCATGTATGATTAATTCATCCTTGTTTTCTTCATTACCACATCAATATGCATTCTAGGCTCTCGAAAATGGATATTAAAAGATGTTGAGCAATGTACTGCTGATTTCTCAGTAATATTGAAACCATACGAGTATCTTGGTTCCACAAATTTCCACAGTTTAGAGTGCAATGTACTAATATATTTGGAAGTGGCAAAACCTTGACTTAAGAAATGTTGAAAGAAGCCTGGAAAACACCCCACGAAACAAACACGCCCTCAGTTTTGCTAATTATTCATCAGATACCTCCCAGAGAATGTTCCTCCTATTTGGAATTATTTCCATATCAGCTGCCTTTAGATTACTCACGTTTGTCATTCATTTTCTGGACATGAAAATGCTACTTATTTTTACATGTCATAAATCCAAGCTTCTGTTTGCTATCTACAATGCTTCAGTTTGCAAAAAGGCCATTTCTTTTGGTTGAATAAGTCCTTAGAAATCTGAATCCGTAATTTTGCTACACAGGAGCCACAAAGTTGAGATGTCAGATGTCAGCTTCCTTTAGCCCAACCGGAAAACATATAGTTTCTGTTGGAGAGGATTCTCATGTTTATATTTGGAATTACGATGGCTCCCATCTTTCTCCTTCCAAAGATGTAAAATTAGACAAATCATGCGAGCGTTTTTACTCTGAAGGTGCAACTGTAGCATTAGCTTGGTCAGCTATGGGCCAAGGATGTGACAAGAACTTGCAGTTCTCTGGCTCACTGAACTGTATTGACGCCACTCCTGCCCCAAGGGAATCAGAATGTTTCTCCTTGGGTAACTGGTTTTCCATGGACGGCCAATGCAGGGGTTCTGCAACATGGCCTGAAGAGAAACTTCCAACCATGGATGTTCCAGTTTTGAAGAATGACTGTCCGCATGGTCAGCAACACAGAGCCAACACCAGCAACCACATTGCTCTGTCAGAAACATGGGGCCTGGTAATATTAACTGCCAGTGTTGACGGAACAATCAGAACATTCCACAATTATGGACTACCTGTCAGGCTGTAAGATTTCAGCTAGCAAGTCCAGCAGTTGGAGATATTGGAATATGGGGCATTACAAATTGGATACAAGCTGTATCCATTGCTTCAAGTTCGTAGTCACTTCCCTGTAGTCACCTCTCTCCAGAGTAATAGATATTGAGTTGCTCAAACAAGGATGCGGTCATTTGGCAGCATTACACTATATGGTCACTTGCAAGGATCTTAGCATGCTCATCTTGTGGAGTGCGAGTGAAAATTATTTATGTAATTACATTTTTCTTCCAGGAGTGGGTTTTTGTTTATTTGAGCCTACGGAGAAGTAGATTGCTCATGTTTTTGTTGTCTCACTCGAGACAATTACTAGTTTCAGTCATTTTGAAGCATAGAGATATCTTCTACAATTTCATTTGATTTATTATACATCAGTTGTTGAATTATGCCTTCGAATATGGCTTCTGCCTGATTTCCTCTCCTCAAAACCAATTGTAATTAGTATATTAGTTGATTTATTGTACTCGTAACTTCTTGTGTTGATAGAAATCCTTAAGCTGTTTAAAATACATGTCCATGAGCATTTGGAATACTTCTCTTTATGCCAATAGGAGCTCGGAATTAGGAAGAAAAAGCCATGTTTGAGTGATTTTCCAGCCTAGCCTTTGGAGAAGACAGGGAAATGACATAGCGGTACAGATTGATGTATCAGTTCTGTACTCCACAAGTTTCATGTCTTTTTCCATCGTGCAAAGGCATCATTCTTTCCAATTTCACAGTATTTTTGGTTTATTTCGTGTTCTCATTTTTTTGATCCTATCACATTTGGTTTTAGAAACAATTCTTTTGAGGTTATGCTCTCCAACAACGACCAGGATGATCAACCCGATTCAGTATGAGGAACTTTCTCTAATCTTGGACTGATTAAGTTCAATTCTATGTCCAAGGGAAATTGAAACATGGATGTGTTTGGCTATAAAATGATAAATGTAGTGTCTGAATCTCAGTAAAAATAGTATTTGAGATCTCCATAAAAAAGATAGAATACAACTACGGTTCAATGAATGATAGATTATCGTAAAATGATCTTAAATGGCAGTATTAATACCACGTATCAATTCTTATGCTTGCCAATTAATTATGAATCCATTGCAATATTGATAAACTAGACTATATGGTCGATTGTGTCAACCCCAGAGATAATACAGATTATACATAACTGCTACTACAACTTTTTGTCTATGCTGGTACAACTGTTAGGAACTATTTGATTTGGAATCTGGCCTCCTGGGTTAAACTAAGATGGAGATTGCTCCTTGTTTGATGATCTATCCATTAAGCTATTTGGATTCATTGCCATCTCTTAGGAGGATACCAATTCTGGCATATCAACCTTCATTTAATCGTTCATGGAGTTGCTGGAAACGCCTAAATTGTCAAGCACTCGTGGCTTCTTTGCTTCGGTTGGAAGGTTGCGCAATGGTTGTTCTATATCCATTTGGATTTGACCTTTGGAATCCTTTAGACTCCTCCCCTCTGCCAATGTGATCTAGCTCCGCCGCATAGTTTGATGAGCAGTTTTGGTATACAAGCCACAGTTTTCATATGCAATTCAGCAGGTTTCTTGATGTTGGCTCCAATCTGGAAACGTGATAGATACTTCCTATAGCACAATCCTCTTCCGCTGCTCTTCTTCCGAAATTGGACCTCGATGAGAAACAGGAACCTGTGTACCTCAGATGGCTGCTTGCAACCTCCTAAGGATTCACAATAACCTCCTTGTTTTACGAAGATGTGCTTATATAATAATTGCTACTATAGTGGTACAGATTCAAGATGGTATAGCCCATCACGTGTCATTACTTGCTAATGACATACTAAGACTCTAACTACATTCTTCAACCTTTAAAAAACATACAAAACTTTAACTCCAAATAATCTAATGAAATAATTCTTTATATGAATTCAAAATAATTCATAAACCATAAACAAGTTATAATAACCACAAGTCCAAAAATTTTAATTAAAATCACATAAACACATTAAAACTAACAAATGGTTTCCCCTTAAAATATCTTCTAAACTCAAATCTCTAGTCATAATAATCAACATACTCATCCCTCTCCCCATCAAACCTTGTAACCTAAGCTAAGGCATCGATACTACAATTCTTAGATGCCTCTAAATCTAAAATATCGCTAGGACATTGCCATTGTGGGCTCTGGACACCCTAAATCTACATCAAATCATTTTAATACATGACTCCACTCGGGTCACTATCATATATCGATCATCAAGATGCCAACCTAAGGATACTGGCATTATGGCTCCTTGAGCATAGTTACGTATAAACTGCAAACAATTAACATTTCAAATAATTGTTAACTCCAATTCATGTTTAACTAGCCTACACAAGCACAGTTAGCATCCAAGGTTATTACATACTTAGTACAGCAACAACAGAAGGAACTAAATCAAAACTCAAGTCAATCTTTACTACTAGAGTATCACACCAAAAATAATTTCTTTCAGTAATATATTCTTGAGTTTTAAGTCCTTAACTCTATCCTTGATTACTCCTACTCTATTTTAATCTTATTGATTTGAAAAATATCTAAGCTAGAAGTTATTAACTATGGCTAATCTAGTCTAAATAAATTATAACTTATAAATTAATATTTGGATAAGGCAAAGAAAAAGAAACTATGTGGAAAGTAGACAAACTAAGAAGGAATAAAGTGCATGGTCATGTATACAACTGTGTAGCTTAGCCATATTTATTGAGCGTGTTACGAAACATGACCCTGATTCAACATTGAGATGCAAAGGGCATGTACACACCGTGTAACTCCATATACCCACTACATGATTACACACTCAAACATGCTCATACATTTTATAAGCAATCCATACCTGAGAGTTATACGAACATAAATACGGCCATGTACCTTGCCCACGTTTCTTTCTTCTTGTTTTCTACTTCTCATCAATATTGTTCCATCCCCAACCTTCATTACTCAACCTTCTTCCATAAAACCTAAGATCCTTCACTTTGCAGCTCTAAATTCAAAAAACAAAAGACGCTCAAATGTGTCTTTTTAATCTTAATACATATTTTATGTAAGAAGAATAAGAAAACTATAATATACATAACTTGTTTCAATACGAAATTGCAGTATTTGATCATTCTTTCTCTCTTATTACAAATCTACAGCCAACGTTCAATCAAATTACGAATTAAAATTGAAAACTCCATCAAAACTATCACTTTTCTCTTAAAATATACAACTTACAGGTTCAAGGGTTTCTAAGCACAAACTCTATAACTCACTCCCTATAATTATGTTCCTCCATTATAATGCAATAGTATGAAGTTAGAAAGATTTCTTACATAAAAAATCCTTATAAACTCTTACCTACAACCTAAATGTTTTCTTGATCCACCAGCATAGTGTCAACTATGAAGGAACAAGAGCTTCTATTAATGAGAGAGGAATAGAAACTCTACTTACATAAAGAAAAGGAGAAAACATGAAACTTACAGTTTCCTCTCCTATTTATATAATTTCCCTATTTTTCTTAACTTAATACATATTTATTTAATTGCCACGAGAAAAAATTATTATTATTCCCTATTTAATATTAATTTTTGTGGGCTCACATCCCAATCACATACAAAAACTTTCATTCATCCTTGAAAGCTTACTTAGATTGCTTAAAAGCCTTGGATTCTCATATGTTTGGCGAGATGCATAAGCTATTATTTGACCTTCTTACAAGACTACACAACTTAAGCCTAGATATGAAACATCACTATGAATTACAAACTTTTCCACACTCTTTCGTAATGCTAACATTAGAGCTAGTACAGACTTCTTTTTTACTATTTGGAAACTATTCTTACAAATATTATTCTGTTCAAACTTGACTCCTTTTTGAATTGACCTTATCAATGCAGCTGCTAGTTTAGCAAAACCCTTCCACAAATCTTCTATAGTATTCAACCAACCCTAAGAAACTTTTGATCTTAGTTACTATTTTCAGTCTTAGCCAATCAATCACTGCCTTCACTTTTTTGAGATCTACCAAAATACCATCTTTATTTATTATGTGGCCCAAGAAGGATACTTACTCCAATCAAAATTCATACTTTATATTGGAATAAAACCACTCGTCTCGTAATTAACTCAAAACTTATCATAAATGCTCTTGTTATGGTTCATTTTTCCTAAATGTCCTAATATTGTTGTTACTACTAAAGTGCCAACACTTGTATAGGTATTCTTTGTCTAGGTCTTGTTACTACAAGTCTACTTGCTTGTCCTCTTCCTTGTACCATTATATCAAAGAAAAAAAAATAACAACTTGGTAGAAAAATCCTTTTAAGATGCTATAGAATTTCAATAATTTCATTTTGTATATAATCATATCTTCTTATTTGAAAACTTTCCTACATACCCCTCTCAAAAAGACACCTAATTTGATCATGGGGATTGCCACATACTTCAATAGAGTTTTCTAATTGCTACTTGAAGTAAGTAATGCAACATAACATGAGCATCATGATTTTTATAACCTAAAATCTTTCTCTTTGAAATTCTCACACATGAACTGATATTTGATGCATAACTTTAAGATAATTTTGTATTTTCCATAATGTTGCAAAAAAATATTTTTCTCCTCAAAGTCATATAGTAAGATGCTTTAGTACAATATACATGAAGAAAATTACTAGAAGGAATAGAATGGAGTTCCTTCCTCGTCCCATATTTTGCAAGTTAAATCGAGCATTTACATGGTCATTTGATTTGTTAGGAATGTCTAATAGTGTTCTAAGCAAGCTATCAAATATATTTTTTTCTATATCCATCAATTCTAAGTTGTGTAGACATTATACTTTTGACATGCTTAACCTCATTCTACTTTTTATAATACTATTTTTTATACCTAAAGCACATTTTACTAGCAAGAGGACTAGGTTGCATATGTAGTAATATTACTAGTGAGAACTAAGTCAAATCCATAGGGAATAATGTCTAATTTTTATTAGTATTAATCCTAACTAAATCTAGGCAATTAAAATAAAGATTATAAAAAAATTAAATTCCAAAGAAAACTAAATTAGTAAAATAAATAAATTAGGATATTTAATATCTTTAAAGATTTAATTCCAAACTAGATAATTACAATACTAGATGTGATAATAAAAGTATCTTAACAGGTTTAGTTTTAAGGCAATTTAACACTAAGTAGTCCTTCTTACAAAGCGAATATCCAAGAATAATTAATTTAACCTTTCTATAACTACATGAGTGATAAATTAAATTAATCATTTATTGTTATTAAACCTTAATTGAATTAAAGAATATATATTATGTCTCCTTAATCCAAATCATCTAGTTCACAATAAACAATTAGAAAAGGTCTCATGACACAATTCTAATTAATGCATATTCCAATACAATCAAATACATGTTGTCGTTATTAGAGAATTATAGACTTTAAACAATAGACACAATTCATAAATTGATAATCTAAATTCTACTAAGTAATATTAAATAAAGTGCAATGGAGAAATAATAGGAAAGACAATATCCAAATCAAGAATTTATTGAAAAGAAATAAATAACCTCTTTAGGAGTTCCAATCTTCAATTCAAAATCAATTATTGCTCTTATTATTTTCTGATGTTGAAATCCTTGAGAAGAAAACCAAACTCTTTTTCTAAAACTCTAGAATAGTGAATGAAAGAAAATTTTATTCTATATTTACTCTACTGTTTTAGTTTCTCTGTCCTTATTCTATTATATTATGTGGCTTACTATTTATATTATAAGGAATCCCATAAAGATTGGCCTTGCAAGATATAATTATATATCTTTCTTGAATGGCTTCAATTCTCTCCAAAAATAATATAAAATGACTATGCCTTAGAAGTTTGGAACCATGGTCTTTGCATGTCATTTTTCTATGCTTCAATTCTCACATGAAATAAAAAATATGGGAACTTGGCTTCATTCAATAAGTAACATACGTCTTTCATCCATTGGGTAACCATGGCCTAGAACCATGAACATGGTCCTTGCCTATAGAGCTCTCGTAATTTAATTTCTTCTTCTTGCAATTTCGTGTGCTTTTGTCATCACATGTACATTTTTCAATATTGCACATTTTTCCTATAAAAAATATAAAAATATATAAATTAGTATAATAAAGTGCTAAAATTTAATACTAATTTGCAGTAAAATTACACTAAAAAACCTATAAAAGCAATATAAAATATACCTATAAAATGGGTACAATTAAACTTTATTAACTTTCAATATGGCAACTCAAGAAAATATACCTTTTTGTCCATAGGCCATTTGGTTTTTTCTTTTTTTTCTTTTTTCCAATGGCACACTCTAATTTAAATGTAAAACTTGACACTTCAATATTGAAAAATCAGTGCATTCATGATCTTTACATCACTGTTGAAAATTTTTTTTATTAAATCTCCATAGGTGATTGGTATTTAAGAACCTAAAATGACCTATATATATATATATAACTTTGTGTTTTAGTTGATGAGAAGCAATTCCATTGTTACAATAAAGACATGCTAATCATTGTTTGGTGCTCCATCAAGATAATATAACATAAGCAAAAAAGTTATTGATGGTTTAAGGTAAGGCTACATGCATCTTAAAATTCTGGTCATTTGAAGCAACATAAAAAATTCTGGTCATTTGAAGCAACATAAAAAATTCTCGTCCTTTGAAGCATCATAAGTTCAGCTCTAAACTCCCATAACTCTTTTAACTCTTCAATCAATGGTCGCAAGTAAACATCTATATTTTTTGTGGAACTACTTGGGCTTAGTGTAAGAAAGATAACATCAAATACTCAAGCTTCATAGATATCTATGGTGATAAATTGTAGTTTATCAAAACTACTGTCTATGTGTTATGAGAAACGCTTAATGTTTGGAATGAATTGAAACCATCACTAGCTAAAACATTACTAGCTAAACTCAGTCTTACATTGTGAAGTTCTTGTAAAAAATTAGGATGCTTCCAATCAAAATCTTTCCAAGCCTAACCATCAACAAGATGCCTTATATAGCTATCTTTCAGTTCTTCATCCACATGCCACCTCATGGTTGTCTTTGAACATGAACAACCCTTGAAGCCTAAGTTTTAATGAGAAGGACCTCAATACCTTTGTAAGAACTTGGTACTTGAATTAGCTTTCACTATTCTTTTGATGGTCTTTAATGGTTTTTTAGAAGTACCATATACACAATATTGGTTTACTTCTTTGTCATTCTTCCCTAATTAGATACAATCATTTGAACATGTATGTATTTTTTTATAATCCAAACCTAGATCTCCTCCTGAATTTCTTGTTTTATTGAAAGACTTTAAAATTTGTGCATTAGAAAATGCTTCATTCAACAACTCCAAAAGGTTAGCAAATGTTATATTACTCAATCCATGAAAGCATTTAAGGAGATATGATTGAATTGTGAAAGAAAGTTTCGAAAAGCTTTTACAACCCGGATACAACTCTTGCTGACCTTCCTCCACTAGTCCATAAAATTTCTTAGCCTTCACAATTAGTCCCTCTCTAATCTCCTCACCATGGTTTCATAATTCTTCTACTACTTCCATAAAATTGTCATACAATAATCCTGAATCAATATTGTCTCACATGTTTAATGCATTATCATCACCATTAGTATCACCTATGTTATTTACATTAAAGCATGATGATGATCTCTCTCCATAGAAAACCCATTTGTTATATGCTAGACTAAACCCGTTACATATTAAGTGTTCAAAAACAATATTTCTACGCTACCAATACCTATAACAACATTTTTTACAGATACAAGTAATTTCCTTCTCAAAGCTACTTGAGTAAAAGCCATACTTAAAAGTCCTTCCAATCCATCAATATACGCATTGCTTGTTCTATGACACTTCATTTATCCTTTGTCTCCTTTATCCATTTATCTATGAGTAACAAAAATCAGAATAATTTTATATTATGGTTAGTGGTAAAATGAAGCATGGATCTATGACAAAATTTTTCACAAGGATATGCAATTTCCTCTCCTAAGCTGCCTAAATAAAAGTTATATATAAACCCTTCCCATCCATCAATATACTCATTGCTTATTCTATGACACATTATTCATCGTTTGTATCCTTTATCTATGCTTAAAAATTTACTGAAATTATAATAATTGTATATTATGGTTAGTGGTAAAATGAACTGCGGATTAAACTTAGCGTATCCATTTATGTTGTAAAGAGCATAGAGCTAAATGATGGATATTACATTAAAAGGAAAAAGAAGCATCGGATTGGTTTACACAAGGAATATTGATTCAAGAGGGAACGTAGATAAATCCAGGGGACCAAACATGTAATTGAGCAGGACAAGACCTCAACGATCGTGTATTCATCAAGACACAATGGCCTGTTGTAGCACATGGAATCACGAAATAAGAAATTGAATATATTCAAGCACATACACATCAACAACACTGCCGAACTAAAAAAAATGGAGGGGGAACTTTATTTTGAAGAAGATACATACTAGCGCATGGAATCAAGGAATAAGAAATTCGACATATTCAGGCACATACTCATTGCTTTTTTTGTAAAGACCTACATATTTTGGAGAATACTCTAATTAGAATCTCAATGTCACTCTTCAGTCTCTCCATATTATTTTATACAAATTGCCAAATGATGAGTAAGAGGGGAAAAAGAAATAGCACATATCCCTCTTTTATTCTTATTAATCTCGGTAAGCCAAAATATAGAGGAGAAAAGGAAATTGAATGGTCCTAGACAAGCTTGAAACCAGGGAGTTGAACTCACTAACTAAGGACTCCCATTTTCATTTTGGAGAAGTAGTGATAGGAGTTCATTCTAATTTCCAAGAGTTGACCATGTCCACAACCTGGATATCACTATCAACTAGCATGTTATTTAAAAAAAAAAAGGCCTTATTGCGATTAAAAAAAACGAAATGGAAGAAGGCGGAGAGCAATGTCCTCGTAAATATTCCATGCACACAAGTAATTGTTGGGTACACTAGATATAATGTTAATGTTTAAAGATAAATATGAAATTATTAATGAAAGATGGAGGCCAGGGTGCTATAGGTATTGAAAGTGATAGATAGATTACTGTCTACAAATTTAACGAAGTGAGAACACGAGGGAATTCGTGGATCTTCACTAGTGGGATACAAGAGCTTATCTTATTTTTCACTCAACTACATTAAATTATGTTGGGTGCAAAAAGAATTAAATCCTCGAAGGTTGATAACACAAGCTAAGAAAAATAGCGAATGGAACTTTTGCTGGTAAAGCACTATCTCATATCTCATTCCTCTCTCGAATCGCATTACAAAATGAAGGACATAATGTCCTTATATAGGTTATACAATCGATAATCTATGAACCAAGCAATCCGGTAGGAGTAAAATAATTGCTACCTCATAATTTTAAGGAAATAAACTAAACTTTATTTTAAATCTGTAGTAACTTAATATGATTGGATTGAAAAATAAATAAATAAACTCTAGCAGTAATTTGCTAGTGAGAAAGGGTGCTCCAGCTGTATTTTGTAAAGATCCAACCTTGATTTTCTTGTATTAAAGGAATTGTCCACCGCCAAAACATATGGAAAATTGCGAATTACATTTATCTGCAATAGTTTGACCAAGCAATGACGTATGTATCTCATTTTCAACCAAATTCACGTTAGAGGGGCAGCAGTAAAATGCTAGTAAGAAAGATTGTTAGTAATAGCGTATATCTTGTGTTCGCATGAGATATAATCACAACACATATAGAAGCCTCATTTGATCACACACGTACATGGAGGAAAATTCCGTGTCAATTCAAGAAATTAAAATACCATGTCAGGGTTGATACAAAGCAAAGGGCCGTGAGTTCATGTTGGGACACGTGTAATGGCAAAAGTACATGACCACATAGAGAATGGACCGGATCAAGGGAACAATATTGCAGTTGATCACCTACACTCCAAGCAAGCCATATTACGATATCTCAACTCAGGGTGGACCGCATCAAACAATGAAGGGATTGTCATCTCAATATTTAGCAGCAAAACTGCAACAAAAAGAACAGGATTAGAACAAGAGCGGACCAACTCATGTTTGAATGAAGCAGAACGAAATCTTCACAAGAAGATATTTCTTTTTTTCAAAAAAAAAAAAAAAAAAGAAAATAAAAGGGTTGGATGAATTAATATAATCACCAGCATACATACATTGAGGAACGACACATGAAACGAATTTGAAACAAAAAGAGAGATTAAGAGCGTACCATAATCGTTAAAGGAACAATTGTATTCCTTAATCTCCAGTGTGCTTGTATTTGAATGGATTATTTGATGCATAGGTCTCAAATGTAAAGCATGGCCTTATGGTATTTCTCAGCCTCTTGGCAACACTTCTCTCAAGAATCCCTATGCTTTTTATTCAGCAATTGAGGAAGCTAACGGCTCATTCACTTTATGAAATAAAATGAGAGGGAGTAGAATTGAAATTCCATAAGGAATGAAATAAGAATGTAATACATATTATTTTATTTAGTTGAATTTATAAGCAGTTTAAGAATAAATATATAATATAACTTTAATGACTAAATTATCTTTGGTCTATTTTTTTTTTCAATAAATCCTAAAATAATAAGTGGTGGTGGTAGCTGATGGTGGTAATGGTAGCGATGACTACTGTAGTTACAGTGGTTGGTGGTGGTAGTAATAGCAGCAACAACGATGGTGATAGTAGTGGCTACAATAGTGATTGGTGGTAGTGATGGCGGCGATGACAATGGTAATGGCTACAGTAATTGGTGGTGGTGGTGACAGTGTTGGTTAGTGGTGATAGTAATGGTGGCGGTAGTGGTGGCATAGCCATGGTGGTGACAGTGGCTATAGTAGTTGGCAATGGCGGTAATGATAGTGTCAACAACTATAGTGGTGGCGGCGATAGTGTTTGGCAACGATGGCGATCGTAGTAGTGGTAGCTGTAGCAATAGTAGCACTGGTAGCCGTGGTGGTGGCCATATTTGTAGTGGTAATGGTAGTGGTTGTAGTAATGGTGGTAGTAGTAGTGAGAAATCGTGATTCCTTAATTAATTAAGGAATCCCTATTACATTAATTAAAGAATGAATCTTTTGCATATTGCTCCTTTAACAAACTAAATTAAGGCATACATTCAAGATATCAACCACCACATTAGTATTACCTTTATCATATTTAATTACTTATGTAAGTTTTTTAAGGAATTCAATCCATTTAACCTGCCTTCCAAATAACTTTTGTGGCTCTTTAAGTATTTAAGTGATTCATGGTTAGAATACGATATGCTAACCATTACTTTTAAAATAAAAGCGTATTTTATGTTAGCAAGTGTATTAGGTCACGTATATAATATAATACTAGTGAAGACTAAGTCATTCCTACATAGATTAGGACTAGGTCTCAACTATATTAGTCCTAACTATATTTAAGCAAATCGAAATATACTAAAATAAAAGAATGTAAATCAACTCCTAATTAATATGAAATATTAAATCTACTTCTAATTAATAAAGAAAATATAGGAAATCAATACCTTAATGGTACGTTTACTTCATGGAATTCTCCTTATTCTTTATTACAACGTTCACTTGATTTTTGGTTATGAAATCACAATTCCATGAGAATCCTTATTACTTGAAATCAAGTAATAGGAATTCTTTAATTCAATAAAAGATTTACGACTCCTCATCACTACTACTACCACCACCGTTGCTATCGCTATCGCCACCACCACCGTCATTGTAACTACCATTAACACTAACCACCGTAGCCACTGCCACTGCCACCGCCACCGCCACCGTTACTACCGCCACCACCATTGCCCCCACTACTATCACCTCCACTGCCACCAATCATCATAGCTACCACTACCATTACTATCGCCACCGCCAACTATTGCCATCATAACCATCACCGTCACCATAGCCACCATTGTTGCCACCATCATTGCTATCGCTGCCACCATCGGTATCGCTGCCACCACCGCTGCCACCACCGCTACCATCACTACCACCGTTACCTCTACCATCATATTACCACCATCAACCACTATTACTGCCACTACCGCCACCGCCACCACTGCTACTAACCACTGCTATCAATCATTTTAAGATTAGTTGAGAAAGAAAATGGACCAAAGATAATTTAATCATTAAAGTTATATTATATGTCTATTTTTAAATTGCTTATAAATCCAACTAAATAAAGTAATATATATTACACCCTTATTCCATTCCTTATAGAATTCCAATTCTATTTCATTTCATTCTTTTCCAGGGCTGTAAAAGATTAAATCAATAAACTAGCAAATTAGAATCTTGAATTGATAATAATCATGATATTAAAATATACCACACTTGACTATAGGATCCTTGATCGGTTTAAATTATTTCCGTTGAATTCTCTTTCGAGTTATCAAAGTAACTAAGCATATGATCTCCTTTTCTCAAAGTGTGAATTACCATAATTAATTAACTAAGTCTTTATAGAAAAGATTATTAGTTAATTAAACTTTTTATGTTCTAAATCCTAACTAAATTACAATGCATTATCTCCGACATCTTACTTATAATCCGATGTTAATTTGCCATGGAATCGATTGAATCAATTTTATTTTTCTCACATTTTAATCTAATCTAGTATGTATTCCATAAATTATAAAACATAAGCTCGATGACAAGAATATCAAGAATGCTAAGAATACCAATATTCAAACGTTTAATATAGAAATATCAAAGATCCATCAATCCATTATCCCAACAATAAAGGCTAATTCATGGTTAAATAAAGCAGATAAACTACAAAGAGAATAAAGAAATCCATAAATAAAAATCAAGAAAAGGATAGAGAAGATTTATTCTTTATCATAGAAATTGAAAATCCTTATCTTTTAATCTTTACATGAATTAAATTCTCCATTTGTAATTGGTGTTGATCTCACTAATCATTTATAAGAAAATTAAAGAAACTACTCTACAAGGAAGATTAAAGAAGTTGACCCTATGGTGCTCTATGAATAATTGCTCATGTTTTCAAGGCCTTTGTGATCTATTTATATGATATGAAATCTTGAGATATATCTCTTGCATATCTTTATAAAATAAATCCTCTAATTGGAGGCTAGAGATAAAGATACATGCTTAAAAATATTTGGATGGCATGGCATAGCACGATTTGTTTTTTTCCAATTTCAATTCTCATTGATAGCCTAATCTCTCAATCTTTTATGACAAAGTGGACGTAGCTTCTTTATGCATTGACATGGACCTTCAAATCATGGACAATTAACATGGCAAATTTATGAGTTGAATAGGGCATGTGCAAATTGCAATAATCCCTCACGTAGGCTTCATGTTGTGAATTCAATTTCTAGACATGTGGTCTCTAATTTTGTTTATTCAAAAAGGTTGGGAAGTGAATGGCTTCAAGGCGTATGGACTTCAACTTGTCTAGATGTGGCCGAAATTCACAGTCTTGTTGTAGGATGTAAGCGGATAGTTTGGATTGATGCAAGTGGATAGGTTGGATTGAACTTCAAATATTACATTGGAATTTGTGACTTAATTTCAAACTTGACAAACCGTAACATGACTATATCAATCTTTAAAAACTCATGACTCTTCCAATTCAAGTCCAAATCAAATGAACTTGATTCCTTTTCTTCCTTTTCATCTCCAATGCTCCATATGAAATCAAAATATTTTCTAATTAGGTAAAATTATCCACAAAATATCCATAAAAATATTAAAAGCACTAATAAAAACCCATTAATAAATATATATAATAAAGCACTTATTAGTATATATAATGAATTCCTTGAGAAGTAAATAATGTACTTAGACAATCTATGCTTGAACTAAGGAATAAAGCTCCTTATTATGTACATAATAATTAAGTGTTTCTCCACTCAACTTCTTACTAAAATAATCAATAAGATGCTTATCTTACATCAAAATTGCTCTAATACCAACTTTAAATGCATTACACTTATGATCAAATGTCTTCTCAAAATTAGGTAGAATCAATATAGCAGCAATAAGTCTTTACTTAATCTCCTCAAAACTATTCTATAATTTCTCATTCCACCAAAACTCCACATTCTTCTTCATAAGTTCAGTTAAGAGTGTAACAATTGTATTAAAGTTTCTAAAAAATCTCCTATGAAAAAAGAAGCAACTCCATGCAAACTTCTAACTCCTACTACTAATAGAAGAATAGACCACTCTAACATGGTCTTACCTTCTATGGATCTACTTTAACTCCTCCTTTAGATACAATAAACCCTAAGAAGACAACTTTTGATTAACAAAACATATACTTTTCTAAGTTGCCAAACAACTTTTCTTTCCTTAGAATCATGAATAAATGCTTTTGATGGCTATCAATATATCTATTGTAAATAAGAATGTCATCAAAATAAATCATAACAAACTCACCAATATGCTCCCTCAAAACATAATTCATATGTCTCATGAATATACCAAGTGCATTCATAAGCCCAAATGGCATAACTTGCTGCTCATACAACTAATGCTAAGCTCTAAATTTGACTTCCACTCATCTCTAATGTCTCATACAAATTTGATAGCACTCACTTTTCAAATTTATCTTTATAAACACCCTAATAGCTAGCATTTCATCGAACATATCATTAAGACAAGAGATAGATACATATACTTGATGGTAATCTTGTCGATAACTCAACTGTCTACACATATCCTCCATGATTCATCCTTCTTAGAAACAAGTAATGTAGCTAAAGTATGTAAACTTATACTTGCTCTAACATAACCTTTAGCAATCAACTTTTCCACTTTCCTTTACAACTCCTTAGCTTCTTTAAGATTCATTCTATGTAAGCTTATTTGATAAGACCATTCTAGGCATAAGATCAATAATATGCTCGACACCTCTCATAAGAGATAACCCTCACAGTCATAGTTATCAAAATTGCGATTTTACCCATGCCATTCTACTAGTTTACAATTTTAGGTGATTTTTTCGAGTTAACTCAATTGTAGAATCTTTTTTTTATAGAAACTTATGTTTTTAATTGAGTTTATATATAAACTTAATGAAAACTTATGTTTTTAACCAAGTTTATTGATTTTACATAACTGAGTTAAATGGACTAAGAAATTAAAGGAAAAAAAAATATAACTAGCCTTTTACAAGCCATTAACTATTGCTGCATTACAATGTCTATTTTATCTTACTCCAATTTTTTATCTCTTTCTTTCTCTCTTAGTCTCTTATTTTATATTAATAGTTTTTATCCAAGTTTTAACTTTAATAACAAAGTTTACAAAGAAAATTATATACTGTTAACAACTTAAAATGAGTTGAAAAGTTTGGTTCTTTCTAATTTATAGCTTTTTTTTTTTTTAAGAAAAAGGCAAAAGTTTAGTTTCAACTTTATTTGTTCTTCTTCTATACATGTTAGATTATATATTAAGAATTTTTATGGAAACAAAAACTTAATTTCTTCATTTTTTTTTTATTTCCATCATATATTTTAAGTTTTGAATAACTATTATAAGTATATTAGTAATTTTTTAATGTTATTTTACATAAGTTATAGAACCTTACGTTTCTACGTTTCGATTTTATAGACTCTCTAACAATTTTAGATAAAATTGTAAGTTCGACAACCTTGCTTACAGTAACTCTTCTAGAAAGTCATACCTAAATTCTCATATCAACTTCTAATAAGCTTTTAGAAGCCAACATTGAGCATTTGAACTCAAAATCTATCTTATAAACAACATTTTCATGAGTCCTTTAGACTTCATGAAATTCAAAACCTTGCCATGAGTCATAAATAACAACTTTATCGTCCCAACATCATTTAGGTACTATTAAATTCTAATAAGCAGCATTAAGATCTTCTTGCCATCCTTACTAAAGGATAGTATTCTTATAACCATCATGCACCACTCTTTGATCAAACAACCAAAACCTTCCTAACAAAATATAATAAGTACTCATGGGAATGGCATTACACTCCACTTCTTCCTTATAATAGCTTGGAATGTATATAGGAACTCTAACCCTTTCAATGATTGCACAACTCCCTTTTCACTAAGCCTATAGAGTTTATAGGGCTTCGGATGGTCAAAAATAGGCAATTTCAACTTTTCCACCAAACTTTTAGTAGCTACATTAGTATAACTTCCTCCATCAATAATCATAGTATATGTTTGACCCTTAATTAGACATTTAATATAGAACAAATTCTCCTTTTGCTCTACTTCAAACTCCACCTCTAAGCTCAAGCCCCTTCTAACTACCAAAGACATAACATCACATTTAACTCATTTGATTTAGTACATATAAACTTTAAAAGCACGATTTATACTAAAAAGTGTACCAAATTGTAGATACAGGAAGGAAAAGAATTGATGAAACCAAGTCATTCCCATAGGAATTGGAAACTAACTACCAATTATGTCATCACCATTTGTAGCTAAGCAATCATATTTTTGCTCTCAAAATAAAACTACACTATATGAATAAAACTAGATGTATAAATAATCTACAAAGCAAAAAGATAAATGAGTCAAATAGGAAGGATATAGACTAGGTTATCATTTGGAAAATCTACATATGCCTTAATATATAAGAAGATTATTTATTTAAATTTTTATTAGATTCACAAGGATTTGCTTCCCTTCAAAGTCTTGGTAATCCTATTTATGATGTTAGCTTCCCTTTTAAGTTGTGTAATTCATATTTATTGACTCTGTAAAAAAGTTCCTCTCACAAATCCAATGACCTTAATTAAAATCAATTAACCTACATATTCTTATGTTAAGATAACCAATTTTAATTGTATAAAGTCCATGAATCCCAAATTAGATCTAATATTAAATTTATGAAACTTAGATTCAATCTAGCATGCATGTGTCCATGTCATAATAAAGTAAACCTATATCAATTATCATACAAATCTTCATTCCCTCTTGAGTCTTTGTATAATATTTGAAACTCGGAATGCTACAAACTACCTCATGCCCTTGGCCTTTAATAATACGTCAAGAGTAGCAATCAACCAAAAATCTCCAAAATAAATACATAAATCTCCAATTAATCTCATAAATTTTTTTTTTAACACTCCAAATGAAATCAACACAACAATTAAATAAACTACTTAAATCCTAGACAAGAAATACTTAACGTAAATAAATTATAACTATGCTAACTCAAGGGACAATCTCATAATTATAATACTAATTGCTATTCCTCATTTGGGTTATGAGTCCCGTACTTGCACAACTAGGTTTTGAGTAGATGACTTAGGACATTCGGGAAGGTAACTCGATAAAGTTAGAAATTTGTGATGAATTTAGTAATATTAGTTGAAGAGACTTTGTGGACTTGAAATTCAAAAATATAATATGTTAAAATATTGGAAATATATATATATAGTTAAAATAGTAGAAATTTACTATATTATTATATACATATTAGAAACATGCAAATTAGGTTTTGTTAATTAACGAATGCCTAGGGATAAACTATAGGACTAATAAAATTAATAATGTACATAAAATAATATGTAAAAGACTAGTATATACATTTATAATTAATATATAAATTTATATACCCAAAAATGTGTAAATTTTACTAAATGAATAAAAAATATATATGAAAAATTTATTAAAAAAAAATGCAAGACAACCAAGGAACATTCCTGAGTGCATGGCAAATATTGGGTACATAAAGAATTTGGGGAAAAACCAACTTTTCGACACTAAAGCTAAGTTACTAACATATGTTAGATAAGGGATAAAAATTAAATCACCTCTAAACCTTTCTATAAAATAAAACATACTATAACTAATGAAAGTTTGGCTCTTTAGTACTTTACAAAAATCTTAGGAGAGATAATTATGGAGAAGAAGTGAGATAAGAAAATTTAGGAAATTATAGTGTAAAATAAGAGGGGTAAGGAGTTCCCGAGGAAAATCAACAATTGGAAGTAAAGGAGGACTGTTGACTAAAGGAGTGGCACCATTGGTTGTAGCCGATACATCCCCTCCCCTATATAGTGACTGAAGCTCTTAGTTTTTGGTAAGTGCTCGGATTCCTCATTTTTAACTAAAATTCACTAAAAATAGCAAATGACCTTCAAAAATTTTGAAACTTAGTTGTCATGAGTATTTTTGCATGAGGAATTCAAGTTTTAAATCAAACTTTCAAAATTTTGAGTGCTAATATTATGTCCTTAAGAAAAAATCCTACATATTGATTTTTGATCACATTTTTTACAAACCATTAAATAGAGTTTCAACTTGAAATCTTATGAGTATACTCGTGAAATGTTATATTCTAATAATATGTGTTCAAAATTTCAAAATTGAATCAATGGATTTTTAGAAAATTCCATTTGTGTAAAAACAACAAGCAGATTGTAGTGCTTTTCTAAGGGAGCTTGATGAATCTTTAGAAAACCATGTTACAACCCATATCCACCTAAACACCACCGCTAACCACTACTTCCCACAACCGCTAAATGACCACCCCAAGCCTCAGCGTTGAACCTATCCCCTTATTCCCAATCTAAAACTCACAAAAAACTACTCACCCCCTCAATTTAGCCACTAGAACAGTCGGAATCAACCCCAATCTACCGTTGTATTGAAGATAGTTGAATCCAACTTGTGCATCTGACCCGACCTGATCGACGCATCCAACCCGACCCGCACTCTCCACCCTGGTTCAAACCTCTACCGAATTTCATTTCATTCATTTATTCATTTTTTATCTATTTATTTGTTTACCTATTTATTTATTTGTTTCATTTATTTATTCCATGTAAATGTAATCAAATCAGAAAAAGAAGGAAAAGAAAGAAAAGAAGAAAAGAAAAAAAAACAGAGAAAAAAGAAAAGAGTATTTTTTGCTTTATTTTATTAGTTTAATAGAAATAGATAAAATATAATAAGTAATAAATAAAATAAGATTAATCACTTAAAAAATTGATTTTCTAAAAGTAAGTAAAAATAAATATACCTCTTTCTAAATTAGGACTATTTCAGAGTTTTCAAAAAATAAAAAATTGATTAGGATGTTTTAGGAATTTTCTTAAACAAATCAAAATTAAATAAAACATAAACTCGATTGTTTTCAAATTAAAACAAAACCAACCCACTAAAGTTTTACAAAAAAAAAAACTAAGTACATCTGATTCCGAGTAGTGAGTACGTAGGTACTTACAGGGTGACGATAAAAATGAAAAAACCTAATTTTCTTTTTTTTTTATTTCTTTTTTTTTAGTACATCTAATCCTGAATAGCGGGTATGTAGGCACCTACGAGGTAACAATAAAAATGAAAAAGCCTATTTTTCCTCTTTTTTTTAGTTTAGATTATTTCATTTATCCAATTAGAATAGTTAAATTGAGTTCCATCTTGTAAAATAAAAAGGTGATTTTTTAAGATTAAAGTTAATTTTGGAAACTCAATAGTACCTATAAGGGTTTAAAAGTCCTAACCCCAGGATCCAGATTCTCTAGTTTTCAAAAAGCTGTTTTATAATTTGGTTTTCTTAAATCGATAGACTAGTGGCTAAGTTATAACCAATCCACCCAGTTGGTTACAACTTAACCCTTTTCCCGACTCCAATCGGGCGGCAACTCTAAATCTTTTCAAGTTGAAAAAATGGTTTTCTTTAAACCTTAGTCGAGGGCTAGTACTAAACGGGTAAGGGTTAGTATTAAACGGGTAAGAGTTTAATACTGGCTGGTTTAAAAAAGACCTAATTTTATAAAAAACCAGGAGGATGAAAAACTAGGCTCAACAGCTTGGCGACTCCATTGGGGATGTCAAGAAGGTTAACCATTAGACTTGCTAAAATTAAAATTAATCTCTAAAAAACCATTTTTGTGTAATTCATTTACTTATTCATCCTTTGTTTATACCATAGTTGTACTAACATTTTCTTTGTAGGTTTAGTTTTATTTATTTAATTTTGGCAGAATTTATTTTATGTACCATAAATGCATGATAGATGCAGTCGAACCCAGATCATCTTAGGACCTTAGGACAAAGGGCTATTGTGTAGGCTTCGGGTGCTGTAGTATAACTATCGCTTAAGGATGATTAGACCATCCCTACTTAAGCTTGATATGACCAATGAAAATGTTCTTTAACAAGTGGGGTCGCACAAGTTTAAGAACTTTTAGAACCTACCCTTTATGCATTCATGACATCTAAAATAGACGAATAATCCAACAAGATGGAAATAAAAAAAAAATGGCTTAGAGTTTCGTTGATTTCCCTAGTAATTTAAACATATTGTAGAATTACTATAAATAGGTTTTCTCGTTATTAGACAATCTTGTAACATAGTTTCTCTTTTGCAACCTAGAAATGGCCTATTCATCATCCAACTCTGTTTACTTCAAAGAAAAATTTGTAGGCAAGCCCATATGCTCCAAACCCATCCTAAACCAATGGTTATGGTACTTCAATCCAAGGGAACAAGAGACCATCTTCAGTAAGATTAGGCCCGTTCTATCACTTCCTAAAGTAAAGATAGAGATCAATTTGATTAGGGCTTTGACCAACTTTTGGGAACTCGATGAAGTGGCTTTTTGAGTTGGGCCTCACTTGATTAGCCCAACACTTGAAAAGTACACCTAATTACTCTAAGCCCCTTCTTTAGAAAGCATATATACCCCAAATTTGGAAATGAATCCTATAAATGCCTTCTCAAGATGCCTGGGTATTAGAAAAACGAAAGTGAACAAAGCCCTCAGAAGATGTAATGGTAATTGCATCAAACTAAAGGGCCTAAAAGCATGGTTCATCACTAAACCTAAATCCAACCAACGGGATATCTTCTGTAGCAATCTCAAAGCTTGGGGATAGAATAGAATAAAATCATTTATCCTGGCTGCATTTGGGACCCTCTTATTCCCTAACGGAAAATTCCTCATACATTTTTGGGTCGCTGAGTTAATAGGCCAATTTCTTGAAGGAAAATCATATGTCTCGACCCTCCTTGTAGAACAAATCAGAAGCCTTAATATTTTGAAAGAAAAGAATGATGGTGTACTAAAAACTAGCATGGCATTACTAACAATATGGTTTGTGAGCCACATGAAATGTTATGGGCTTGATCTAATTCGAAGAGAGTTTTCTCTCGACATCGATCTAATTGATTCATTCGTCGATAAGGTCCATCTCGTAAAAGGAAAAACCACATACTGCTGGGTAAAAGTATTGAGAAATTTCTAAGTCGCTAATATCCTATGGATAGCAAGATGGAGTAACTTCAAAAGGGTAATTCTAGTTTGCAAAAATTATCAAGCGAAACCCTTAATCGGGATGAAGTTATGCACAAGATATTACTCTAAAAACATGATCAGACAATTCGAAGGTATCTAGGATATAGTCTATAGACCTCCATTGGATATCATGACCTTGGATTACGAAGATCTTCAGGTTTCATTGCCACAAAAAATGTCCAAACTTAAGGCAATCAAACAGTTATGGGAAACAAAGACTATCAGCCTAAACATTAATTTAGGAGAATGGCTAGCAGAAGCAGACAAGCATTAAGTTACCAAAGAATATTTGTACGATCAGCTCCATAAGGCTGGAGAGATCTAGTATTGAGCACTAGAGGTCATCCAGCTAGCAATAGCTGAACCAGATCCTGAAGACAAGACCTACATGGACTAAATACAAGCTTAAGTAGAAATAATCTATGAAGAGCGAGACATATGGGAGGATCTCTTTCAAGAATCAAAACAGCATTCTAGGACTTTGGAACATCAGTTGAGGATGACCTAAAAGAAGCTTAAAGAATTTGAGGAAATGGAAGAGCCCAATTTAAGAAAAAGGAACGGATCACTAGCAGGGTCCAGTAAGCAGAAAAGGGAAATGCTTGTCAAACGCCAGAAGAACATTTAAGAAAAAGGAATAATCTCTTTGAATGTATTTTTTTTTTCTTTTTTTTCAAATAATGTAAAAGGAATACTCCATAAAGCCATAATAAAATAAATAAAATTTCCATCTTATTGGTTATTAGTCAATTTTTCCTTTCTGCATTTGTATGCTATGCATTTCTTAGTTTCTCATTTATCCCTTTTAAAATATTAGTGTACTAACTTATTGAAAAGTGATCTTACCTAGCCAAGATAGCTCATAAACATCAAACCATCCAGAGAAGTCTTATCAGAACTCGCTCAAAAACTAGAATGGCCAATCAAGGAAACAATAACAACAACATCAACAATGGCAACCTCGAGGTTATTGACCCTACCGAGTTGAGGTTCCAATCTTTGGAACGAACAGTAGGAAAGATTGCAGATCAATTGAGCTGTCTTGCTAAGAACATCTCCCTACTTAGGTCAATGGCTCCATCAAATGAAGAAAGTTCCCAAACTCGATATGGAAAGAATACTGAAGCCCTATCCTTCAAAATAAAAGAAACCTGCCCTAAAGTCAATCAGGACTTCGAATCCTTTGAAACAGAAGGGGTATTTCCAAACGCCAACCCAACTTTTGAGCCGAATACTTACTCATTCCCAATCAACCCAAAGCCTGAAGCTAACCAGGACAAATTGAAAGAGCTTGAGAAGCTACTAACTCAATAAATTACAGAAAAAATGAAAATACTTAAGGGGTATGATGGATTCGAGCATGTTAGCATAACAAACTTCTCTACCTATGATTACGGAAGCTTTCCAGAAAAGTTCAAAGTACTTGACTTTAAAAAATACAACGGGACTGGATGCCCCAAGCTACACAACCAACTATATGTATGTAAGATGGGCAAGTATGCACAATATGATCAACTTGTGGTCCAGACCTTTCAGGACAACCTGACTGGCCCTGCCTTAACTTGGTACGCTTAGTTAGACTTGAATTAAGTGAATACATTGGAGAAGCTAGCCAGAGCATTCTGTAAGCAATATAGATTTAACGTCAAAGTGGCGCTAACAATGATGGATTTGGTTGCCTTAAGGAAGAGGCATAATGAATCCTTCAAAGAATATGCTCAAAGGTGGAGGTCCCTAGCTGCAAGGGTATCTACCCCTATGATTGAAAAAGAGCTAACTGCAACTTTCATTAGCACTCTTGAGAAGCCTTACTTCACTCACCTAATCGAACAAGCCTCTTCTAGCTTTGTAGAAGTAGTGGCAATAGGGTATCAAATTGAGAGTACCGTTTCCTCTGGCAAGCTGCAAGAGACAGTAGATAGAAGACCACCCTCTACTAAACCCACCACCAACAAGCCTAGAGAAGCTACTGTTAGCTTGGTTAACTTGAATGCAAGACCTAATGCCCGGGTTTCTTTTAGGACAAATCCCTTACCAGCTCAACCATGGTACAAAAGCCAACCACAGGCTAGCAAAGCCCCAAGATAGTTCACCAGAATACTTGTTCCACTTAGTTAGTGCTCGAGAAGTTAAGAAGAGATAATTTGCTTCATTCTAAGGCTCCTAGTGAAAGGTACAGGTCGAGGTTCTTTAATCCCAAGGCAAGATGTTAGTATCATCTAGGGCAAGTAGGCCATTCAACTAATTTATGCCGAAGGTTGAAACACAAAATCTAAGATTTGATCAACGAAGATACAGTACAACTGGATTTTATGGAGGCTCCTACCCCAAACGTCAACAACAACCTACTGCCAAACCATATACCCATCATCAATATGATATCTGACCACTTAAAATCTGCTATCAACATGATCGGTCCAAACTAAGAACCAAAGGTTTATAGATTTTACAAAAAAGAGGTCCTACAAGCTAAAAGATATACCTTCCAAGTGCCTATGGCCCTCGAAAATTATAAAGCTACCCCCTCCCCTCTCCCTTTAACTACCAAGCAATAAACCAAAGGCAATCAAGCTCACTTATAGGGGGGATCACTAGCTCCGGCAGAATCTATGATCCGAAGGAAGACCTAAAAAAGAAAGGCGTGCTAGAAATGCCAAACACCGAACAAGCTGAACATGAGGAAGGATTAACTGCCTTCACCAAGATGATCAAGTCTAGCGAGCATAAAATAATGGACCAGCTAACTAAGACTCCAGCATAGATATCCCTCATGAGTCTATTGATGGCATCAAACTCATACCAATAAGCCTTATTCAGAACACTAAGGGATGTCAAGGTCCCTTATGAAATCCCAACTAAAAGGATTGACTCTATCACCAATTCCATCCTCACCATGGATCAAATTTCCTTCTCTATCGAGGAATTGGGCGAAGAAGGTACCCAGCACACAAAGCCTCTGTTCATAATAGTGAAGATAAATAACATCATAGCAACAAGAGTCCTCATTAGGGTGTCTGATTATCCTGAGTAGGTAGCCAACATAGTACCAGTTTTGAAGAAGAATGGAAAAGTCAGAGTATGTGTGGACTTTTGAGACCTTAATCAAGCAACCCCTATAGATAATTTTCCTTTACCCCATATTGATGTATTAGTCGATAACATAACTGGAAACCATATTTTCTTTTTCATGGATAGATTTTCCAGGTATAACCAAATTCAAATGGCTAAAGAAGATAAAGCCAAGACAACGTTTATCACAACTTAGGGCACGTTTTGTTACAAATTGTTGCCTTTCAAACTAAAAAATGCTAGGGCAACTTACCAAAGGGCCATGGTAGCAATATTTCACGACATGATGCACAAAGAAGTTAAAGTATATGTCAATGATATGATTGCCAAGTCTAAGGAAGGAGAAAATCATGTGGAAAATCTAAGGAGATTGTTTGCTAGGTTGAGACAATTCTAATTGAAACTCAACCTAGAGAAGTGTATTTTCAGAGTGACTTCAGGGAAATTATTGGGTTTCATAATCAGCCAAAGAGGCATCGAAGTGGACCCTGATAAAGTCAAAGCGATAGTTGACCTGCCCTCGCTACGCACACTTAAAGAAGTTAAAGGTTTGTTGGGCCGTTTAAACTATATAGCCTGGTTCATATCTCAACTCATGGATAAGTGTTGTCCTTTGTTTAAGTTGTTAAAAAAGAATGCCAAGATCAATTGGGATGAAGAGTGCGAGCAGGCCTTTACAACAATCAAAGAATACCTCATGAACCCTCCAATTTTGGTAGCTCCAAAACCTGGGAAGGCTTTATTCCTATACTTGACAATATTACTAGAGTCCATGAGGTGCATGCTTGGCCAAAAAGATGAGGAAGGGAAGGAACGGGCTGTATACTACTTGAGTAAGAATTCATTGAAGGGGAGCAAAGATATTCAGAAATTGAAAGAACGTGCTGTGCTTTAGTTTGGGTAATGCATCGGCTCAAACAATACATACTCTACTATCAGGTTGAATTACTGACTCAACATGATCCCCTGAAGTATTTGGTAAACAAACCGACCCTAATTGGTAGAATCTTAAAGTGGCAAATGCTACTATCAGAGTTCAACATTACATACGTAAACCGGAATTTGATCAAAGTGCAATCTTTGGTAGATCAGTTAGCAGAAAATATCTCTAATAGCACTCCCCAAGAAGTACAAGTCAATTTCCTTGATGAGGGTGTCTTAGTAGTTGAGGGAAACTCTGATAAAGGAGAAGGTGATGAGCCACCAAAATGAAAAATGTTCTTTGATGGTGCAGCCAACGTGTTTGGGTGTAGAATTAGGGCAATATAATATCCTTTGAAGGTACTCAATATCCTATGGCCATAAGGCTCATTTTCCCATACACTAATAATATTGTTGAGTATGAAGCATGCATCATGGGACCCAAGATAACTCTAAAAAAAGACATTCAAGAATTAGAAGTGTATGGGGACTCCTCGCTCATTATTGGCTAAGCTCAGGGAGAGTACAAAACTAAAGATCCTAAGCCGGTACCTTATCACCAGCATTTGATGGAATTAATGGAAAATTTCAAAGAAGTTACCTTCAATCATGTACCAAGGACTCAGAATCAATTTACTAATGCCTTAGCCACGCTAGCATCTATGATTTAAATATCTAGTGGAGTCGAGATTCAACCCTTTACTATTGAATTTGAAGATAAGCTTGCCGTTTGCCTGACAATTGAGGGTATGAACAACCAAAAACCGTAGTACCATGATTTTAAGACGTTCCTACGATAAGGTACATACCCTGAAGAGGTCGAGAAAAGAGACAGAAAGATGATTAGGAGATTAGCCACTCAATTCTTAATAAGCGAGTACACCTTATACCGACGTTCGTTAGATGGTATACGCTTAAGGTGTGTGGATGACAAAGAGGCTGAGAAGTTAATGCAGTACATGAAGGAGTATGTGGCCCTCATATGAATAGATACATGCTGACGAAGAAAATCATGAGGCTAGGGTATTATTAGTTAACAATGGAAAGAGATTACATCAAACATGTTAGGCACCATCATTTCTGCCAAGTTTATGCAAATAAGATAAATGCCCTACCTCAAGAACTACACACCCTCTCAGCACCATAGCCTTTTTTCAATGTGGGGCATAGATATCATTGATCTAATCACTTCAAAAGTGTCCAATGGGCATCGCTTCATATTAGTCGCCATCAATTACTTCAGCAAATGGGTAGAGGCTTTGTCTTACTTGAATGTTACTAAAGGGGTCATAGTTAAGTTCATCAAGAGAGACATTTTGGCTCAGTATGGGACTCCTAAAACAATCACCACTGATAATGGCACTAATCTCAATAACAAGCTTATGATAGAGTTGTGCTGGTAGTTTCAGATCATTCATAGGAACTCTACTCCTTATTGACCCCAAATGAATGGAGCTGTTGAAGCAGCCTACAAAAACCTCAAAAGAATCATTGAAAAAATGACTGTCACGTATAAGGACTGGCATGAGATGTTACCCTTCGCACTCATGGCCTATCGAACTTCCATCAGAACATCGATTAGGGCAACATTATATTCTTTAGTATACAGCACTAAAGCAGTATTACCAGTAGAGGTTGAGATCCCGTCGCTTAGGGTACTATTAGAAACTTAGTTAGACAAAGCCGATTGGGTAAAGAAATGCATCAAATAGATAAATCTGATTAATGAAAGGAGATTGATGGCCCTGTATCATAATCAATGTTATCAACAAAGAATGGCTCGGGCCTTCAATAAAAGGATACAACCCCGTAACCTTAAAGAAGGAGATTTGGTATTAAGAAAAGCTTTCCCTAATGCACAAGACTCTAAAGGGAAATTTGCCCCTAATTACAGGGTTCCTTATGTCGTGAAGTGAGTATTATCGAGAGGGGCTTTGATTTTGTCCCAAATGAATGGTCTAGATTTGAGAGACCCTATAAATTCTGACACTGTAAAATTGTACTATCCATAAGAAGTTAGTGGAAATTTTGCTCAAAATGCAAAAATACTAGTCATTTTGAACATCATTGTGGTCCAATTTTCATTATCTACAAGCAAATTTAGTATCTTTGGCCATTGTCATCTTTGGAATAATCACCCTCTCCATGGAAAGGTCCAATTCCCTTTACCCCATTTAATCAAACCCATATACTGCAAATACGAGAGGAGTTAAGGAATGAGATCTAAAACATTTGTAATTGACAAAATTCTTTAAAATACTTTATTACGGATTAATCCCTCCAATGGGGAGTTTTATTGTCTGTTTTCAAGGGAATGGAAAACTCAAGTAAGCAATCGCGGTAGATGGGAATAAGGCTTTTGGGTTCATAAAAGTTCCAAAGAGACAAAAAAAGTTTCCTATATCAGGCTAATTTCCATGATTTCTCCAAAAAGAACTAGCAAAGTCTCAAATGTTGTACGTCAAGAACATCTGGGTAGATAATAAGGGACTAAAACAAGATTTAGTAATCTTCTGATGGGGGCTTTTCAAAAAGGTTTGACAGTTTGGGTGCTATCGACAAAGACCGGGTAAGTATTTTCATACAGTGTTAGCATACCGATTTTTTCTTGCACTTGCATTTAGACTAATCTTTTACTTCCAACAATCTTTTTTAACCAACCTATACGGCATTCACTTTTTACATTTAGTGTTTGGCCAACCTACGAAGACATGATCCTAGCCTGGTTCATCCTTCCAATCATAGGGTCCCTCTATTCACTAGATTTCTTTCAAGCAAGCCCATACGTCATTTCCCCTCTATTCATCGAGTCCTATAGGGCACTTCTCCTCATAGTTTACTATTGGCACAGCATTACTACCAATTTTAGGGTTGCTAGTCCTCAAGAGATGCTCCCGCCTAGGTTAGTGAGCCTTGTGAGGCATAGCTAGGTTTTAAATTAATCTCATTTTAAGGTTGCTAGTCCTTAAGAGACCCTTCCACCTAGGTTAGTGAGCCCTATGAGGCATAGCCAGGTTTTAGATTGATCCTATTTTAGGGTTGCTAGTCCTTTAGCGATGCTTCCGCCTAGGTTAGTGAGCCTAGTAAGGTATGACCAAGTTTTACATTGATCCCATTTTAAGATTGCTAGTGCTTAAGAGATACTCCCACTTAAGTTAATGAGCCTAATGAGGCACGACTAAGTTTTACATCGATCCTAGTTTAAGGTTGCTAGTCCCCAAGAGATGCTCCCACTTAAATTAGTAAGCCTTATGAGGCACAGCCGGGCTTTAGATCAATCCCAATTTGGGGTTGCTAGTCCCCAAGAGATGCTTTCGCCTGAGTTAGTGAGCCTAGTGAAGTATGACCCAATTTTAGATCAATTCCAACATAAGATCATTTATCCCTTAGAGACACTCCCGCCTAGGTTAGTGAGCCTAAAGAAGTATAACCAGTGTTCATTTCTTTATACAAATCGATTTTAGGAGAGCTATTTAGTCATCTTAGGGGCAAAAATAGTATTTGTTTAGTCTTTGTGGTAAAGCTTTGCTCAAACTTCATCACAAAGAGAGGCAATTGTAGATACCTAATTTTGCCTCCTTTACTAGTTTTTTATTTATTTTATTATTTTTCTTTCTTTTCTCAGTAGGCCCTAAATTAGAAAAAAATTCAAAAAATGGGGAATCAAAGAAAATAAAAAAAAAATTAAATTCAGAAATTCAGAAAAAATAAGGATAGTGGAAAAATACAAAAATTTTCAAAAGTAAGAAAAAACACAAAAAATAAGAAATTTCAAAAAGAAACCCTAAAAAGATAAAAAAAAAATAGAAAATGAAGTTTAAAAATTTAGAAATTTGAAAAAGTTACAAAAAAAGTAGAAAAATTAAATTCAAATAAAAGATTTTAGAAAATAACATGTTATTTGGACAAATTTTAATTTTAGTTTAGAAGTAGGGCCATTGAACTTAGGCTTTGATTTAAATTTAGCTTAAGCTGACCAAGTCCTTATGTATAATTTGATTGCACATATGGACAAGACATAGGCTAACAGCCTAACGATTAAGCATATAGATATAACATTAGCATTAAGCATGAGGTCTTAGGTTCAAAACTTAGCAAAGGCAGGGAAGCCTTTTTTCTTATTTTCAATCATATCAAGGATTGTTAGGTGTCTGGATTTGATTGTGCTACGTATCCTAACATGTGGCATCCTCGAATTCGACGGCCTTGCTTACGTGGCACCACATGGCGTGCACATGGCGTACTACGTCAACTACCACATGTCACAAATGATACGAGGCACGTTGAGGTTAGCTGGTACGATTGACGTGGCACTACGCCAACCTACTTTTTCCCTCCCCTTCTTTCCTTTTCCTTCATTTTCCTCTTTTTTCCTTCTCTTTCTCCCTCTTTCCTTCATTTTCCCCAAATTTCCAATGCTTTCCTCTTTAGACCGCCTACTTCAAGATGATTTTTGGACCCTTTCTTGTTGCAATTTTGCTAAATCAATGGCAAAATTGCAAACTAAACATAGCCTATTATGAGTCAGTATAGAAAACGCATCCAAGTTCAGTCAATTACGCATTCAAATCAAACTTCAAAGATTGGGAAAAATTTGAAAATTCGACCATTCCCATTAACTTCGATTAGAGCTTTCCTTTGTTGCTGGGTTGAATTTGACTACAAATTAGAGTTCATGGACCATCAATAAGGACACACAAGCAATAGAATCACTCAATAAACTCTCTCTCTCATTTTCTCTCTCTAATCATAGCTCTCTCTCTCTCTTTAATTCTCTCTCTCTACTTGACTTCGAGTAGAGCTACCACTTACACTAGCTTCCCCATACCATCAGCTCTTTAACCCAACTCCTCTCAACCTCCACCATGCCCCCTAGTGACGCCATCAAGTTTGCCACCACCTAACCTTAACCACCGTGACCCCTAACTCTAAATACTATCCTAACCACCACGGCGAAGCAAAACTAACCCACCACAACTCTCCCTGATCTTTAAAACCCCTAACCCAACCAACCACTAGCTTACAGCAACTACACCATGCGCCACCCAAACACCACCGTCGACCATTACTTCCCACAACTACTAAACAACCACCCCAAGCCTTGGAGTTAAACCTACCCTACCCCCCCACCCTATTCCCAATCTAAAACTCACAAAAAACTGCTCACCGCCTCGATTTGGCCACCATAATAGTCAAAATAGACCTTAATCTGCCGTTGTATTAAAGATAGTTGAATCCGACCCAATCTACGCATCCAACCCAACTCGATCAACGCATCTGACCTGACCCACGCTCTCTACCCTGGTCCAAACCTCTATCGGATTTCATTTCATTCATTTTTTATTTATTTATTTGTTTACCTATTTATTTATTTGTTTCATTTATTTATTCCATGTAAATGTAATCAAATAAAAAAAAAAGATGGAAAAGAAAGAAAAAAGAAAAGAGAAAAGAAAAAAAGAAAAAGAAAAGAGTATTTTTTGCTTTATTTTATTAGTTTAATAGAAATAGATAAAATATAATAAGTAATAAATAAAATAAGATTAATCACTTAGAAAATTTGATTTTCTAAAAATAAGTGAAAATAAATAGACCTCTTTCCAAATTAGGACTATTTTAGAGTTTCTAAAAAATAAAAAACTGATTAGGATGTTTTAGGAATTTTCTTAAACAAATCAAAACTGAATAAAATGTAAACTCGATTATTTTCAAATTAAAACAAAACCAATCCACTAAAGTTTTACAAAAACAAAAAAGAACTACGTACGACCAATCCCGAATAGCGGGTACGTAGGCACCTACTGGGCGACGATAAAAATGAAAAAACCTAATTTTCCTTTTTTTAAGTTTAGATTATTTCATTTGTCCAATAAGAATAGTTAAATTAAGTTCCATCTTATAAAATAAAAAGGTGATTTTTAAAGATTAAGGTTAATTTTGGAAAATTAATGGTATCCGTAAGGGTTTAAAAGTCCTAACCCCCGGATCCAGATTTATTGGTTTTCAAAAAGCCATTTTATAATTTGGTTTTTTTAAATTGATAGACCGGTACCCCTTTTTCCGACTCCGGTCGGGTGGCGACTCTAAATCTTTTCAAGTTAAAAAAATGGTTTTCTTTAAACCCTAGTCAAGAGGTAATATTAAACAGGTAAGGGTTTAATAATTGTCGGTTTAAAAAAGACCTAATTTTATATAAAAAACTAAGAGGGTAAAAAACCAGGCCTGACATTAGGTTAAAACTTATCTCACTTAACTAAAACTTAATGAACAGTTAAAAAACTCACTTAAATCAAATTAAAAACGTGATTAATATTGAAAATAAATCCATATTTCATATGTTGAGTAAAAACTAAAGTTGTATATTACATTTTTAAGGATCGTTAGTGAAAACAAGTACAATGCTTAAGGATAACAAGTCACTACACTAATATATGTTAGGATCAAGGTGTTGTTGGGGTACTATATTTTATTTGTGCATGTAACTTAGCTGTTTATGCACATGCTATGTGTGTGATTGATAATATGATTTGTGATGGAGTTAAACTCCTTAAAGGTCTGCTTTCCATGAGTTCATGTTATTTGGTTTGTTTGAAACTTGCTTGATCACCTCTAAGTGAAACTAACCAACATTTGACCTCTAATCTAATTGGACATGCATAACAACTCATTATGAGAATAATTATGTATGTCAAACCAAATACAAACACCTTCAATGAGAATAGTAGAAATTTTCCTTTTCCTACTCTTAGTTTCATTAAATGATAAAAGAAGAGGTTGTGGTAAGATTAAAGGTCATGGCTCGAAGGTAGTCTTGTAAAGAGCGTAATCTCCATTTCATAAGCCTAGGTTTGGTTTGATTTGAGTCACATTAAAACTCTTTAGTCTAGGTTAAAGCGATGCAATTTCTTTAACCTTATAATGGATCGGATAACATTGTGCGATGTTGCATATGATTGATTAAATTACATTTCATTAAAATAATAACCTTGCTTGTATTGGTAATTTGTACTCTTTGGTCTTCATTTAGGTTACTAAGTTAGTTGTGCACACTTCTTAATAGATTCTATTGTAGGTACTGATAAAAGAATAAAGATGCAATGATACACCTAACTATAGGTTAGTACGTGGGAGGGGTGGTGGTGTGGGGGGAGGCGCTTAGGAGGTGAAGAAGAATATATGAAGACTATTAGAATTAGATCATTTTAGGAATTTTGTTCTTTTAAGAAAACTAATTGATCTTCTTGAGCGACCATTATTTTTCTAATGCTTTTTGTATATAATTGTGTCAAAACATGTGGCTTTTGGAACTTTTCTTGAAAACTAAAGAATTTTGATGTAAATTTTGTAATGTAAATACAAACTAAGTACTAATAGTTTGTCCTACAAGTTCTCTTATGTAAATATTTTAAAGAAAATATCATAGGTTCGACTTATAACAAGTACCTTACTAGACCCTTCAAGCTGCTTGAGTTGTGTTTGCCCTGTATAAGCTATATCTACCATAACGGTTACGAAGTTAGCTTCTATTTTAGATTAGTTTCTACAACAGGCCTTTTATGACCTCACTCATCTAGGGCATAACTGGGGTGGTCCTTAAATTCGATAAATTCTATATCTACAAATTAAGTTCCTACATCTAAAGAAACATAAAGAATGAGTTGAGCTTAGTATGAAAACTCATAACCACACATGCATGCCATACATCAAACACACAATACCACATGCATTTATACAATAAGAATAACAACAATCTATTTAATTATCTTTTATTTGCCAATAAGCAGCATAGCCTAGGGTCATTTGCAACTAACCCCAAACTCAAAGTAACTCATGATTCCACTTTACAATTCCTATGTTAAGCTACTAATACTACAGCCTTCATCTAAATAGGTATTGAGACACTAGTATTTTGACCCCTGAACACCAGGTAACCTAGTCAATATCAAGATACTGGTATTATGACCCTTGAGCACTAGCATTATCTACCTCAAACCATTTCAATGAAGACTCCATAAGGGATAACATCTTCTAAGGATCATCAAGATGTTACTTCTGGGACATTGCGACCCCTTAAGCTTAGCCAAACATAAGAAACAAGTGCAATTTATAATCTAGATAAGTTTATTTACAATTATACTGCACAAGCACAAATAGCAAACAAGGGTTATATGTACCTAAGTCTTGCAAATTACTTGAAGTATTTGACTTTGGGTATTTTTCTAGTCCAACACCTGAATTATGTATAAATAAACTTTTAGTATCTATTTTTACATTTCTTATTTACTATCCTACAATGAGGCCCTAGCTCTTTTAGTTATCCTTAAAGTTTTAAAATTTTAAGTCAATTCCAAAATTTTTAGTGATTTCATTTCAAATGAAATAACATTGCTTACCGATTTAGGATTCCTTTGAGACCAAAACCTATTACTTCCTCCTTATTAAGATAACTCCTTCGCTTCCATATTGCAAAAATACTCAGTTAGTAATGATTCTAGCTTATCAAATACATAGCATAACAAAAGGAGTATATACCTCACTTATGTTCTTCATACACCTTTGATCCTTTTGAAAGATTGCAAGAGAGTCAATGCAAAAATGAAAGTGATAAGCTCTTAATTGCTTATATTTTATATAGGGATTTTTTGTTGAAATTTGAGTTTATTTTAAGAAAATGATACTTAATTGAGTAAAATCTTGGTTTCTAAGTTTTGGAACAATCTTTGGAAGAAATGAGAAAATAGAAATAATTTTTACTCAAATCAAAGTTAAAATGAAGATGTTATGAAGCTTTGAAGTGACATGAGCAAACAACATGATTGTATCAACTTAAGTGAAGAATTTGAATAGAAAAGTGGGATGAACAATGAGTTACACAACTGGGATGACATGACCATGTCCTAAGTTGTGTTAGTTGAAGATTTGGTGAAGATTTTAAAAGATATGGCATAATAGTGTGTGACATGACTGTATCACTAAGTCGTGTCATTTCCAATGATGTGCTAAATTTTACATCTCCTATATAAAGGCTCCTTAAGGTTTTTTGCTAGAATTAGTTAGATGATGTTTTAAGAAACTCAAAGGGGCATAACACTTAAGAAAGTGATACACTTCAAGATTTAAGATTCAAGACATTTTATTGATTTCATGGCTTATTTTTCTATTTCTTCTTTAGATCATGTTCAAGATTATTGTTTTACCATGAATAGTGAGTAGATCTATTGTATATAGGTTCTGTGGAACCTAGAATTACTATGTTACGTTGGCTTTTCTTAGATCTAAAGAAGATCTTTAATTTTCTTGATTCAATTCATGTATGCTTGATTGTTTTAGATTAATATTTCTTAGGTATTAGTCTAAAATCTAATGCTGTGTAAGAGAATTGAGAGATTTCTTGTATAATTAGATATAGGCATGGTTGAAAAAGATTCTTCTAAGTTTAGAAATAAATTGTAAAGTCTTTTTGGATCTTAATTTATATTGTTAGAGAATTCCTTGTTCTTTAATGCAATTTTTTATTATGCTATTGAGAAGATATTCTAATAGGTAATCTAAAGATTAAGGTTAATAAACTTGAGAAAGTTATTAACTTTAATAGAGAATTCTCCTAATCAAGAAAATTAAGGATTGAATTAGATAATCTTCAATAAAAGTTACATGTGTAATTCTAGGGGAAGTAAAATCTAGGTACAACATTGAATCTTGAATTAATTTCTAATTGAATTGCTTTTTTGTTAATTACTTGAATTGAGTCTTAGTTAATCTTTAAATTAGTTTCAATAGCAACTTAGATTTACTTCTTTAAGTTCTTGAATTAAAGTTTATCAGTTAAATAATAAGAAGATAACTAGTATTAGTACTGATAGTCCTTATGGGAATGACATACGTTCTTTAAACTATACTGCTATATGATAAGTGTGCTTACCTAATACTAGTAAGACTTTAGGTCAATAGGACCTTTTATACCTAAAGTGAGAAATGACCCATTTGCCCTTGCTTTTTAATTCTTTTTTATTTTTTATGCCATGTCTTAATGTTGCTTATTTATGGGGTTTGATATACTCCACTTCCTTCAAAGAACTTATGTCCTTGAAAGTTTTCCAACTCTTAGACCCCCAATTCTAATTGCTCTATTACATTTGGTCTTACTTAGTGACTTGTCCTATCAAGTTCCATTCTTATCCATCTTTAAAGTTCATCAATCTTACTTTATGCTTACTTCCTGGTCATCTTTAATTTTTTTTTATTACATTATTAAATTTTCCTCTTATCCTTAAAGATTAACACATAATGTTTTACTCCTTATAGCTTATTTTACTTCTTCAAAAGTCTCCTACTTTTAATTAACTATGTCTTCAATCTAATCCATACTCCCTCTCCTAAAGTTCACTTGCAATTGCTTTTCTTTTAACTACAGTAAACAACTCCTGTATTCCAACATTTATCTAAGATTATTCTAACTTACTAAATTACTTAGATATCTTAGATCTACTATATTCTTTATTGCATAGTACTTCCATAGAATTTCCTTGACTATATGTTACTCTTGGACCTTAATTCACTTGATTACTTTTGTTTTTTGAAATCTATCCTTTCATATTCAAGTATCTATCCCAATTAAGATCTTTCCTAAGTCTGCTATTTGTCTTCCAATAAATAGCTCTATTTTATAGACATAACATCCTATTAACATTCATAAGTTTCCAACTACTTAAGGATTACATTAATCATATTTATATCTTGGCTATTGAGTTTCATTTGTCATACTTATCTATTCTTCTTTTGCATTGACATTTTGCTATATTAATCCTTTATACATTTTGACCCTAAAAATTTAAACTTACTTAGGTTGCTTTTGTAATTTCACCATATTATAATTAGTATTTCTCCATAAATAACATTTTAAGATTTGTGTCTTTTAACTTCTATCCATAGAATTTCCTTTATTTTCCTCATTCCATATATTTGCAAATCCTTTTTTTTTATATTAGAGTTTTAAATTCCTTCTCTATTCAGACTTTAAATCTCCATCTATGGTTTAAATTTTCTCTAAATTATTCTCAAACTTCTCTCTAGATCCATTACTTAAAGACTAATCTTCTTTCGCTTATTCACTCTAAATTCTAAATTTACTAACTTTTTTATAGCCTCTTAGTCGTAACCTTTACATTTGGTGCTCTTACTACATTCTTTTTTATATCACTTAAGGTTTATCATTCGCTTCCTACATAGTGCTTTACTTTACTTATTTATGTAGAAGAAAAAGGTTATACCTACTATCATTGTTCTAGAACATAACTATTTATATTATGCTTTTTTTTTTTAATAGCTTCAATACTTAAACAAGATGGTTTATTATTTTAAGATCCGATACATTATTTTACCTATTTACTTATTATTTTGTATCATCTTTATCACTATTATTATTATTATTATTATTATTATTATTATTCTTTGTTAGGGTTGTTGTTGTAGATATGGAAGGCACATGTTTGGTCACTTAGAATTTGTTTCATATGTAATTAGTTATCTTTTGCTTATTGTTGGATTATACATTAACTGACTTGTTTGTTCATTAATTTATTTCTCTCTTTGATTATTTTCTTACCTTCTACTTCAATATTATGGAACTAATATTCTATACCATCTAGCACAATTATTTATACAAATAAAGTTGAAAAATTCGATCTTTACTGAATTGGACATAACTAGAATATGAATAATGACTTAAACAAACTCGAGGTGACACGATAGGATATGATATGACAACTTACAAAACTGGATAGATAGGTTATGACGTAGATCAAAATAAGATGTGTAGATACTTGATTTTGGCCCCTTATATTTTTAGAATTTTTTTACAATAAAGAAAAGGGTTCTCAATAAAAAATAGAAAACAAAAAAATAAAAAAAAAGGAAAAATATAAAAAATAAAAGTCTTGGGTCATTTGAGGGCCTTATTTCATGCTCCAAGGTCAAGGGACAAAATTGGAAGTCAAAATAAGTATATACAATTTGATAGAATTAGAGCTTACTTTGTAAAAAGGTCATTTTATTGTAAGTCATTTTTCTCCAAACTTGGTTTAGCTTACTTATTCAAAATATTGTGAAAGTTGATCATGGCATTAAATGGTGCCTTAATCAAGCTTAAATTAACTATTTTATGAGCAATTTAAATTTTGAGTAAAACCAAATACTAATTCTATCAAATCGACACATTTTTGAAAATATTTTCTCATATATGTCTAATAGACTTAGTAATTTCCTATAGGGAGAAATTATTTTATTTATTTATGTCTTTTAGTACCTAAAAGACTTAGGCCAATTTTTAAGGGTCGAAGTTTATTGAGTTTTTTATTCAACTTGTCCCAAAACCCTTAATTGCTATTTATGTTCATAATAGAACATGAAACAAGCAATGGCATGGTTAGTAAAGCATAAAATGTAGACAAGGTATGTGCACCTAGACAAATGGATACAAGAAACAAGCTTGGGCTCAAGACTTAGTATGCACACCTAGGCGAATGCCACTTGGCCTATCATCATTGGCCGAAGTAACTTCACTATAGACCATTGACTTGGTCAACTTCATCTTCTTCTTAGAACTCGATGAAATTATAGAAATGGAGAAAAGAAGCCCCTATGACATGGAGTACTTTTTAATAGTACTTGATTTATGTCCAAATTCATCCATTTTCTAAGCTAAAATCGAATCCAAAAACCAAAAAAAGCTTGAATGAGCAAATTTAACTTTGAATTTATTTTGATTGATTCATGTCATTTGATAAAAATTAGAGCTTCTAATTGCTAAAGTAAGAAAGAATAAAGCATAGGGGATATGTTTTGAAATATCACTTTATAAAAATGGAATCAAATGTAATCAATTTGAACTAAAATTCACTAAAAACTCGTTTTTTGCAAAAATTTGAATTATTGCAAAATATACACTTTCTTGAACCTCTTCGAGCTGGAATAGCATAAATAGGGGTTTGTTCTTTCACTTCTACTGCCAAGAAAGCTTCAAAACACTCCTTATAAGTAAGAATCAAAGCTTTCTCTATCTAAATAGCCAAACCTATAAGTCCACTTTCTCTTTAGCTTTTCTCCATATCTACTCAATCTCAAGGCACAAAACTACTTCCATTGCGTTTTTAGAAGTCTCTAGTTCCATAAAGGTCCTATCTCTCCTTCAATATTTCAAGAACTCAATGGATCAAAGTCTTAAATGTTAGGCCATTACCAAGCATGAACCACCACCTTTTGGGAAACATAGGCTAAAACTACCACCATATTCGAATTCCCTACATAAAAAAACATAAGGATCAACACCACTTAAAGGTCCAACGGTCACTACGAAGTTGCATACATCACTTTCTAACACCATTACAAGCAAGACAACTCTAACACCCTCAAAATCGCCACCTCAGACCATCGCATCTTCACAAATGGAAGTTCCATCAATGACTTCCTTATGAAAGTGAAACTTTTCACTTGGAAAGATAGCCAAGAACCACCATAGATCCCCTTCACTACTTGTTATCCTTAGTCTGCCCCCTTATACATACAGCATATGTGTTGCTTTAACCTAACCCCATTGAGTTCTGACCTATGCTTCTTGCCTTAATCCAGTCAATGATTTCCCTTTGTAAAACCTAAGTTAAAAATAAAAATAATAAATTAATTAATTTAAGGGAATTAAAGGAAATAAGTGATTTCTATGTCTAGATTTTGGTATGGCATATAAATAGATATCAAGTGTCAAGGGTAAAACTATTATAGGAAAAGACTTAGACATTGGCATGGCATATAAATTGATATCAAGTACCAAGGGCAAAATTTTCATGGGAAAAAATCTAGACATTGATATGGTATGTGATTACACATTAATGCTATGGGCATTTTGGTCTAAGAAAAATTTACACTACCTATTAAATCAATTAACCGTATCTTACAATTGCCATAACTCCCTCTCACTAAAAACTTACGATACTTTTCTAAGAAATCTATAGTACTCATCTCAACTCTAAATCCCTAATCAAGATCATGTCAATAAAAGAGAAATTCATCAAGAATCAATCTTTCCTCCATATTCAAGTAAGACTTTCTTCTATCTCCATTTTACCTTTTCCAATTTATGTTTTTAGGGTTCCTTTGAGTTTTGGATTAAAGGTGTTGTTGTTGTTAGTGCAATGGTGGTGGTGCGATTATGATGTACATTACATCTTGATGGTATCGTAGAGTGGTGTTGGGATATGTGGTATGTGTATACTATGTCTTGTGTGTGAATGTATGCGTCAGTTGTAGTGTGCATTGTGTATGTATGTGTATGCATCATAAAGTATGTGTGATTGGTTAAGCATAGTCATGGTTGTGCAGCGGCGTATAGTGTACATGTGTGTGCGTGAAATTGGAGTGGCTATGTACATTGTATGTGCATGTGAGACAACTTATTAGGAGTTGTGTGAGTGTCGGTGTCGTATGTGTATACATTAGGGGTAATATTAAAAAGTTACATGGAGTACGATTTGGAAGCTCAAAGTATGGAGTAAAGGGTGGAGTTAAGGAGAAAGAAATATCGAGTTGCAAATTTATTAAATTCTAAGCTAGCGTTTATGTTTTGAACAGGTACTAGAAGATGTGTAGTGTTGAATCATTTTGAGATAAGAGCTCCAGATATAGGATACGTGTTTATTGAATGTGTGTGTTAGGTTAACAAATATAAACTGGACTAAATTGATACTTGGACTTAATTGTGTTGTAAGTTGTGCTTGGCTCCAACCATCCACTGGTCAGGTCTAGTAGTGCTGGTGAGGCACCTAGTGATCTTTACGTGACGTTGTCCCTTATGGAATCCCGTACTGAAATGACTCAAGTAGATATAGGTTAGTTTTTGGCACTCAGGTGTTAGGGAGTACCCAACACCCATGCTTATGTAGTATCTATACATATTATGTGTTAGGGATCATAAGTAATCCTGAGTTTCAGGATGTTGAGTCTATGATGGTTGTAGGAGTAAATGAAACATTAAAACTATTGCTTATTGCATTTAATAGTGGTATTTATGTGTGTGTATGTGTGCGCACACGCGCGCGCGCGTACGTGACTGTGTTTGTATGTGTATGTAACTGATACTTATGTTTCATGCGCATGTATATGGTATCCTATACTAAGCTTTAGCTCACCTTATGAGGATTATTATTTTTCACTTGCAAGGATACGTTACGAGGTAGATGATGGGGTTTATATTGAAGATTACGAATTTGACTATCTATACTATAATGAGTAAGGAGAATATTATTATTTTGATGATGGAGCTAGGGCATCATAGTTTAGCTATAGGGATGAACTTGAGATTGTATTTATTTTTATTGTAATTGCTTATTGATGGACTTATGTGGTTTTAAAGTCGCCTGTGACTCCTATTGCTAGGTTTAGTAGGTTTAATTGCTGTTGGAGTTATGAAACTTTAGTTTATGATCTAAAGTCCTTTCGTGTTTTAAGTTATAGAGTCATGGTAGTTTTCGATTACGTTATTACACTTGGTTATGGAGTTTAAGTGGTTGACATCCCACTTCAGTAATATGTTTGATGATAAGGATCAAAGCAGCAAATCTCGAAAAACCTAAAGTGGATCAAATGGGTTTGATGGATAGGAAGTGAGATCGTTGGTTTCGATGATGAATGTGAATGGATATCACATACCAAGACACAAACATAATCAGGGGTTTGAGCTCGAAATAGGGTTCGATATAACTCATGAATACTAAATGTTGCTTGGGATTCAAATGAAGGTTAGATGCAACTCACTAATCGATTCAAATGAAGAGGTTTACCACAATCTTAAGGTCAAAATCGATAAGAATGCAGGGGAGATTAAATAACTTAATCTATACTCGATAATCCGGTAAATGCTAGCTCAAGAGTAGCCTTGCTTAAAAAGGGAAAAGATTCCAAATGCAGGAATTTACTTTTCTATCTATTTTCGTATACATTGCCGTCTATCTAATGTTTACAAAAGTTGCTATTTATAGCAAGCCCTAAACCCTAGTGGAAAAACTATAAATAATGTATAAGGCCTTAAACCCTAAAGAATTGGGCCCATAAATAAAATAAAGGAAAACATACATAAGAATACAAAACTATGCATTTTGATAGAGGTCAACATGCAATCACTCGGCCTGTCCAAGAAGGAGCAGGATTCGAATTGGGTGGGGTCAGCAGTTAGATGTCCGAGTTCAAGGATGAGCTTCTAAAGTCTTGCAGTACTTAGCCGAGACACTAGAAAAGTCGGCCCATAATTGTCGAGTGCTAGAATTAGTCTGCTTTAGTCTCTTGAGACTATGCCAAGTGCTTCTTTGGTCTTGAGTCTTTGGCTATGTGCTCTCTCATCTTCTCGACAAACGACAAACTTGTTGTCAAGTAGCTCCATTTCTTCCCCTCTGTCTTTTGTCAATTGCTCAACCTTGGTGAAAGCTATTCAGCCTTAGGTTAAAATAGGTTAGCATCTTCTTCTAAAAGGTCGATGTCGGCTTCAGATGGGTTAGCCTCGGCTTGGACATAGTCAAAGACTAATTCCCATCATTTGAGGTTGTCGATTGTAGGTTAGCAGATTTGTTGAAAATTGTGGTTTATAATAGGTACATGGATCTTAGCATGCCTTAGCGTATTTGACTCCTAGCTCAACATATAGCATCCTGGGTTTCGAGGTATTATAGCTTTTAATGGTATTGAAGCCTAAGTTGAAGATCTTTAGGGAAGTAAAAATAATGATTTGTAGGTGGATAGGATTAAAGTAATCAATGCTAGTCACCCCCTTCATCTCAAGCGTGATCAAAGAGGATTAAAGTGATCAATGCTCATCACCCCTTTCATCACAGGCATGATAAGAGAGAATTGAGTGAACATCGGCCATTACTCCCTCTATCATGCTCGTGACTAAGGGAGTAACAGATGCTAGAGTTGAAATTTCACCTATCATCATGGCTGTGATTGTATGGCAGAAGAGTGATCACCCCATCCATCACGACAGTGACTAGTAGAGTTATGGTAGGCATAAAAATTCAGTGGCACAGGTAGCTGAAGGGTTGGGCTTAAATCTAGAAATGAACTATCAAATGTCTAAGTATTGACTTTAAGTTGCCTTATGTCCTCTAAGTGTTCCCTATTGCCTTGTTATTTATTGTTTTTTTTTTTTTGTTTACCTATCTCCTAACTTTCTTTTGGGTTGGTTGTCTATGTTTCTATCCTTAGAATGCCACTTAAGAGAGCAGGTTCAAGTTCTTTGTGACCTCAAGACTACCTAGCTAAAGGGTAAGACGTTCAGGGTAGTCAGAATATATAAGGAGGCCAAGATAGTTGGGGAGATTATGAATTACCTAGCGTACAAAAGTAGTAAGACCAGTAGGGGTACAAGCTTATGGAGGTCGATGCAGTGCAGTTACTGAATGCCATGAACAATCTAGTGGGTGCCATGGTCTAGTAGCCAAAATAGATTAAACATGACATGTAGATGATCCAGGCTAATGCTAATGCCTGGCATTAGGAGAGGCAAGCGATCCGACAGCTAGGGATAGACTGTTTCCTGAAAGTGGCTAATGAGTTTAACCCTAAGCTTGATGATGCCATTGCTGTTGAGAAGTGGATCAGGCATACAGAGAAAGCTTTTGCCATGTTTAAGGTCCTAAATGATAAGAAATTGGACTATGCATCTTTTATGCTGAGAGGAGATACATTGAAATGGTAGGATGGCGATAGTGCATAAAGCTTAAGGTGGGGGGGGCCTAGACTTAGGAGAGGTTTAAGGATAGAATTTTTGAGCACTTTATTCCCTCTAATTTGAAAGAGCAAATGCAACTGGCATACCAAATTCTCTAGTGGGGAATTAAGACTATAGTAACTTATGAGGCAGAATTGGATTAGTTGGCCCATTTTATACCTGAAACTTTCAAAAGGGATGAGCAGTCAAGGATTAACAAATTTTTTCACAAGTTAGAGCCCGAGCTATAGGAGAAGGTTATGGCCTTTTAGCTTACAATTTATGCAGCCACAGTTGATAAGGCCAAGTGTTTAAAGCAGCTTATGAAGAGAAAGCAGGAGCAGTTAACTCATAGGGTAAGGGTGGCCTTAAGGAAAAGGCCTATGCCAGGTTATGTAGTGTTAGGGTTAGATAAAGCAAAGAGACTAGTTCTAGGGGTAGTTATCAAAGAAGGTAGAGACAGGCCAGTAGTAATGCAGCCTAGATTTGTGGTACTACCAGCACTAATTCAAATTAAAGCGACTACACCAGTTGTGAAGTGCTCACAATGTTTTGGTCCTCATGGTGTCTTAACTTATAAGTGGGTAGTAGAAGCGTGTTTTCTATGTGGGAAGATTAGACATGTGAGTAAGGATTATAGAGAGTCTATCATTCTACACTAAGGTTTTTGTTATAGTTATGACCAAAAAGGACATTACATGGTAGATTGTAGGGATATAGGGAGCTAGGTAGCCTAGGGGACACCAGTTGTAAGACCCCAGGCAATTCTCAGAGTGACTCGTCTTTAACAAGATGGCCTATGGTAGAGAACCCCTGCTTGCGTCTTTGCACTTCAATGTTAGGACACTACTTATGATATAAATACCATAACAGGTACGCTCTTTGTCTTATCCCATAGTGTTTATTCACTTTTTGATATCGGTGCTTCCCACTCATGTATGGCTAATTCTTTTATATGCATGTTTGGTTTACATGTTTCTATCTTGGATATTTGTTTAGCTATTAATACCTCGTTAGGAAGCAGAGCAATTTTAAATCGAATTTGTAGAGATGTGGAGATAATGGTTGAGGGAAAGGTTTTAGCGGCAAACTTGTTGGTGTTAGAGCTATTAGATTTTGAAGTCATTCTGGGAATGGATTAGCTATCACAACACTATGTTACACTTGATTGTTATAATTGAGTAGTGTTCTTTCAACCTCTAAGAGGAGTACCTTTTAGATATAGAATAGAAACTCAAAGGCTAACTCGATGTATTTCATATGAGTTATGGGAAAGGCCTACTATAGCGGCTACAGTAGTAGAGGCAAACAAGATAGAGATGGAGTTACATTTGATACCAATAATACAAGAGTGCTTAGATGTGTTCCTTGAAGACTTATTAGGTAATCCACCTAACAGGGAGGTTAAATTCAGAATCGATTTGGTTCTAAGGACAAAACCTATTTCGAAATTGGCTTATCGGATGGTGCTTATCGAGTTAGTGGAGTTGAAGAAGCAATTGCAAGAGCTACAGGATAAGGGCTTTATTAGGCCTAGCTCATCACCTTGGAGGGCTCCGATACTGTTTGTGAGGAAGAAGGATGGAAGTTTGTGGATGTACATTAGCTATCGGGAGTGTAATCAAGTCACGATAAAAAACAAGTATCTCCTTCCAAGAATCGATGACCTTTTTTATCAATTGCAAGGTGTAAAGGTCTTTTCTAAAATAAACTTGCACTTAGGGTATTATTAATTGAAGGTTAAAGCCGAAGATGTAGAGAAGATAGCTTTCAAAACCAAATACTAGTTTTATGAATTCCTGGTAATACCTTTCAATTTAACAAATGCACCAGTGCTATTCATGGATCTCATGAATCCAGTATTTAAGGAGTACCTTAATAAGTTTATTGCTGTTTTTATTGACGACATCCTCATTTACTCCAAGAATAGAGAAGAACATGAAGAGCACTTGAGGATTATACTAGGGAAGTTGAGAGAAGAAAGGTTGTACACTAAGTTTAGCAAGTGCAACTTCTAGTTAGAGCAGGTGGCTTTCTTAGGTCATATAGTAAATCAAGAACATATAGTTGTAGACCTAGAGAAAATAAAGGTAGTTGTTGAGTAGCTTAGACCTACTACTATGTTAGAGGTCAAAAGTTTTGTTGGGTTAGCCTATTATTATTGAAAGTTTATGGAGGGCTTTTCTAAGATTGCAATACCTTTGACCCATTTGACTAAAAAAGGGGTTAGGTTCATATGGAATGATAGTTGTGAAGTAAGCTTCCAACAGTTGAAGGAAAAATTAGTGACAGTTCCAATACTAGCCTTACCCCATAGTAGGGAAGAGTTTGTTATTTACAATGACACCTCCATACAAGGGTTAAGGTATGTTCTTATGCAGAATGGTAAGGTAATAGCATATGCATCTTGCCAACTTAAGTCATATGAGAAAAATTACCCAATTCATGACATATAATTAGCAACTGTGGTATATGTATTGAAGCTTTAGAGACATTACCTAATGGGAGAGAGGTGCAAGGTCTATATAGATCACAAGAGTCTTAAGTATTTCTTTACTCAAAAAGACTTAAATATGAGGTAGAGGTGTTGGCTAAAGCCGATCAAGGACTATGACCTAGATATCCAATACCACTTAGGTAAAGCCAATGTGGTAGCTAATGCCTTGAGTAGGAAAAGACAAGGAAATTTACCTAGCTTGATCATTACTCAAAGGCCATTACTCAAGTAAATGCACCGACTTGAGTTAGAAGTGTTGACTAGAGAGGTTGGGACCAAATTGGAACATTTGAGGATACAACATACCCTAATAGATCAAATTAAAGTTGCTTAGTTAAAAGATCAAGGGATCCAAGAGATTAAGGGCAAGATAGAAGTAATAAAAGCTCTAGACTTTACGATAGATGCTAAGGGAGTTGTGAGGTTTAAGGGAAGACTAAGAGTGCCAGCATAGCTGGGTTTAAGAGGTGAAATTCTGAAAGAAGCGCATTACTCTACCTATTTTGTTCATCTGGGAGGAACGAAAATGTATAAAGGCTTGAAAGATCACTATTGGTGGAACAATATGAAGAGAGAAATAGCAGATTATGTGCTTAGACGTCAAACTTGCCAGCAAATTAGGATCGAGCATCAGAGGTAAGTTGGTGAGTTACAACCTTTACTAGTACCATAATAGAAGTGGGAGCATGTGACCAGGGACTTCATCACTGCCCTACTTAAAACTTTAGCAAAACATAATGCCATATAGGTGATAGTAGATAGATTGACCAAAACTGCACATTCAATCCCTATAAACATCAAGTATAAGTTAGGAAAGCTTACTAAGTTGTACATTCAAGAAGTTGTAAGATTGCATGGGGTATCGGTGTTAATCACATTTGATAGGGACACTCAGTTTGTCAATCACTTCTGGAGAAGCTTACAGAAGGCTTTAAGTACCAAACTGCAGTTCAGCACTACTTTCCATCCATAGACAAATGGTCAATCGAAGTACATTGTTTAGATTTTAGAAGACTTCTAGAGAGCATATGAGCTTGACTTCAACAAACATTGGGATGAGCATTTAACTTTAGTGTAGTTGGCTTATAATAATAGCTATCAAGCCACCATTCAAATGGCTCCATTTGAAGCACTATACTATCGGAAGAGCAGATCACCTATTTATTGAGACAAAGTAGGTGGGAGACAGTTAGCAACACCAGACATGGTATAAGAGGCACTAGATGAGATTAGGTTAATTCGTTAGAGGATGCAAACTACCTTAAGTAAGCAAAAGAGCTATGCCGATAGGTAGCATCACCCTCTAGAGTTTCAAGTAAGCGAAGAGGTACTATTGAGAGTTTTCCCAGCCAAAGGTGTAGTCAGATTTGACTTGAGGGGTAAGTTGAAACTGAGATATATAGGTCCTTATAGAATCACCGAAAAGATTGTCAAAGTAGCCTATAGGTTGAAGCTTCCACTACAATTAGAGGGTGTACATAACGTTTTCCATGTATCTATGTTGAGAAAATATAAGAAACCTAGTCTAAATCACAAGGAAGAACCATATGTATAAGTAGTAGATTTAGAGTCACTAAAGTTGCAACCAAACATGTCAATGGTGGAACGACCAGTAAGGATAGACAATAATAAAGTACAACAACTAAGGAGAAGGACTATTCCTTATGTCAAAGCTTAGTGGCCTAACCAATTAGAAAGAGAAGCAATTAAGGAGCTTAAGGAGGAGATCAGGAGCAAGTAACCAGAACTTTTTGAAGACTTAGGCATGTAAACTTTTGAGGATGAAAGTTTTGTTAAGGGGGGAAAAACTATAAAACCCAAGTTAAAAATAAAAATAATAAATTAATTAATTTAAGGGAATTAAAGGAAATAAGTGATTTTTATATCTAGATTTTGGTATGACATGTAAATAGATATCAATTGTTAGGGGTAAAATTGTTATAGGAAAAGACTTAGACATTGGTATGGCACATAAATTGATATTAAGTACTAAGGGCAAAATTTTCATGGGAAAAGATCTAAACATCGGTGTGACATGTGATTACATATTAATGCTATGGGCATTTTGGTTCGAGGAAAATTTGCACTACCTACTAAATCAATTAATCGTACCTTACAGTTGCCATAACTCCCTCTCATAAAAAACTTACGATGCTTTTCTAAGGAACCTATAGTACTCATCTCAACTCTAAATCCCTAATCAAGATTCGTGTCATTAAAAGAGAAATTCATCAAGAATCAATCTTTCCTTCGTATTCAAGTAAGACTTTCTTCTATCTCTATTTTACCTTTTTCAATTTATGTTTTTAGAGTTCCTTTGAGTTTTGGATTGGAGGTGTTGTTGTTGTTAGTACAGTGGTGGTGGTGCGATTATGATGTACATTATATCTTGATGGTATTGTGGAGTGGTGTTGGGATGAGTGGTGTGCGTGTACCATGTCTTGTGTGTGAGTATGTGTGTCAGGTATAGTGTACATTGTGTATGTATGTATGTGCATCATAAAGTATGTGTGATTGGTTAAGTATAGTTATGGTCATGCAGTGGCGTATAGTGTGCGTGTGTACACATGAAATTGGAGTAGCTATGTACACTGTATGTACATGTGAGACGACCTATTGGGAGTTGTGTAAGTGTCGATGTTTTATGTGTATACATTAGGGGTAATATTGAAATGTTACATGGAGTATGATTTGGAAGCTCAGCGTATGGAGTAAAGGGTAGAGTTAAGGAGAAAGAAGTAATGAGTTGCAAATTTATTAAATTTTAAGCTAGCGTTTATGTTTTGAACAGGTACTAGAAGATGTGTGGTGTTGGATCATTTTGAGATAAGAGCTCCAAGTACGAGATACGTGTTTATTGAATGTGTATGTTAAGTTAGTAAATATAAACTAGACTAAATTGATACTTGGACTTAATTGTGTTACTGGTTGTGTTAGGCTTTGACCACCTATTGGTAGGATCCAATGGTACTGATGAGGCACCTGGTGATCTTTACGTGATGCTATCCCCTATGGAGTCTTATACTGAAATAATCCAAGTAAATCTAGATTGGTTTATGACACTTGAGTGTTTAGGAGTACCCAACACCAATACTTATGTAGTATCTATATATATTGTGTGTTAGGAGTTGTGAGTAACTCCAAGTCTTAGGATGCTGAAAACTGTAATGTTGTGGGCGTAAATGAAGTATTAAAACTATTACTTGTTGCATTTAATAGCAGTATTTTGTCTATGTGTGTGTTTGACTAATACTTGTGTTTTATGCGCATGCATATGGTATCCTGTACTAAGCTTTGACTCACCCTACGAAGATTGTTATTTTTCAATGGTAGGGACAAGTTACAAGGCAAACAATGGGCTTTATGTTGAGGATTACGGATTTGACTGTATATATTATGATGAGCAGGAAAAGTATTACTATTTTGATGATTGAGTTGAAGCGTCGTAGTTTAGCTATAGGGGTGGACTTGAGATTGTTTTTATTTTCATTGTAATTGCTTATTGATGAGACTTATGTGGCTATGGAGTTGCCTATGACTCCTGTTGCTAGGTTTAGTAGGTTTAATTACTGTTGGAGCTATGAAACTCTAGTTTATGATCAAAAGTGCTTTTGTGTTTTAAGTTGTGGAGTAATGGGAGTTTTCGATCACATTATTGCACTTGGTTGTAAAGTTTGAGTAGTTAGCATTCCACTCCAGTAGTATATTTGAGCTTGTTGGTTATGAGTTAGCAGATTTGTTGAAAATTGTGGTTTATAATAGGTACATGGATCTTAGCATGCCTTAGCATGTTTGATGCCTAGGTTAACATGCAGCAGAGTTGTAGCATCCTGGGCTTTAGGTTTTAGGGCATTACACCTTTCATGTTTCCATTTTTTCTTGTTTCCTTTTTCTTTTTTTAATATTTCATTTACTTGTTTCTATCTATATACATAAAAAAGAATGCATGTACATAAATGATAAATGGTCATTTTCCTCCTTATTTTTTTAATATTCTTTTTCCTGTATGATTTTTCTTTTTTTTTTTCCTTTTTCATTTCAATTTCTTATTTTCCTTATATATATATATATATATATATATATATTTGCCACTTAGAAGAGCCTACTTTAAAAAGTACATGAGATAAATAAACCTTTTACAAAGTTAGGGTCTTTTTAGAATTTTTAAAACAACACTCAAACTTAGGACTCTTTTTCTAGAATCATTCTCGAAATAAAATAAAATGGTTCAAAACTTAAATCTAACTATTTTCTTAAATTAAAGTCAATCAACGCACCTAAAGTTTTTAAACTAAACTGTGAGAAATCAGATCTCTATTAGAGAGTATGTAGGCATTTACAAAGCAACTTAACATAAGGAAAATTTTTTTTTCTCAATGTCTTTTGTAAATGAAAATTTATTCATTTGTAAATTATATGTATTTTTCTAAGTCTAAAGGGTATTTTGAAAAATAAAATAAAATTTAGAAGGTTAAGATGTTACTCATTTAAGTTTAATAAGTTAAACCCCAAGCTCATGATTCTCTAGTTTTTCAAATATCATCTTCAAAATTGGTAGACTAATGGCTAGGTGAAAATCAATTTACCTAATTAATTATGACATGATTTTATCCCAATCATAATCAAGTCACGACTCTAAGATTTTCAAAATTAAAAGAAAAACTAAGTTTTTCTTAGTTTGTAGTCGGAGGTTAGTATTAAATGATTAAGGACTTAATATTAATTGGATTAGGAAAAACCAAATTTGAAAAATTCAAGCTCGACAAGGAGGAAACATGGATTCGTCATCCCTTCTCATATGTATGTATGCTAAAATACATGTCGAATATCTAGTTCTTTTCTTTTTTTTTTTCCTTTTAGTTAAGTATTTTAGTTACTCATATTGTTGAAAATTTTGCAAAAAGTGTTGTGTATTATTGATTATCACTATAAGAATTTTATAACTATTTGTGTCCTTTTGGTATTATGTTACTAACTATGGAAGTTGTAGTAAAATAGTTTTGTATCTAAGGTTTCTTTTATTATTATTGTTATTGTTATAGTGGAATTTGTTGTTGTTTTTGAGGTTATCATTATTACAATTGTTACTATTGCTATTTTTACTATTAATATTGTTAAGCTACCATTATTTAATTATCACATTTTTTCTCGACATAAGAGTATAGTGAAATATTATTTACTCTTCAAAGTATTTTATAGTTAATATTTATAGTTTCTTAAAGGATCGACTATGGTCATTATTTTAATATAGAAGCATTATGACATGTCCTCAGACTTAGGAATGTTACAGACCACCACATATGGATAATAGTCTAATCATACATCAAGCTAAACATTTGATTAAAACTCCAAAAATTCTATAAAGTCTCCAAATAACTCATAAAATTTGATTACTCCAATAAAAACGATAACAACTAAATAAATTTCTTGTCATAAATTAATTTCTAGCTAACTTCGCTCAAAAGTCAACTTTATAATAATAAAACTTATTATCACTCCTCAACTTGGCAGTTTTGATGGTAGAATTCAAATTCAATAAATCCTACAATTCCCACTTAAGAACCTACATCTAAAGATAATAAGGAATGATTCAAAGTCCAATACAAAAGCCTATAACCACACATGCATGCCATGCATCACACATAAGGTTCACATACATTAATGCAACATGATACAAATATCAAACAGCTTATTATTATCATTCCTTATTAGTTAGTAGACAGTACAATCTAAGATCATTTACAACTAACCATAAACTCGAAGTAACGTATAACTCCACTTCATAGTTCTTAGATTGAGACATTGACACTATGGCCTCGGTCTAAATAAGCACCAAGACACTAGCACTACAGTCCCCAAACACCACATAACCTACTTGGTTTTATGACACTAGTATTACAACTCTTAGGTACCAACTTATTCTATTTCAAATCATTTCCAAGGAAAACTCAACAAAAGACAATGTACTCCAAGGATCATTGAGGTGCCACATCAGGAATACTGGTAGTACAACCTCCTAAGCCCAACTAAACATAAGCAACAAGCATAGTTTATATTTAAGATAATTACAAGTCTAATCTATTTCAAACTACACTACATACCTAAGTCCTACAAATAACTCAAAGTATCTAACTTGGATATCTTTCCAATGTTACTACCTAAAGTACAAACATAAGTATAACTTGTTTTAGTTTCTATTTCCCTATTGTCTTACTCTAAATAGGTTCATTGATTATCATGTTATGCTCTTAAATCTAGATTTCAGCTTAATCTAGGATTTTAGGTTCAATTTAAATTCCCAGATGCATTTTATATAAGTTGAAATACGATTTAGAAAATTTAGAAACAAGATACAAAAAGGAAAGTGGAAAAGTATAAGACCACACCTAAGGAGCATGGTTGTAATCTTGGACTATAATCCTTTTTTAAACTAAACTCTTCAATTTACACTAGTGTTCTTAATTATTATTGCAAGTTCATGGCCAGGTCTATGGTCATGGTCTTGGACTATGGTCCTCTTGGCCTTATTTTTCCTCATATGCTTCAACGAAAATTCATGATGAAGGGTTTATGGGTAGGATCACGCTTGTGATCTTTGCCCATAATCCTCCTTAATCAATATTTTTCTACTATTTTTTTTACTTTTAACCTCTCTAATCCATTCTAATTCAATCTTAACATATTCAATACTCCAAATCCTTTATAGTTTTGATCCTCTTTACCTATTTGTAACATTAGAACACTTAGATGTGTTCCCCAAGACACAAAAACAAAGCAATAACAATAGCAAAGATTATCACTTACCTTGATGGCTAAGCCCATTGATAACTACAAATAACACTCCAAACAAGATCCGGCTGAAATTCCTGAGATTACGTTTTCAACAATCAATAATCAATAAAAATTACTGATATTTTTCTTGGGTCTACAATAGATTCCCCTACCTAATACTTCTATGAAATCTCGCTTCATCATATGTTGCGTCTTTGGACTTTAATATCATAATTACTTCTCTTAAGCTTATCCTTTTCATATTCAAGCAACTATCCCATTTAAGATCTTTCTTGAGTCTATTAATAGTCTCCTAAAATAAATAACTCTTATATTATGCACATAGTCTCCTATTAATGTTCATAAATCTCCAACTAATTAGGGTTTAACTTGATTATATTTGTATCTTAACGATGGAGTATCAATTATCTTACTTATATCTACCCTCTTTTCATACTAACATTTCTACCACATTAGTCCTTTCATATATTTTAATTAAGAGCATTCAAACTTACTTAGGTTGTCCTTTCTAAATTAACTAGATAATAACTAATGTCTTCTCAAAAGTAATATTTTTAAATCTATATCTTTCCAACTTCCATTCATAAATTTTTTCTTCATTTCTTCATTCCATTTATCTTACAAATCTTTCTTTTTTTACTCCAAGATCTCAATTTTTTTCCATTATTTAGACTTTAGACCTTTGAATATAGTCGTTACACTTTCTACAAGTTATTCTCAAATCTCTTCCAAATCCATTGCTTAAAGCCTAAACTCTATCTATTTACCTACTCCTAATTTCAACTAACTTTTTAGAATTCTCTTGGTCTTAACTCTCACCTTTTCACATTTGGTACTACTATCATACTCCATCCAAGATTACTTTTTGTTTCTCCTTCTCTTTTACACAACACTTCACTTCAGCTATTATAGACACATGGATCTATGGATCCATGTGTCTATATAGATCCTCTGCTCATGGATTAACGAAAATGCGCAAATGCTCTATTTACCTTTGCCATTCTATGAGTCTCTTCCTTTTTGCGTATGGCATCGCCACTCCCTTTGGCAGCATCCACTAATTCAGAACTTAATTTGAAAGCCATATTTCAACCTAAACGTTTTCGGGATGCCCCTAATAACCAACGAATGGCAAGTGCTTTTCCTTGTGTGGATCCTATTTCAATGAGAACTTGATGAGTTGATCCGCCCACACATCTTGCTTTTACTGCTATATTGGGAGTTACTCCACGTATTGCTTGACGTAAAACAAATAGTAGGTTTGTTTCTGTCTTTACTCTTCTTATAAAATTTCTTATATTGCATTTTTATAACTTGAGTTCCTCTTTATGATGACTTCATATTCTTAAGTTTTATTACATTATTTTTTTATTTATTTACAACACCCACCCCTATATCTCTCTCTAAATATATATCCTTATCGCTATTATATTTATTACTTTCTTTGTTAGGGTTATTGTTGTAGCTATGATAAGCATTTGTTTTGTCATCTAAAAACTTATTAAAAATTTGATTAGTTACTTTTTGATTATTTTTTGGATCTTGCTTAGAACTGATTGGTTACTATTATAGTTTTTGCTTTGTTTATTAGAGTTAGTATAGTAGATATGGAAGATGTATGGTTGGTTATCTATGAATTTGTTTCATATGCAATTTGTTATCCTTTGCTCACCTATTAGATTATGCACTAATCAATTTATTTGTTCACTAATTTATATCTCCATAATATTATTTTCCTTACCTTATATTTTGGTCTTGTGTTGCAATTCAACGTAGAAGTTTTAGTGAAATAGTATTTGATGTCTTTTATTTATTATTATTACTATTATGGTGGTCATCATCATTATTTTTAGTGTTGTTGTTACGTTTCCTAATGCTAAGTTCCCAATATTCTATTCTTACACTTTTTCTCACTAAAAGGGTATGGTAAGAAGCCATTTTATCTTTTCAAATATTCAATGATTATTATTAACATTGTCAATGGTATTATAGTGATCATTTATAGCTATTATTATTACTTTATTATGATAGCATTGCTATATGAGGGTAAATAGCCTAGATAGATATTAAATTGTATATTTGTATTTGTAATATATATGATTATTTGTTAGTCTTATTTTAATGATCTTAAATGAGTTAATAAGAAATTTTGTGTATCATGGTTGACCATATAGGTGTCACAATAAACCTTCTTGTTTCTACAATTTCCCTTTATCAATTTGTGTCTTTCATTTCACATTATTCTAACTTCCTTATTTTGTTAACTTTTCATAGTTAAATAGGAATAACATTTTATGGTTATGTACTTCATGTGTTATTAATTTGCAATTCAATAAAATTTTTTTGAATTTTTTAGTGTATATTTATTATTGTTATGATATCACTTAGATTTGTTTCCTATGTAATATTTATGATATTAGTATTTCTATTAAGTTTTATGATTGATCATTCATAAAATTTATACATATATTTATATGAGAAATATTGGCAAATTTGAACATGACATAACATCAGCACAAATTTTATATGTCATGATGTGACATGAATTGATAAGATGTAACAACATACGATATGATGTGATACAACAAGACTTAATATGATATGACATAACGTTGAATTTGTACAATATATGAATTCATTATTCCTTCTCATACATATATATATATATGTATCTAGTAATATAAAATTTTCTTCTATTTTCAATCAATATATTTTAATTTATTACTTAAAATCTTCTAACATTCCTATATTGTAATTAAAGTTTCATAGTATATATACTTTTGTATTACCTGTTTATTTGTCTATTACTATTATTAGTTTTATGCAACTTATATATTTGCTTATTATTACTATTACTATTAAGGGTGAGTAAGTAGAGGGTGGGTAGGGAATAGAGCTCTACTTATACCATATTTTATGGGTATAGGTTTCGAAACTTTACTACTTATACTCTATTCTATGATACTTTGAAACCACCTTATACCTTATAGATTAAACATGGTATAAGGTAACTTGTAGAACCTGTAGATTTTTTTTTTTTTATATATTTTCATTACAAATTTCAATATGACTATTTTTTCAAAATATAAAACAAATCTAATCCCTTTTTTAAAAGCAAATACTTAATTTATCTAATCTTTTAAATTACGCCAATAAATGAAGTCCATTGAGATTTATGTTTTACCAATTTTTTTTTCTTAAATGGTTTTTTAACCATTATTATTATGGATAAACTTTTACAAAAGCTTTATACAAATATTTTTTGTGTAAATAAAACATTTTTTTTGTGATAATTACAGTGTTAAGATATTTAAGGAAATAAACACATTGCTTTAAAAAATGAAAGCGATAAATATCGAACTTAATGCAAAGTCTACAAAGTTTATTTTAATGAAATGATAACCTTTATTTATTCATTTTATTTAATAACTATTATAAGGTGGAGACTTTGGAATGTATCCTATATGCTTTAAAGTACAAGTTTTAGAATAGATATAAGGTACCCTAACTTCTTACCCTTACCTTACCCTATGAGAACAAATTTTAAAAATATACTACCCAAAACTCGCTTTATGATCTTAATTACTCATCTAGAACCTATCTAGTTGAGTAATGACATGGTTATCCGCTTACCCTAACTACTACTATTATTGTTGTTATTTTTTTATGTAGTTGCTCTTTTATTATCCTACTTTTTGTTGCTATATAGATAAAGTGAATTAGTAGTTTTATTGTTGTATAGATATAGTAGTGAATTAGTTATTTAATTGTTTTGTAGGTAAATAGTTATTTTATTGTTGCAGCTATAATAATTATTGCTACTATTATTACTTTTGGTCATTGTGTAATTAAAGTAGAGTTCCTATTTTTGGAGAAGGTACTAAGACGGACTTTTATTTTGGTGGCAAAATTTAGAATAAATTTTAAGTTATTAGATTAATTGTTTTCTTGAAATAAGTCAATTTTTATTTAATATTTATTCTATAGTTAGAACTATTCAATTTTGCATTACTTTGTATACACTTCTCATTTAATTCTTTACTAAAACATTTTACTATTTCCTAGTTAATAATTCAATTCCTACACTAAAGGTTTGAGTTTTATCCATTTTTAACCTTCTCTATTATTAACTTTGATAATTTATTATGATGTATTTATAAATATTATCCATCTAATGAATTATTAATTGTCAATTATTATTTCTAATTGTTATTATGTAGTAGTCAATTACACCTATATAAAATTTACAAATACCAACTTATTATGCAAAATTCATATTTTTGCATCACTATTATGATAATTGTTATTCCTTTTTCATAACTATATCATTATTAATTTTTCATTTTATTAATCAATTGAATGATTAATTATTTAAATTGGCTAGCATTACCATAGAAACCCCCATATAGGAATGAACTCATGTCTAAGTTTATAGTTTCATAATTCATTAAAAATCTTTTAAATTACCTTATATACAAATTATATAAAGAAAGAAATTAATATTTTGAATGATTTTATTCTATCCCTTTATATACCTATTTATTATTCCTGAGGTGTTTTCTTCATTTGTTTCACTTTCTTAAGCTAGACATGGTTTTCGATGCATTTATTGTCTCAAAAAATAGTAAAATAATGACTTCAAATATAATTATTTTCCTCATAAGCAATAACCGTAAATACAAATCAAATATTTGTATCATATTTTGCTCTTTTAAAGAGATATAAATTCCTATTTACTTCTTCTTAGTATCTTTAAAGATAAGAATAACATATGTTTCAAATTTGATTCGAGACTTCAATTGATAATAATAAGAATAAATAATCTATATTATTAAAGCCCAAGGGCTTTGTGTAACTGTCACTTCTAAAAATTACTTATTTAACTCCAATATAATATTATTCAATAAAAATATCAATATTTAAATAACTTTTTAAAATTACAAATGTCTTATACTACGCTTAAGGAACACGGCTATGATGCTCGTGTTCTTAACTAGCAATGTAAGTCTACAGCTAAGTCCATGGCCATAGTCTTGGACCATAGTCCTCTCAGCCTTATTTGTCCTCGTTATGCTTCAATCAAAATTTATGACAAGAGGTCCACAACTAGGATTATGCTCGTGATCTTTGCCTATGGTCCTCCTTAATCAATATTTTCTACTCTTTTTTGACTTTTAACCTCTTTGAACCAATCTAATTCAATCCTAACCTATTCAACACTTTAAATTGTTTATAGTTTTGGTCCTTTCTACCCATCCATAACATTTGGAACACTCAGATGTGTTCCCAAAACACAAAAGCAAAGCAATAACAACAACAAAGATTACAAGGTACCTTAATGGCTAAGCTTAGCGATAATGACAAATTACAATGCAAACAAGATCCGTTTGAAATTCTTGAAATCACATTTTCAACAATCAATAGTTGATACAAAACTCTCCTTTTTATTGAAAATTTGATGACTCTCTTAATAATTAAGGTTTTTCCCTTGCTTTCCAACTTCCACCTTCTTTTCTTCAACATTGATCCCTTTTGCAATAAAAAAACTCACTAACATTTAAGGTAGATTTTAGTCCAATAATCAACAATAAGAAAATTCCATTTGTAGTCTCTTACTTAGGTCTCGCTCTTACAAGTTCTCTAGACAACTTTTTACAAAAACCATAATGTAAGATGAGACCTAGGGTAAAAATAAGGCTTTTTATACATGAGAGCCAAAATGACCACTTTGCTTCTTTTATACGAATCTTATTACTTATTGATGCTTTGACTAATATTTTCTTATTTCTTTTTGTTTCCTCCCTTTTATTATTTTGAAATTTCACAACTTCACTAAACTTGTATAAGGGCAAGTTTCCAACCGAGAACCAGCTTAGAGGGCCTCTGAACCATCTTGGCTTGGTTGCACATGGGCTTGAATTAGTGGATGAATTGCTTGAACTAGAGGACTGACCTAATTCAACTCGTCTACACCAAAAAAACAAAAATGAAAAAAAAAATCAAAATATCACATACTTCATTTGCCATTCTGCTATCATCCTCTCTCAACACACTTTCTAATCATACTCCAATCAGGGAAATAATATTTTGTAATGTATTATCACAAATTATAGTTAATAGTTACTAGTTACATCATAATTTTTTTTTTTCATATTGACAATGTATTCCAATATTTGAATGAGAAATCTGTATCCTTTACAATTTCTTTCGCTTTTCTTAACATTACTTAATATTTTAATGTTAAAGTAATATCACGTTCATGTGGTCTAAATCAATTATTTCGAAATAGAATAAAATTCGAACAAAAAATAACAACGAATAATTTATGTGTCACTACATGTAATGTACGCATAAAGTGTTACAATAAGTTGGGAAAAAAACAAAAATATGAGATAAGGAAAAAAATGATTTATACTAATTTTTGTGAATGTGAGAAAAAAATTAAAAGAAATTAAAGAAAAAAAAATGAGCAAATGGTTTAAGGGTTCACTCGTCACCCCCTTAAATTGCCCAATTAAGCCGAACCAACCCAAGCCCATGGCTTTGACGGAAATGGCTAGAATTATGATAAAAAGTGAAAATGAGATTATCTAAAAATATCGGATATTAGAAAAATTAGATTATCTAATCCCATTTTTTTCTTCTTGTTCTTGTTCTTTTCCTTTCCTTCTTCCTCTTCTTTTTTTTTTTTTTTTAATCTCTACCACTTCCTCTCATCCTCTCTGTCTCTCCTCCTTGCCCCTCTCTTCCTAATCAAGTTTGTAAATGGCTAATTAAGCCATATATATAGGTAGGATTTCCACTACCTTGAATTCAAGGTGGTCTCTCACTCTTTCTCTCTCTTTTTTTTTTTTAATTCCTTTTCCTTTAAGATATTTTGATAGTATTATTGTATATTACTTAATATTTTCCTAATTTTTAGAATATTCCCCCTTTTAATCCTAATATTATTAGTAATTCATAATTGTAATTTTATTTTCCCATGTATTGTTATTTCTGATAAGTTTTATCATAATTATTAGTAAAAATATTAATAACATACAATATATAATTAAGTTCTATTAATTATTTAGGATTTATTTGTATACATCTTATATGAAATTTTACTCAATAATATCAATTATCGAGATTATATAGTTGGTTCTAAAAAAATTTATCATAAGCTATATCTAAATTTACGTAACTCTATGTTATAGCCATGAGACCCAATAACTTAATAATTCTAACATATATATAAATGAACTTAATTTGAGATATTAAAAACTATATAGTTGCCTCTTTTAATTTTTATTACTTAGTCATGAGTGATCAGCTGCATTCCAAGAAAGTTATTATAAATCATAATCTCTAAAGTGTATCTTAAGTAATAAATTTTTTAATTAATTTATAGCTATGTATTTTATTATTGTAAATGAATATAAATTATTTTTATATATTACCTCGTGTCACTAGTAATATTATTATATTCATTATTCTATTGCTAAAATTTATATTCTCATAGTCGCTAATAAAGCTAGTCTATAAGTACATATTTTTTTCTATAAAAGATACAAATTACTTGAAATCTAACAGGCCAAGGTTATGGGGTATTACAATTAACAAACTCTCTTTAAATATGTTTATAAATAAATTGACAAGTCAGACGTACATTAAATAAAACATATTGTGAATTGAAATGTCAAATAATAACAAGAGTTTTTTTATAGACCAAAAGGTTGGTAACCCCAACCTAAGCAAATATCTAGAAATATTCAAGAAATCAACTAACGAAAATTAACAGTTAGAGTGAGGTTGAGGAACATTCTCTTTTGCAAGGTTGATAAGACGAAAGTCTTGCTTAGCCGAGCTTTCTAAGACCTTGTTGGAGTTAGGATCCTTGTTGGCATTGGATACTTTAGCCGGGGAACTAAAGGTTTCCTTTTACACATAAGGGGTTTCTTTTGTGATTGGCTCTTCAATAGTTGTAGGGGCTTCAACGTTGGTTGGTTGGTTATCACCTTACCCTTGACCTTTAAACTCCCTCCTTGTCGCCAACCTCTTTATCATAGTCACTATTGACATCATCATTATCAATGTCAATAAAATTGTGAAAAGAGAGTTTATAGTCAGAGTGAACCTTTAAAAATTTTACCTTAGTTAGCTAAACTCATTTTAGAAATTTTTGATAAAGCAATTTCTTGTATTGTCAACTCAAACTATATATCGAAAGCGCCTCCTCTATAAAGGGTTTAGCCTTTGCAGCCTCCTCCATCTCAACAATATGTGCTTCAAACTTGTAGTTCTTAATCTCTAAATCCTTTATCTAACCCTTTAATTTATAATTTTCCTCACTCATTGAGGTGATCATTTGCCCTATCCTCCAACATTTCTACTTTTTATCCTAGAGTTGTTCCTTCAACTCCCTAGACTCCCTAAAAAGTTCGTCATTTCTAGTCTTTAAGCTTGACACCTCGTCGACAACTAAAAAGTCTGCCAATTTCTTGACAGTAAGCTCTTTCTATAACTTTTAGATTTCCATTTTGGCATTCTCAATTGCTATAGTTTGTGCCGTAGAGGAGTTGAAAGCCTCCTTTACCTTATACAACAAAACATTAAAAGATAAGCCAATCGACTTTTGATTACGTAAATGTACAAAAGATAATTAGACACACATTTCTCATTTCTTCTTCAACCTCATTAATGGCCATTAAGACGTAACTACTGATCTATAGTGCATTAAAAGGTCAACAGTGAAACAAACAATGTAAATTATGACAAACTACAACTATACAAGAATTTACATCACACAGCTTTGCAGCAATGTGGCCTTTGTTACTACCACCACCTCTATCCACATCCCCTTTTATGATCTCTTTATCCTTCAATAGGATAATTCTTTCTAATAGGGCTAAGTACTTTGTCTTATCACCCAAAGTACAATTGATATCTAAGATGATATGACTCTAGCATGGTACATAGTAGTAGCTATCTGCGGTTTTGGGAACAAATTTGATAGACCTAATGTCAGCACAATGTCAGCACTCTTTTCGTCATTTTTCCTCCTTTTTCCTTTCTTTTCCCTAAAATTCTTGTAGTTTTCTTTTTTGGATGGTCCATTGTCGAGCTTGATTTCAGGCCTTTTCTCTTGAAATTTGATCGAATTAATGAGAAAATTGCAAAGTCTACATGGGATACTTTGAATCTAATACAATAGCTAATCTAGATTCATCTATTTAAGCGATCAAATTCGGGTCTAAAGATGGAAAAAAATTAATTTAAGTTGCCATTTTGAAAATAGAAGCTATCTCTATCTTCAAACGAAATACATGAACTCTTTTTCTCCCTCTCACATATACATGCAACAGCACTTAGATCTATAGCAACATATACGTACAATGCTCAAACTCAATAATCCTTCTCCTATGACCACACCGCCATTATTAGCATACATCGCTAACCCTGCTTCCTCTATTGACTATCCTCAATCCACTTTCAACCCCACATAGTAGCTCCATCTTCTTTCTCTTTGACACTAACCTATATACTTTAGTACCCCATGAATAGCAAACACTCTCCATTTGCTCCATCCTACAACACCTTCCTTATCACCAACTAATGCTTACAATAGTTGTACGCTTAACCTACACATGAACCTATAGACATCAAGCCCCTTGACGACAGTAACCGTACTTGACCCAAACCACATATAGCAATACCAATCCCCAACCTCTCTCTTCTGACCACACTCTTCTCGTAAGCATACACATCCATGCAACTCATTATGACCTGACGCCAAATATACTACATTAGCAATCGGCCACGCTATAGAAAAACCAAACTTTGATGAACGCTGTCACATCATTAACCCATCCCTGTCCAACCTTAACTATAACATACTGTATACCCATAGCCACTATTGTGCATGATCACCATTGCAACAAGCCACTAACACTATCGATACACTAGGCAATCTAACTCCATCCAACACTGACGCTATTCTCCATTAACCCCAATTTCAACCAACACCAACCGTAACTACCACTACCAACGTCTATCTCTAAACTACAATGATGGTTTTCGCAACACCTCAAAACCCCCTAACTCAATCACCACTTCATCCCTAATAACCACCTCACATGACAACCACCACCACTCTCCATGATGAAAACATCAACCACCACCAAACCACATCTAAACATTAAGGCACTTCCATAAAACTACCTTTTGCCAATGACTTTCACATGAAAGTCAATTTTCCCACTTGAAAAAGTGAGTAAAGCACCTTAACTCAAGCCTTGCTACCACCAATTCTCTTTTTCGTGTGAAATTACATGCCAAGCATGTAAGTGGGTCAGATAACCCCAACCTAAATCTAACCCATGGCCTTGCCTTAAGCTTAGTCTAGTCCTCTATTGATATAGACTTATAGATGAACATACAAACCCAATATCACGTGTAACCCAAAAGGGGTGGGTCTAAGCTGTAAGATGGCTTGAAATGTAAATGATAGTCGAGGGAGAGTAGGGGTCCCGGTACATCGATGATGGATATGACACACTAACGCCTTATACGAGCTTAGGTTACACTTGATATGACGTACAAGTGTAACCCGAGGTCACTTACCACTAGTCCATACTCGAATGGGCTAGATAAGAGTAACTCAAGAGTAAGTAAAAGGATACTTAGCTCAAGAGAAAAAAAAAGGTTTAGTATATTCTTCTATATGTCTATCTCTTCAGCCGTTACATTATGTGACTATTTATAGTACCCTGTTAGGGTAAGTTCTATGTTACAGATAATTATAAAAAGGAATTCCTATTTCCTAGACAAAAAGGAAAGCACTATACAAGGAGACACAAAATCGTATGCAACAAACATCATTTGTCAAAAAGGACTGTACGGTTGTCAGTAAAGATAGTGTACACACATTTTTACTATGATTTCGACAGTATTGTGGTCCAAGCAAGGGTGGACCTCTATTTAGGCCTGCTCGGTGTCAAAAGGGGCTAGATTAGGGTTAGTTTAAGGATTACTCACATTAAGGTTGGCCTTAGATGATCGGCTCCTGACAGTTATGCTTAGCCTTGGTACAGTGGAAATTGCTACGTTTTGATTTGGCACTAGGACTACGGTTTAGTGGAGGGTTCGGCTCGACATGCTGGTTGATCACTTTGGCAACATCTTAGTTAGTATGGAGAGCAAAGTAGCTCAGCCAATCGAATTAGGACAAACGCTACTCCTCAGCGCTTAACTCACCTCGAACAGCTCGGCGGATTACTTAAGAGAGCCCTCGGGCTCGGGAATGTGTAATCGGTTCTTGATCCCTATCATTTGCTATATTTTTTTTTTTAGTGTTGTATTTTTTTTAGTTATTTTTTTGTTTACTTTTCTTTCTAAATGTAATTGTAACAAAAAAAAAAAAGAATAAAAGAACCAAGAGAAAAAAAAAAAAGAAAAAGAAGAAAAAACAAGCCTAAGTTTTGTTTATTTATTTTTATGCTTTAGTTAAAATAAAAATTAAAAAAATAAATAAAATAACAAAAAAAATTTAAAAATTAAAAAAAAAAAAAGACGTTTTCATCACTTAGAAAAATTATTTTCCAAATAGATAAAAATAATAAACCCTTTTCTAAAATTAAGGCTATTTTAGAATTTTCCAAAATAAAAATAAGAAACCAAAATTATGACTCTTTAGAAAATTTTCTTTAAATAAAATTAACATGGCTAAGGAACTTATAGTCAACTATTTCCAAAATTAAAATCAATGAACCCGTTAATGTTTTCGATAATGAACTATGGAAGTCTAATCTTGAATAACAAGTACGTAGGCACTCGTACGTAGGCACTCGTACATAATTATAGGGCAACTTAAAATATAAAAAGCTTTTTTTTTTCTTTTTCCATCTTTGTAAATAATAGTTCAATTATCCTTTTTAGATGTTATTTATTTGTCTACATGTGATTAGATGTTTTCTTTTAGAAGGGTATTATTGAAAAGTGAATCTAAATTCAGAAAGTAAAAGTAATACCCATTTAGGGTTTAATAAGATAGCCCCCAGATCCAAAATCTCTAGTTTTAAAATAGTTTTTAAAAATTGGTTTTATTAAAAGATTAGTAACTAAGTTATAATTAATCCATCCAATTAGTTATAACTTAACTCTTTTTCCCAACTATGGTAGGGTAGCGACTCTAAACAATTTTCAAAATAAAAACCAAGTTTTTCTTAACTTCTAATTGAAGGTTAGTATTAAATGGGTTAAGGTTTAATATTAATTGAGTTAAGAAAAATAAATGTTAAAAAAAATTAGGCTCCATAATGAGAGTACCAAAAAAAAAAAATGTATAACATTACTTGCGTGACCACATAATCAACTGTAATCACCATTCTCGAATGGCTTGCTTGCTAACTTGGCATATTGGGTAGCCCTCCTATGCGTACTCCCATAGCCAAGCTCTTAATTACGAGAGTCATAGGGCAAATGATGATAGGAAAATTTTGTCCTTGACTACAACTCGTCACTTTGCTTGCCGAGCTTACTTTGCTTGCTAAGGTCAACAATGTAACTTGTTCTAACAACTTGGAAGCCTTTGGGCCTAGCTAATTTAATGGGCCAGAGAGCCTAACTTACCTACCCAAGTACTTTGAATTTAAAAAGAGGTGTGAACAGTTAAGCATCTGTACAACTTGATTACATAACTATTGACTACTCCATGTCTTTAAGCATGTACGCAAATTAATGAGTCACCACATGGTCCATGATCAAAGATGATTTGACACCATAGTTATTAGACAAACACCTATAATGGAGGCATAAGCACTATAAGAACTCTTTACACTCTTCAAATATTCACTCTCTTATTCATTTACTCTCACACCTAAATACTGACTTCGGCATTAGAGTAACTATACCGGACTAGCCCTAATACCCCCTTAGCCTAACTTTCTTTCTTTTGTAGGATCCAAGCTACACACCATTCTCAACCAACAATAATAGGGAAATTATGAAATGGGGAAAAACACTTACATATGTAAGAAAAGATAATATCATTTACTAAGTCTTTATCTATATGACTACCTAGTCTATTTATACTAGTGAGAATAAAACAATAAGAAATAATTGTAATTAAAAATTGTATCTTCTTTTAAATAGGAAAGTAAGTAACTAAGGAAGTAAATATTATATGTTATGGAAAAGAAATATTGCTTGATAACTTCTAGCATCTCCCTCAATCATGCTTTCATATTCTTAGGTATAATAAAAGGTAAATTCCTTAATTGCTCTAAGGAACATTCTCTTTCAAATCTTCTTCTCAGCACCTTCTTTAAATAAGTCAAGCCTTTCTTGTCCTCTAAACTAATATCCCATAAGAATTAGTAATTGCGTTAGAACCTTCTTCAACCTTTTGATTAACATTTCCTTTAGAACCTCACTTGACTTCTAATTGAATCATGCTTTTGCCTAAGCTAATGTAATGAACTAGAAGGCCTTCTATTTACTTCTACTCTTCTTCCAAAACAGAATCCATTAAGATCTAACTCACTAAATGGTTTAATCCTTTAGTTTTGGACCTAGTTAGTGGTCCTCTTAAATTAACTGTTTAGTCTAGAACTTAATTCCCATCACATAAGGTCTCATCTACATAACTACTAAGAATTAAAATCAATATCTTAATCTATTTCTCCATTTTATATTGAAATCAATACCCTTACCATTCCTTCGTTTATGATTTATCAAATTTTTCAACCATAGTGCCGCATATATAGAAAATTTAAGTTTTTCCAGCCTCACTTTGATTTCATCTCCATATTCATAGCACTCAGACAGTTTCTTTACCCTATTCTCCCAGTTAAAATACTTGTCTATAGATCCCTTAAAATTGAATTCTAAAATTTGAATCTTAATGGTGTTAAGGCCTTAATGTTGCCTTTGTAGTCTAACAGGTTCACTTGCAACATCATTATATAGATAAAGATGTCACCAATCTCTCTTGACACCACATTCCCCCTTACTCTACCATGTTTGTCAACATCCTTGCTATCATTATTTGTACCATTAATGGGATCTCATTATTCACATTATTCTAAGCACCTACATCTTGGTTGCCTTAATGCTTCATTTGTGCACCTGCTCTTAGAGACTATTAAAACACCTATATGATTATTTTTCTTGACCAAAAGTGTATGTGCCGTATCTATCAAATCTTGCATAGACTCTATCATAACATCCCTTATCGTATCGCTCACAATTTGCTCAAGATTTATATTGTATGCTTTACGTAAGTGTGATATGGTAATCTTTTCTACCTTTTACTACCACTTAACTTAGTTAACTTAGCTATCTTACATCATTACTCGTAATTTTGTACTAAAATTTAAAATTCAATGGAAATAAGAGAGAAATTACCACTCCCACGTGATGATAAACCATGTGCCAACTTGATACTCACACCACATCTTGTTAATGTTAGCCAAAATACATGTAATAGGCAATGTTAACACCACATATAATGCATAGTACTAACTTACTGAACACCCATGCATGCTATTCCAACTCCTTTAACAAAGTGATAAGCAACCTTACACAAATAGACTATGCCCCAAACAACAACCTCTTTGCATGCTCTACTACACATACATAAAAAATAGCACCTAAAGCTAGTTGGTTACCTAGTCACCCATTTATAAATGCCCTATGGTCCTAAGGCAATTACCATGGCATTAATGCCTACATGTACTATGATGTACGATCTAATATATGTACAATGGCCTTAACTACTAAACTAAGCACCCATTATTGGTCCATGAGCACCTTTCAACACCATGTGTAGCCATCTTTCTTTGATATTTGCACTACCCTTCAACCTCTTGCAAACTACCACTCCAATGATTACATTGCTAGCAATAAACACATCAAGCCTATGTCATAGCCTTGGCTCTAATACCAAATTGATATGGTTCATTTTTGTATTTGAGTTTATGCATGAAGGTATTTATATTTCAATGGAGACAAAAGAAATCTTTTTTTGGGTTTTTAGGCTTTTTTTTGTTTTCAAGGTTTTCATTAGGTTTGCAATTTTTTATGGTTTTTGGTTTTTAATGAAAAAAAGAAATAAATTGGATATAATGTATTGTATTTTAGATGTAACTATAAAGCCCCATGAAAAGTAAATAATAATAATAAGGGAATATAAAATGGAAAATAAGAAATATAAGCCAGGTCAACAAAAGTAACAAAGGTTTGAGTGAGAGAGCAAATTGATCATTTTATTCTCTAAGTATAAAAAGGACCTATTCTAACCTAGGTTCTCATTCTCATGATTATCATTTCCAAAGAACTAATGCTGGCAAGAATGAGAGCAAGGTAAGTATAAAGATAATTTTTATCGTTCAATTGATATATTAAAACCCTACATTGATGTTGGAAAGTGTTACAAGTTGTAGGAAAGATCATTTTTGGGAAAGGAGTTGGAAGTGTAAAGATTAGAAAAACCCTAAATCAATATTGGTAAGGAATTGTCTAATCCTATATTAAAAAGAAAAGAATTGTGATTGATTGTGATTATTAAATGTGTGATCCAGGATTTTTGATCGGATCTTGTGAGTATTGTAATTCATGTCTATAGCAAGAGTAGTAACCGAGGTATGTTTCTGATTCTTGATATTGATTTCATGTTGAGGAACACATTTGAGTATTTCATAGTGTTAATTCAATAAGAAAGATCAAAACTTGAAAGAACTTAGAGTTATGGATGAGGTAGGATTGTAGTGAAGGATTGGAGAAGTTAAAAGTTGAAAAAGAGAAGATAATGTCAATCAAAGAAGATCACGAACAAAGATCACAACATGATTCTATCCAAAAACATCATAGAAAGTTTAAATTGGAGAAGTTGAGGTAAGAGGGGATTACGGTTATGATTCCTAAGTATGATCTTGTACCATCCCTCTTTCTTCCTATTTCTTGTTTCATATCCTCTTAAACCTTAACTCAACTTATTCTAAACATGTTTAAGAGTGTAAGTTGGTTTTAAAATCTTAGGCTATGCTAAAATTAGACTCAAGAATCTAGGAAGATAAATAAGAGAATTTAATTAAGATAGGAAAACTTGGAACTAGATTCTAAAAGTAGTTATCTTTATATTGTACCTTAGGTATTGATCTTAAAAGGACTTTTGATGTAAATACCACAAATTGTTCTCTAGACTTAATAAATTTTATGCTAGGTTAGAGAGACATCTAGTGATTATTCACAACTTGCCTTATGGAGGTTCCATATTGAGACAACCCAACTAGATTCTAGAAAAGGTTACTAGAATGATGGATCATCCACACTAATATTTATGTATTATGTATATATTGCTTGCTTAGGGTCATGAGTTATCCTAAATCTTGGGATACCAAACTATGTTAATTGTCGACTAATAATGAAGGAAAAAAAGGGGTGTTTGTTGTATTGGTTATTATGGTTATGCATGTGATTTGTTGGTCATGTATATCATGCATATGTGTTTGCTGTATTTTGTATTGTGCTTAGGCTCACTGTGTATTTATTTTTTAAGCATAGTCACTAAAGAAAGAATTACTAAATTTGTTAAACTCGAAGATATTCACCAGATTATAAGGTTAAGAAGCAACAATTATCTTTATATTGTAAGTAAGCTTTCGAGATAGTAAACTAAATTTTATATTACTCTAAATAAATTTTTGTTCAAAGTGTTATGAAATTTACTTAGATAACAATCATTCTAATTTTTATGTAGAGATCAAATTTGAGACTACATTGAGATTATCACATGTATTTTTTGAGATTATAGTAAATGTTTACACTTGATGTGTCAGTAGATGATAGGAACACATCACAGATTGTAATACCTTAGGTTCTAAGACATTATAATAACAACACAAAAAAGCAATATAAGCTAGGAGTTGTGCAATTAGGATTACAAATGGGGTTTGAAAATAACCAATCAATATAACAAGGATTAATTTATTTCAAAGGAAAGGCCGTTTACCATAGTAGTTAAAATTGATAAGAAAACTAAGGTTTTTAGAGAGGAATCACTTGATTTCAATTCAACAATCGAAAGTTCAACTAAATGAAAATTATTTAACAAAGTATTATAATAAGTTCTATAACCTTGAGAACAAGAGAATAATTGCTTGCTTATAGTAGGGACATAATGGTAAAATAAAATAAACTTCAATCTAATACTAAAAAATTTTTTACATAAACTAACTAATTAGTCTTCATAAAACATCATAGTTCATGCCACATATTCCATAAAATTTGCACCACAACTTAGTTCTATGCAATCTTTAAGTTGATATCCTATAATAGTGTCCATGTAAGCTACGTCAATCATGCAAGCCATATAAACGTAATAAGTCAAATAAATCCATGAGAATTCATACAAAAATTGCCAAAGTCCTCATAACTATGAATAAGTCTTTAAATTACCAATACAAGGAATATGATCCCCATCACTAGAGTATATGGCATTTTAAATGCCTGAGCTTGATTTAGTCGGTGCTATGGTGACTCTACTGTTCCTTAGAAACATAGAAATCCATTTGATTTGGATATGAGTGAGGACATCATATGGATGCATCAATGCCATATTCCATAAGATAAACCAATACTTATTCCTAGAGATAAGTGGGTAACCCTATCATATATGGTACCTACCTAGACCCTACTCGATCAAGTAGGTTCTACATAAGTATTTAAGGTCATAGGATAGAATCTAAGTAGTAATTTTTTGGAACCTGTACTTATAAAGTAAGGTAAGGTACGAGTATGAGGTTAGATTATTATGTATCTACCTTGAAACTTACATGAGGTACATAAGGTTTATGTTTTAAGATGCCTTATACCTACCTTACAATAATAATAATTAAATAAAATTAATAAATAAAAAATAATACCATTTCATTTGTATGGATTTAAAAAAAATAACAAAATATAACTCATGAGAAATCATAAACTAAATCTGATGTCATTATATTAGTCTCTTCCTCCTTAATCTTTTCTTTATTACATTTTCCTTTCACTCCATCTTCCGCGTTTGCTATGTCCAACTCTACTAAAGTTGAAAAAGAAATAATCTATATAAAGCCACTTAAACAAGGTATGTTATTAACTTATTTTTTTTTTATGAGTAATTTCTTTACGTTAAGTTGGAAAAATATCTCATAATAAATTTATATAACATTATTCAAATCAATATTTAGTCAAGATTAATATTTGTACTTTTTTTCCCTTGTCTAAGATTAGGGTTTATGCTAGGTTTGAAAAAATTTAATCGATACATTAAGATTTAGTATTTGTAGTGCATGGAGCATCATTATGGATGCTAACTATAATTTGATAGATTATAATTTGTAATATAGGAATATGCTTATTGCTAAAATAAGTCCAATTTACAATTAGTCATTTAAGTTGAGACTAGGATTTTATTAAAATTGATATGTTTGTATAATAATTGTGAAACCCTATAAAAACTAGAAATTAACTTATAATTGGTTGATTTGGAGACGGCTTATAAAATTTAGGGTGATAGCGTAAATTATTTAATTGAGCTTGAATTTTATGATGAAGTTAAAAATATTAGTAGAAATGATCCCATAAGTTTAAAATTAAGAAAAATAAAATAATAAAATATTAAGTTATTAAGTTATACGTATATCACTTGTTATTTACTAGAAACACATAAAACAAATTTTGATAATTAATAAATTATTAGAGATAAATTATATGCAATTATATAAATTAATAAGAAATAAAATAAAATTTTGAGTGCTTGAGATGCACTTTAGAAATTAAGAATTATAATGTTTTTAGAATTATAATGTTTTTAGAATTAAGTTGAACCTTCGTTACGAAGGTAATAAAAATTAAAAAAATAAATATATAGCTTTAATGTCTTAAATTAAGCTCATGAATATATGATTTTGTTAGAATTATTAAGTTTATTAAGTTTAATCACTATAGAGTTTTATAATTTTAGATATAGTTATGTGAATCTTTTGAAATTAATTACGTAATCTTAATAATTAATATTAGTGAGTAAAATTATATATAAGATATATATGAATAAGTCCCAAATAATTAACAAAACCTTTCCATATATATATTAAAGAAAAGTGTATTTAGGACTTTATCTTAGAACGCAATACCAATGAAAAAGTAGTTCCGAACAAGACCAAACGGTAATATAAGTTCCCTAAAAATTATAAGAAATAGTTTTGTAAAAGTCAAATTTCAAAAATAAGTTGACATAAAATCAATATATAGATTATAGAGTAAAGTTTATCAGATTAAATTTTAATTAATTTAGAAATAGAAATTTTAGATTAAGTGTGCAATATAATGTTCTATTATTTTTTAAATATATTATAGAACTTTATAAATAATAAAGTTAGACAGGGAAGAGAATTAGATAAGAAAAGAAAAGAGAAAAAAGATAGAGATAGAGAAACTGAGAAAGGTAAGAAGAGAGGATTAGAGAGTGGTGAGAGAGAGAAGGAAAAGGGGAAAGAGAGAGAGAAAGTGAGAAAGGGAGGAAGAGAGAGAAAGAAAAGAAGAGGAAAAAAAAAAGAAGGAAGAGATTAAAAGATCCAATTTTTTTTTTCAGTGTTCAATATTTTCTATGTAAATTCATTTATATAATTATAATTATTATATTTTTAATCGACATTTAGTAGTTATAGAAAAAATATATCCGTAATCTCGTTATTTTCTTAAATAAAGTATTTTACCTATATAATTTCATAAATTTCTTCTTTTACAAATTTTAAACTTAAAATATTGATTGTTATATTTTTAATATTCTCTTTAATAACCCATAAAGGAGCTAGTTATATAATATATATATATATATATATAAGTTAAGTATTCAAAACGATGTCTTATTAATCCCACCATTGGTACGTGTAGTACAATATGATAATTTCACATATAAGGTCATTTATATACCGTAACAATATTTTAAATATAATTAGTGTTATTTAAAAAATATATACATACTTTATAGATATATATTACTTATTAAATGATACCTTCACTAATAATATTATGTTATATTAGTACATTATAATTATATATATAACAAGGATTACACGATAAATAATAAAGAAAGGATGTTATATATTCAACATGTATATATGTAATAGAATGATATATCTATTTAATAAAGTATTAATTATAAGTAATATAGAACCTAAACAAATAAATAAAATTATAAATTTAAACTAAAAACTAATGATGTAAAGCTTATATAAATAAGAATATAAATACTAAAATAATATTTATAATATAAGAGCGTATAGTAACGATCCAACCCTACATTAAACTTGAGTGAACAGATCAAAAACTTCAAATGAGTTAGGATTCATGCTTTATGACATGTTAGAGTACTGTATTATAATACTTAGAAAGTTAGGAGTGCTTTTCATTGTGCTTGTAATTTAGTTGAATATGTGCATATTTTGTGTGTGATTATTACTTGAATTGTGGACTTAGAGTGTTGCTTTGTATATTCATATTTAATTCGCTTTGCTTTGTGAAATGGTCAATCATTACTTAACTAAACATAACTAAAGATTGATATTTTACTAATTGGATATGCAAAGCAACCACTATAGGAAAACAACTAGGATTCTTGAGTCAAACACGGACCCCTTTCAATAAGGATAGTTGAAATGGTCTTTTCCTTACCTTAGTTGAACTAAGTGACAAGAGAAGAGGTTGCGGTAAGGTTAAGGACCGTGGTTCGAATTGAGTCATAGGTAGAAGTTATACTCCATTGCATAAGCCCTGGTTTAGTTTCTATTCATAAGTGCGCGATTTCTATAATCTCTTGACAAGCCGAATAACATAGTATGATGGCATTTGCTTTCCCTTTTTTTTTTTTCTTTTTTGCATTTCATTTCATTAAAATAAGTTGATTGAAAACCATGTTTATGCTTGATGTACTCTTATCTTTGTCCCACTTACTGTGCTAATTGTGCTCGCATCTTATAAACCTTACTATAGGTTGACTAATGATTAAGGAGGCCATGCCATAACTACCTTCTCGATAGTATACTCCTTTTGGGGAGTGAGGATGGTTGAAAACCAAACCTATAAGAACTGGACTTTTGCTTAGCCATCTTTAACCTTTTATGGAAACTAACTAGTATATGATGCTTTAGAGATGCCATTGGTTTCCTACATAAACTCCAAAATCTATGGTTTTTATAAACATTTTAAGAATGCTAAAAACTTTATATGTATGGAAATATAACTATTTTATTAATTTGTAAACTATTAGTGTTTTTGAGTAGGTATCTGAAAAAGGTATAATATAGGTTTCACTAATAATAAGTATAGAATTAGATGCTTTAAAGTGATTGGATCGAGTACGCCTGGTGTGAATTAGGTTTACGCTAGCAGTTGTAAAGCTAGCTTCTACCTTAGGTTAATTCACACAGTAGTGCTATTACGATTCCATCTCTTCAGGGTATAACAATAATGATCAGCGAAGAAAATGATAAAAAAGAAAAATAAATGAAAGAAATTGGAAGGAAAAGAAAATAAGTATAAACTAGACATGTTGAAATTTATAAGGAAAAAAAAAAAGATTTACAAGTTCTATATGATACCCTATATACCGTACAATTTATAGAGTACACGGTGGTTCTAGAGTGCTATAAGATAGGATATAAGTAGTAAAGTTTAGGACTTTATGATTACAAGGTAAGGTGCGAATACAACCTCATACCCTATCACTTTATACCTGTTTACCCTTATTTATGCCTAACCTATTTAGAGCATGTCGTGGTTTAAGTAATTCCAAGCCAAGTTGGAGAAACTTTAGAGAAACCTCTAGCACTTTAATACTGGAGATGGTAGAGAAGGTGAGTACTAAGGTTAGCAATTTAAAACCCAACCTATAAATCAGACACAATACGACACGATTATAAACGAGTTTGAATAAATAAAAATTAACATGAATAATAAGCAGGTTAAAGTCAAAAATGAATTTAACTTACACGACATAGTTAAATTCGTTTTTAAGTTAGGGTTTGAGTCCTAAACCCATTTATAAACCTTTTTATTAAACAAGTCCTCTAAATAAATCATAGGTCCAACCCGTGAACTTGTTTTTCATTAATAATTGTATGTTATTTGCATTTGATTTTATCTTATTCTTATTTTACTTTACTGACCACCCATAATATTTTTTTTTTATTTTTATGTTAGTCTAGGGTTTTTATCACTCTTTTTGGCTTTTGTTCTTCCACTTCCCAACCGTAGCTCTCACAAAACTTGTTCCTTTGTCTTAGCCTAAGCTAATTTCTAAGCACTTTCTTTGCTAACATCAACACTTGCAAGTTGCATTGCCTTCTCCATCCATCTTTTTGGCTTTTGTTCTTATTTTACTTTACTAACCACCTATAATAACTTTTTATTTTTATGTTAGTCTAGGGTTTTTATCACTCTTTCTGGCTTTTATTCTTCTACTTCCTAATTGCAGCTCTCACAAAACTCGTTCCTTTGTCTTAGCCTAAGCTAATTTCTAAGCACTTTCTTTACTAACATCGACACTTGCAAGTCGCATTACCTTCTCCATCCATCTTAGTGTCACAATACACAACTTCAAGTTTTCAAGAGTAATAAAACTTTCTCTTTTCCTTTTCCTTTAAGCATGTAGCAAACTATGGTATTCTTTTTCTCCTCTTTTTCTTTTTTACATTTTTTAATAAATCAAATTTTGGGTTTTGATGGAGTACGATTGAAAAATTCTGGGTCTAATTTATTTTTGTGGTTCATTAACTGCATGGCATCTATTTCTGATGATTTCTTCAATGTTCTTTGTACTTCTTTGTTTAAAAATTGAATCTATAACATAATTTTGTTGTGTTAACAAAGATCAAAGTCAATCTTTGTTCTTATTTTATTGTATTAGTAGCAATGCATCCATGTAATATATTTCATTGATATGATTTTTTTTTTATTTGTAGATTGTTTGATTGCCCTCTTAAAGATCTTATAGAAAATGTGGTGAATTTAGAAATCAATAATGGCTGCACCGTCAATTCTAGCCATGGTTCCACTTGATTTAAGACAACAAATTATTGGCATTGAAAGGGTTATAGGGGTAGAGAGGGTAGAACTATTTGTTATTCTCATGAATACACATAATTTTTAACGTAACTTATTCTAATGAAATATGTTGTTTATTATATGTAATAGAAGAGGGCTTAGCAGCCATTTTTATTAGTGGATTACATTGAGGGAGATGCTCATTGTGCAAAGGTTTAATAGCTATTTTTATAATGTTTATAAGCATTGAAGGACAGGAGAAAACTATTTGTTATTCACAAGAATTTTCTTTATCTAAAAAGCAATATAGTCTTATTATTGATCTTGGTTTGCTTCCTTTTGATTGGAATATTTGTTGTATATTTAGGAATTATATTGTTTAAGCACGTTATCTACAAAAACCTTTGGTAAGTTACAACACATATTTGAGTAAATGTTTATGGGAAGAATGGATAACTTGGAGATAGGTATACTTATTAACGGACTATTCTCTTCAATCTAATTAGTTTCTATTCATTATAGGATAAGAATATGGATAAGAAATAGTAGGATAGAGGTTTTGTATAAATGTATTGACATGCTATTAAGTATTTTAATTTTAGTTCTTTCTAAAAGGTGGAATAGAATAACCTGATTGAAGCATATTAAGTATGCCTTATATACTCTAAGAGATCCATAAAATTTGTGAAAAATGTCGATTGATCCGTAAAAGGGGACGAATTATAATCTAAGGTTATCAACAAAAAGGATTTGTCAAGTCACTTTGTTTCATTTTGTCCAAGTTGCTTCTCTTTTTGTCTAAGTTTTGGTCGAAGGGGTCTTTAAAAAGCCCCTTTTATGAAAATAAAAGAATCAATAGAAAAGGAAAGGATCGGAATTAATCAATATATTTCTTAAAAAAAAAAGACAAAAAGAAATGAAAGATGAAACATAAATCATGGATCAAATGCTATTGGGAAAAGAATTGCAATAGTTAAATAGACAATAGTATATTGAACAAATATAATTTGGTTGTGTCGAAACGGATCTATTTATCTTTCTTGCAAGATCATCATGCTATTTGGTTTTCATAACCAAAAAATTATTTTGAGGTGAATGGAAAAGAGATATAACTACAGTTCCTTTGGAAATGGTAAGTTCTTTGGTGTAAGAAGAAGGGATTGATCCATATCGTCGTGATAGAAATACCGACATTAATATAGCAGGTTTGATTCCAACATTGAATGGATTGGTTGATAAGAATATTTGTCCATTTGTAATAGGAAAAATAATAAAAAAAGAAGTAAATAAAAATAAAAATGAAGTAGAAGAACCCAAATTTCAAATGAATAATGAATCCTCTTTATAGAATGTCTCTTTAAAATGAAATGATCGACTCATATTCCTTAAAAAGCGGATCCCGCGAAGAGCTTTACTTGCAGAAATAGAAGGAACATGTGTTACTCATGCCAAATTTGAAAAAATACTACACCAATATTCTACCATAGCCTTGAAAGGAGAAGAAATGCTAGAATGCCAACAGGCATCTAGTATTGAATTCACCCGATCCAATAGTAGCTAAACAAATGCTAAAAGAAAAAAGAGAACAAGTATTGCTGGCATAACATCTACGATTGGATTCAAAAAAGCCATAATTAATACATAGGCCAATATCCTTTTTTTATTGGATATTGGATATTTGACTTGTTTTCTCATTTGATTTTGAGTGAGTTTATTTTATTCTCTTTATCTTTCAAATTCTCTTGATCATACTAATTTCTACTCTTTCTTTCATATCTTTCAAGATCCACCTTATAATATGGGGTTAAAAAGCCAAAATATATATTGAAAATTATATAGAGCAAGTTTATGAGGGCTGATTAGTATCAAATTGATCATAATAGTTAGGTGTTCACTTATCCAAAGAAAGAAAAGAAGAAGGAGGGAAAAAAAGAAAAGAAGGAAATTAGAAGAATGTCATAATATTTCCATGCAACACTCTTATTAAATTTATAAGTGTTTTGCAGATTTATTTTTTACTTTTCAATCGATGAATAGATCTAACATAAATATGAGATATGCTTCTAAAACGAGTTGAGTTATGAGTTTATGTTTTAAGAAATAATTAATAAACGAGTTGCATTATAGGTTAAGGTTTTTACATATAAATCCGTTTAAACATGAATACGAGATACGATGTGACAACATGAGCCCTAATGAGTATAGCCCTAGATTGTTGTTAATTTGTATAGAATTGGAAAAATGTTATTTAACGTTTTATAAAAAAAATTACAATAGAATTTTTGTAGTTTTATGTTGTGATCAATGAGGCAATGAAGAATGCTTCATATTCGGAGATTTTCATGTAGTTATTATTATTACATTACAATTAGACCCCGAAAGGTAGAAAAGGATGCTTTTTAAATCCTTGCACAACAATCTTGTCCTACTAAAATAAATAAATGAAAATAAAAATACATAACTATAGTACTGTAATAAGATGTTAGAAAACTAAAACATAAAAGGGAGTTTTATCTTTCTTTTACTCAGATTTTATTGAGATTTATTTTTAATTTTGCTAAGTTTTTGTTTATCAAGTGTGAAACGGTGATATTGGGACATCAGGGCAAGTTCGACGGATTCGAGGGATTTAAATATTCAATTTAGGTTTTGCATGAAGATATCTATTTGTAATTTATCTTTAGAAGCAACCACGACGGGATATTCATGATCCAAAGATAGATGCAAACATAGAAGGAAGAAATTGACGAGTGGGATATTTTCTTTTAGGCATCGCTTTCCTGTCCTGTTTCTTGAATCTGGGCACGAGATAATTTCCTCTCAATAAAAAAAAAAAAAAACCTCCATTTCAAACAAAGCCCCGTATTAAAAAATGCCCCGAATAAAAGTAAGTATATATAATATATATATATAGATATATATATCTTGAAAAGTTTGTTTTCAATTATTTATAATTAACAATTTATAATCAATCCAAAAATATATTCGAACTTTTTATTTTGAAAATTTTATTGTAATTTTAATTTTACTAATTAAAGTTCTTTTATGGAATTCAAACTTTTTAAATATTTTTTTATACATTCTAGTATATATAAAAAAGAAAAAAATTTAAAAAAATAAAAGATAAAGTAAGTATTATCAAGATAAAAATATAAAATTTTTTTTAATGTTTACTTATATATATGAATTTGTACTTAACCTTTTATTTAATCTATTTTAGTTTTTAATATTTTAATAAATTTATAAAAAAGGTTATGTATTAGTTTTTCCGTTATGTGTAAATATATTGAGAATTAAAAAAATTAAATAAAAATATTAAAAATTGATTCATATATATATATATATATATATATAAATATTAGAGTTTTTTATTTTACTTATATCGTATTTATAATAACAAAAATTTCAATAAAGTTTAATGAAAATGTTAAGATCGAAAACGATGAGGATTTTTCTGTATTTTTCGTCTTAGGATTATTCTTGCTAATCCGCAGCAGGGTTCCTGTCCGGTGTCCTTTTCCTCTTTCTACACTTGAATCCTCATAATAAAGGAGCATAAGGAGGACCTCTTTACAATAACCCAAGGATAGATATTTTAGATACTAGTGTGAATTAACTGCTTTGGTTTAGTGAAGTGTTTTCATGGCAATGTCCAATTCTTTCATCCCTGCAAGTTCTACTTTCTATTTATGTTCCAAGTCGCCCTCTTCTTCTTCTGGTTCTTTAACTTCTTGGGCTCCTTTAAAAACCAATTCTAGGTACTGGGTCATGAGCCATCAACGCCCATTTGGGCGTTTGGTGATTCAATGTTCTTCTTCTTCTTCAAATGTTGAACCTGACTCAGACCCCGCGATTTCAAGGTACATGTTATGGACATGTGTATTGGAATTGGAAGCTCTGTTTGCTATTTTATACTTTTATGCTATGAAGAAGTGTTTGAGTGACCATAAAGGTTTGATATTTATGATAATTTCCATTTGAAATGTAACGTTGTGGTATGTCCTTGGAGAACTGTAAAGATATTTTAGGATACGGTAATTAGGAGTTCCCGAGAGGCAAGTGAAGTTGCTCACGTCCACATATGACTGCTCCTGCACCATAACGCTTTGAAAGACCACTGACGACTAAATGGGGACAAAACATCGAAAATAGATGAGGAGGGAGACAATATCAATGACATCAAGTTATTTGAAGTTGGAGAGCATATGGTTCACAATAGATTGCATGGCGGAAGGATTCACACCACACCTCTTGGGAATTTGTTGTTGTGCGTGCGTAATTCTATTTGTACTGTTCATAAAATACCTAATTTTGTGTGCATGACATCACTGTTTTATGGCTTACTCTTATGTACATATTGTGAATTTTGTTTTAGTAACCAATGTGAATGAGAATTTTGGTTAGGAATGCGAGTGGGTGTGCTTCATGTCTGCATGTGTATCTAATTTCAGTCAGTTACATGAATTCCGTGTTGTTAATTGCTATAATCTCTCTATAAAGAGCTTGTGGCTAGAATATGGTGCAGGTTCTGTCCATGTCTTTGTTCTTTTAGCCAATTTTCTGTTGTTTCAGATTTCTGCTTTTATTTTTCAGAAATGATATAAGTCACAAAACTTTTAGAGTAAAGTACCATGCCAACTGATGTGGCCATCAAATGCAAATGAGGTGGCCATGTTTTCCTTGTTTCATTGTCTTTTGACAAAATATTTGAATTCGTGTAGGTACTTAGCCAAAGTTAGTGACTTATATCATATGTGTTTATTTTTCAATTACAATGACATGATGATTCTATTATGTGATGATGGCACTACTTGTCCAATATTTGAGTTGAATTACCAGAATCCTCAGTCTCATGGCTTCATCTGTCAGTTATTAACAGTGTTTGTGACAGTGCACATTTATTGATTTTTATGATGACGAATTTTACTCATCAGACTCTAGGATTTATGGGATTAACATCAACTGATTGTACATGAACTACCCTTTTGAAGTGATAGTTCGTGCTCCTAGGAATCGGCACACTTCATTGTGTTAACTATGCTTATCAAGGCTTGATATTTTGTTTATGGTCAGTATGAAAGTTTTGCAGAGAGATATTTTTCACCATGATAGCTTGTATCTTTCTTCAGCATTGACAAACTTAAACCACATAAAACAGAACTCTTTTTGGCTCAAGTCAATATGCTTAATTGTCCTCTAATTTTAAGGATCAGGGATCGTGACAAAATGTCAATATCCTTTATGGTTTTTAAAATTGTACTAATTGTCTTGAGTTGAGCTAAACTTTACTGGTTTTCGTTTCATCCTTTTATGAATAGTGGTTGTTTCAGTTAATGCATTTCTAGATTGAAAGATCTGGCGCACCAATCAACACAGTCAAATTATATTGGGCTTTTTAGTTGTAGTTTGCAAATGTGTCATACATGGAGCAAATAACAAAAGTTATCTCAGCCGACTGAATGCTAGGCAGTGTACCTTGCATATTGACAGAAAATTGTGGTAGCAAGAAGGAGAATGCTTAGATGGATATATGCAAACATGAGGATGGGTAAGATAAGAAATGTACTACAAAGACAGTTGGAGTAGCACTTACAGATGAGAAAATAAGAAGAAAGATGGAGATGGTTTGACCATGTATTAAGATGAATTGAAGTGTTACCTCTTGATTGCTATGACATTCTAGAGACTACTCGTACTAAATGGAGGTATGGAAAACCACAAAAAGACATGGGGGAAAACAAGTTAAGAAATTTATGGCATACTTATGGATTGAAGAGGACATGTTTTGCGATAGAGTAAGATGACAAAATAGGATCCATATGATTGACTCCATCCATGGGATTTAAAGAAAAAGATAAAGAGCCTAGGGTATTGTTTCTTCTTGCTAACTATCATCATCATCTATTAAATTTGTCTCTCTTGTATCAGCAAACAAGAGGGGCTGCTTCCTCATTTTGTGTGCATACATAATGATATACACCTAGTTGCTAGCATGCTTCTAAATGTATTCTCAATTGTCTGCAAAGTAATCTTTGTGGCTCTGTGCTTATCATAGGTTTAATCTAGTATCATCTAACAGATTTATGAATAAAGATTATTGGCATTATTCCAGAAGAGATGACTGGGAGTAAACATGGAGTATATGTGCTACAACATATACAGATGTGGACTGTTTGATAGGCATAGTTTCTTGCTGGTACTAATGCTTAGAGTAGAATAGGCTTGAAGGATTTGAGTATGTTGTACTGCTAATTGATAATTGGTTTAGCTATCGCTTATGATTTATGTGTCCTTAAAGACATGAGTTTATACTGCTATATGATGTGTCCTTAAAGACATGAGTTTATACTGCTATATGAGTTCATCATGTTGTGTTCTTCTCACAGAATTTGGCATCAAATTTTTCAGTCTCAGCAGAACTGTTTTCCATTATTTTATCAGTAGGAGAAATGGTTGTCCATTTATATCTTTCATTTTTTGGGATAATTCTATGGTTAAGTTGTTAATTTTCCTAATTATTACTGTAGCCTCCTTGTGCATATTTGTTTTCCCTATAAATTAAGGGTGTAAATGAGTCAAGTTGAGACTGCACGGTATAGAGCTTGAGTTTAACTCTAAAACTCAGAACTCGACCTTCACTCGAGATTAGTCAAGCTAAAAATGATAAGCTTGAGCTTGACTTGGGCAGAACCCAGTTAACCTCATTGGTTTGTTTTAGTTAAAAATTATATTTTTCTTCTAACTAGTAATAATGATGCATAAACTGGAATTGAACTTTGACTCATACATAAGCTTCACTCAAGCTTGATTAGGTGGGCAAGATTGTTGAGTCAAATATCATGAAGCTTGACTCAACTTGTGTAGCTGGAGTTTGAGTAAGCTTGATTCAACTGTGGCTGAATTAAATTCAGAAAAATATCAAGCCAAACTTGAATAGATTGTGAGTAGGTTTGACTTGTTTACATCCTCACTAAAATTATATCCTACTTAACCATTAGTTTGTGTGATGATTAGTTGAGAGGATGTACTGCGATTTAGCTGTTTGATATATGACATCTTGATCTGCCTATGGCTTCATAAAGTGTAACTTGTAGTAGATTTGTTTCATATAAGAGAGCTATATATATGTGCTAATATGAGTGTGAATTGATCTTCCTTCAAAGATAAATGGGATGCATAGAGGTATGTACCATATATCAATGCTTTGTGCTTGGAGGCCAAATATCATCTTGGTTGTTAAGGAGGACATTTTTTTCTGGGCAAAGGACTTGACCAAAGTGTTCTTGTTTCTTTTCCTTTCTTCTAGTAAAGGATTTGACTGTAAATGCACGCAAACTCAGCCAGTTGAATGTTTCTCCTTTCCCATCGATCCTTTTTGATCTTTTGTGCAGACAGTACCTAAATCTCGTTGCTGACTAATTGCTTGATGTAGACAACCACAGATATCTTCTTTCGGTCCTTTTGGCATGACGGTGAATGATGCCAACAATGCGAAACCTTCTTATAAGTGGCGGAGGGTACTGCTCAAAGTGAGTGGAGAAGCACTTGCAGGAGATCATATGCAAACTATTGACCCAAAGGTTGAGATACTATCGAGGAGTTTTATTACATGATTTGTCATTGTTTGTCTTCACTACACATTAACTGCAACTTACTGGTTTTTGTATAGATTACAATGTCCATTGCAAGGGAGGTTGCATCTGTTACACGTTTGGGCATTGAGGTATGCAGTCACCTACTTCTACAATGTTCGCAGAACCCAGCTGTTCTATCTACTAAACTTTGTGATTCTCTTGACTAGTTTACTGCTTTATGCTCAATTACAAGATACTTTTATTCATTTTCCTTACAATGGGTAATCTATATTTTTTTTTGGTTGATGTTTTAGGTAGCAATTGTTGTTGGAGGGGGAAACATTTTTCGTGGGTCCTCCTGGGCTGGAAGTAGTGGCCTTGACCGCTCATCTGCTGATTACATTGGGTATGGCTCTGACATACGTCTATATCTGGGAATTTACTTGTCATGCAGGGATCAGTTTGGTTTCTATTTATTCCCTCAATCATCAAATAGTACTTATGTTGCCTTCTCTCTCTCTCTCTCTGTTTTTTCAATATCAACTACAGGATGCTGGCAACTGTGATGAATGCTATCTTCCTTCAAGCTACGATGGAGAGTATTGGTATTCCAACTCGTGTCCAGACAGCATTTAGGATGTCAGAAGTTGCAGAACCATATATACGTCGAAGAGCTGTCAGGCATCTGGAGAAAGGGAGAGTTGTAATCTTTGCTGCAGGAACTGGAAATCCATTCTTCACTACAGATACTGCTGCTGCTCTTCGTTGTGCAGAGAGTATGTAATAAATCTCTTTGCTACCCTTCATGCTCTTCCATAACTTTTCAATTTAATTTTTGTTTGTTTTGGGGAACTAATTTTGCAGTTGTCGGTAATATAAAAGTATTGCAATTATCAAAAATTGTTGTAGTAATTTTAAAAAGTTACATATACTAGTGACTCTCTGCGGTTAGTTTGGAAGGCAATAGTGGTTGGCTTTTGTTTGTGATGCTTAACAACCTAAGATCCACTAGTAACCACAAGTACTTGAGATCTCTATGATAATATTTGATAATTTTATAATTTGTTTATAACGAATGCTGAAAAGGTTTGCAAAACATGTTTCGCAAAATTGCAGAACATTTTTTGCGAAACAAAACACCCTTGGCTCAACTTTTCCTTTGGATGCTTTTAGGTTTCTTCCCCACTCAAGCATCATATTGACTATTTTATTCAAGCCCATTTTGTGGTTTTTATTTATTAAAGCCTTCTTCTGGATTAAGTGATTTCTCTATTTGTTATTTTGTTGGTTCAGTTAATGCAGAAGTTGTCCTGAAAGCCACAAATGTTGATGGGGTATATGATGATGATCCAAGGCTTAATCCAAATGCCCGTCTTCTTGATTCTTTAACTTATCACGAAGTGACTTCAAAGGATCTATCAGTTATGGACATGACTGCCGTTACATTGTGTCAGGAAAATAACATTCCAGGTACATTTAGTCATCGCTAGGCATCTCTAGGAGAAAAAAAAGTAGTTGGTTGGAATACAATCTGATGTTTCCTTATTTTTGACTTGGCTGCAGTTGTTGTCTTCAACTTATCCAAACCTGGTAACATCTCCAAAGCGATAAAGGGAGAGAGGGTTGGTACTCTGATTGGAGCAACGCAGAATGCAGCAATTAGAATGTCATAAACAGCCAAACGATCAGGGGTTTCAGTGATTTGAAATTTGTCAATTCTTTCCAAATTCCATGATTCTGTATGTTCTGCTATTGGACATATGTATAAAATTTGGTTCCTCCATGATCCAAGTGATATACAGGAACTGAAGAAACAGGACATTCGAAGAACTGGAATCGCTGACCTGTCTAGCTGTTCAATGAATAAGTATTTCAGTGGTAGATGATGGATTTCCATTTTCGGTTTCCATATTCCTGGAAAATGCTTTAATTTCTCGTTTCCTAAATGAAAATTATGAAAAGGAATATTGGCATGATGACTATGTGTTCATATTTCATGCAAAAATGAAGTTATAGAAAAACATCTTGACCCTCCTCCTGTCCTTACGTCTTTTTTCCTTCAAGAATCATATGTAGTATATGGCAACCCGAATTGATAAACCTTGGCTTTGTAGTATAGATAACACGAGATTTTCTTCCATGCGGTATCGAATTATTGTTGTGTTTAGGAAACCTGAAAAAACTTGTTCATATTCACCTGTAAGATGACAAAGTAGCCAGCCAAAATGCTTTTAAATAAAACACTGCTTGAAGAACGGTTAAACGGCAGGCAAAGGGTCTTGACAAATTGGAAAGATTATATATGAAACGACATATGACATCATAAAGTTAATCATGGTTACATTTGCATATTTGTAAGTTTTGTAGTTAGCAATAACTGAATGTAATGGAGGTGCACATTAGGATAGCATGGTTAGTTGTGACCAATAAATAAAAGGGATGAAGTGTAAAAAGAAAATTAAAAAGTAATACAAGGGGGAGTTGTACTACTTTTACCCTCGAACACTTGTTTTTAGGAGCTGATATGTGTGTTAGAAACTCAAATATACCTTTCTTTTTTAGTGAACCGTTAGTTCCTAACAAATAATAAACCTCGATCGTCAACACAACTCATGAATGCCCAAAAGTACATAAAAATCATATCAACAAATGGATCAAATTTCATAGATTCACATACGTTGCATTGCACATTTTAATCCCTAATAAAAATTGAATCTTGAACAAAGCTTGATTCTAGTTGTAGAGAAAAATGAAAAGAGAGAGAGTGCCTTCTAGAATAAAGTGCTAATTGAAAGAGTAAGTCAATTTGACTAACTTTGTGGTTAGGGACTTTGGGCTAATTGTAGGTTGAAATAAGACTATTAATTGGTGCTTTGATTGTTTTGATTAGTCATTTTAATTTGAGTGTCTCACAAATGATACAACAAAGAGGGTAAGCACATGGAAGTTTCTTTAAATTGATAGTAATTTTTGATAGTTAAATTGAGATATGGCATCTATTTTGCATTAACTGCATATATGATATGTGCTTTGCCATACCATAATCAAGTGGAAAATCGAAATTATCCATCTCATCATTTGAATAATAGTTGACTCGTAGATAACACATCATCTTCTTATGTACACATTTTATAGCGTTAACATTCATGCATTAGAAATGTTACATTGGAATTACCAAAGATTTTAGAATATGGTAATATAGCTTAGATCTTTAAGCATCTTGAATTCTTTGATTTTCATAATCTACTAGAAAGTGGGCACCTTAAAATGACTTCTTTTGTAATAGAAGATGAAGCCTTAGGTTGGCCATAATGGCTCTTTAGAAACAACTTACCCACATGGTCTATACTTAACTACGTTTCGTGCCATCATCATCATATTAAAACTAATTAAGAAAATTAACAGAATCAATAGAACAAATGGATGGAGGAGCAATTAATTTTTCAATCCAATAACAATAATGCAAAGGGTGTTGAGCATGATTATGGAAAAGACAATTTTTTAGAAATGGTTCAAATTATATTTGCAAATGATAACAATGAAGAGAAAGGTATTGCATAATATCTTCATATGAAAAATGTTCAAAGAAAATATTGTTATAAAAGTGCAAAATAAAGAAATAGTAAAGAAAGAAAATATCATGGTACATTGCTTTATGAAATATTGTCATTTCAGAGTATAATCCATTATTATTTTGCATCAGTAGCTAAATTGTTTGTAAAGACTATAGTCAAACTATATGGAATTTCTAAGATAATCATTTCTAATTGTGATAGTCTATTTGTTAGCAAATTATAGAGTAAGTTGTTTAACCTTAGTGGAACTACTCTTAAGATGAGCTCGACTTATCAAATTAGTGATGAAATAACATCCTTTAGAGCATTATATGGGAGGAAGTGACGTAGATTTTGGACTATATTTAGGACAATACTATAGTTGAAATTGTTGAAAACAAATTGAAGTTAAGAGATTAAATGTTGAGATTGTTGAAACTTGATAAGCTAAAGTTCAACTTTGTATGAAGCAACTAATAGATAAACATTGTTTAGGTAAAGTTCAAAAGTAGAGATCATTCTTATGGAAGCTTTAGCCTTATTGCTAGATTCTTAGGGAAAATAAGCATTTATACAAGTTTTCAAGAATTCATTTTTCCTTTTAGAGTATTGAGTAAAGTTAGGGCAATTGCTTATAAGTTAGAGTTACTGGTGTATTGAAGACCCACCTCATATTTCATATTTTGACATTGAAGAAGGCTAAAGGAGAGTCTTTTATATCAATACCTCTACCCTCATATTCTTATGTAATTACCCTTTGCTCAAACGCTTAGTAGTGTTTGAATTGACGATGTTAGATAAACAAAAGAAAGTGATTCCTCATAGTTTTAAAAGAGATTCCCCTAACTATAACCTTGAGGATAGGTTGACATTTTTAAGGGGGAGGAACTTGTTATGACCAGACCAATGAGAAAAAAGAAGAAACTAGAGTACTTGGAAGATTACATGTGAAACAACATATGAATCACGAAAAGAGTTGTTGTTACAAGTTTGTAAGCTTTGTAGTTAGCAATAAATGAATATAATAAATAGATGTAAAAACATCAGCATAGGAGTTGCAACACATTAGCATGGTTAGTTATAACCAATATATGAAAGAGATAAAGAAGTACGAATAGTAAAAAATAAAAATAACATAAGGTGGAATCATTCTACTTTTACCCCAAACCACTTATTTTTAGGAGTTTTTCTAGTACTAGAAACCTAGATCTACCTTTCTTCTTTAGTAAACCATTAGTACCTCACAAAGAAGAAACCCTTACTAATTAGTATAGTGTGTAAATACTCATAGAATAGCTAAAAATCATACAAGTAGATAGATTTGATTTCATTGATTTCATTTCCTTGGCATTTCATGCTGTAATGAATATCTAATCTTGAACAAACCTTAGTTCTAATTGCTTGGAAAAAAACGGAAAAAAAAAAAGAGAGTAGCAAAAGTACCTTCTAAAATAAAGTGCAAAAAGGAGAGAGAAAGTGACATTATAATTTGAAAGGGTAAATTGTTTTTCTAGTTTGATAAATGAACTTAGATTGATTTTAGGATAACTTAATAAGTCTATCTAGTACACATCCTTAATGACTTAAATGTCTCTTTAAAACTCCAAAATACCCTTTGGAATGTGAAGATTGGTGCCTCTGCTTTGCTATCTAGCTTCCATAAGCTCCTCTAACCTTTGATGGAGGTAAAGGTTACTCTACCCAACATCATGATGCTCTTATATGTATTCATAAGCTCTACTTCCTAGAACATAAATGCTTTGAGATTCTCAAGATTTCCAATTGCTAATGTACAATGATAGTTTTGCATGAGGAATCCCTCTTATATTCCTTACTTTAAGGTCATTATCACTAGCATTCTTTATAAGGATCTCACATAGATAAACTATCTTCTTACATTTTCCCACTTGCTTACATTGGTTGAGAGGATAGTAAAGAATGTGATCTCTTTACACTCGAGCTTCTATTTAAATGGAGCATTAATAATATCTTGACATTACAATTATTTCTTTCTTTATTCTCAACTTTGTGTTCTCTTTTGCCATAGAGTCACGTGATAAGATTTTCTTCCCTTTAAAAAGAAAACGAATAACTAATCTCATATTATACAGGACCAACTTTAGAATGAGGTTTCATCTTCAATGCTTGATATCACTCATACCCTCTTAGCAACTCCTTAGGTAGATTTGGTTTATAAGTTTATTTTTGCTTATGTAACCATTAGACATCAAGTATTGTCATGCTTATGTTCACACTGGAGCTTTACAAGTATCAAACATTTATTTGCTTAAAATTGATAGTTATAGTCATCTCGTATGTCTACACTTAAGCTTTAACTTCTCTCTTTAAATAATGTGAATCTTGAGTGTCTTGGTAGGAGGCTTACTTAATGTCATTACAAGAATGTGAGAGAGCTTAATTGGTATACGTGATGATATAGAGAAGAGCTTGAAAGCAATAAGTGGTATCAAGGTCAATTCTCAGAAGGGATGACAACAAAGGGCATTTCTAATATTCTTAATGAGTATGTTAGAAGTCTTATGACTTTAGTAGTGGTTGAAGACTCAACTTTAGTAGGGAATGCCTAAGGAAGCAAAGCTTCAGTAGAAGTTAGAGTAGATCAAGTTCAAAGGGTTAAAGAAGGCTTATAGAAGTTGGAGAAGGAGCTCTAAGTGAGATGTTGACTACCTTGATTCAAGCTTTAGGTGATTTGCAGATAATGGATTCTACACTTGAAGAGATAATAAAGTCTTTAACAAGGAAACTGGGGGATTTGCCAACCTTAGTCTAATAATACTTTTGAGGCTTGGATGTAGGCCAATTCATGTAAGGCTGTAGTGAGAGTGGATGTATCTAAGCCTAAGAGTTTTAATGGGTCCAAGATTGTCAAGGAAATTGAAAACTTTCTCTAAGGATTGGAACAATACTTTGATGCGGTTAAGTTATTAGATGATGATAGGAATCAAGCTATTAGGCCTTTGACCTATAGCTAAGCCCAAGGACTAGAAGGCCTGGCATGGTAAATCCTTCTACTCTAATCAACTCCTATCAAAGTCGAGTATCTCCTTACTAACTCGTTTTGCATGTCGAGCCGAATGACTGCTTATCTCTTGTAAATAGTGTGCCGAAAAGCAGAAGGCTAAGACAATGGCCAATCCTTACTCCCACTCATGCCTAGCCAATCACTTACTTGGCATCACCTTTGCCAAGATATTGAGATAGATAGTTCGAATTGACCAAGCCACTTCTACTCGGACAAGCAAAGTTGACCATACTTTTTTTTATGTCTTCCAACAGCATTACCAATACAGCATCGCTATGTATACAAAATCATGTGTAGAATCCATTATACCAATGATTGTTTTTCTTAAATATTCATTTTTACCTTTTTGTATTTTGTATATTACTTTTTTAAGAAATGCCCTTTTTGTCTTTTCTCTTTTAAATGAGTTACCCTAACTTATAAGTATAAATATCCTTGTGATTATAGCTGTAAAGATAAATCGAACATTAATACACTTGATATTTTTGTTTCTCGTAAACTTTACCCTATTTACACTCATTTCACTCTTATTCTAACCTTTAAGTAAGGTTAGGTGACAAGTAACCTTATTAGACCTTCTCGTGCGTTATATCAAGTTATATTATGAGTCCTCGAAAGTTCCATTAGTGTGTTATATCTATTGAAGTTGTTTGTGGGTTTTTGTTTACTGTTCATTCGCATTATTTTTTTGCACATTCCCCCATCACTTCCTTTTTAAGCTTTGACAAGCTTGAACCCCTTCAATGATCGGTTTTATCTACTCTTGGCTATAGTCTGGATAAGATGATGCATCAAAGTAGAGAGTAGCTCCTAAGTTTTTGGTTAATGTGGCAACATCTTGGTATAGGAGAAGATTTGATATAACTAGGTAAGGAGCTGATGTAATAAGGATTTGTGAAGAATTTAAAGCTGTGTTGTGGGTTTAGTTTTGTCCAAGTAATGTTGAGAGAGATGCTTAGGCTTAATTGAGATACTTGGAGCATAGAGGGTCCATCAAAGATTATGTAAGGGAATTCTCTAAAACATTATTGGAGATTCCCAACATGAATGATAAGGATACGATGGTTTGACTTTTACAATGGCCTATAGGGATAGACCTAAATAGAGTTAGAAAGGCACAATGTCTAAACCTTAGTCTAAGCTAAGGCTATAGCCAAAAGATTGATAAAGCTAAAGCTTATGGAGCAACCTAATAAGGAAATATTGGAAGATTACCATGGAAGAGGTGAGGGAGACTAAGTGGAGTTGGACCTAAGCTTAGAAAGGAATGAGAGGACACATCTTGAAGGTGTAAGTCTCCTATAGGTTGGAAGGAATAACCTAGGATAAGTTCTATTAGCTAAAGATACTCAAGCTGGGTTGGTCCTCTAATAAGGGGGATAAACCGAGAAGTATTAGATAAAGGATGGGTAGCATTACAAAAAGGGATGAAAAGTATACATCCCAAACCATGAGAATCTTTAGAGGAAGATCATTGAGCACTATCATGCCCAAGGAAACTAAAGTACCTAGATTTCTACAAAGCACTAGCTAAGGTAGAAGGTAAGTTCCATTAGTTAAAGATGGAAGATATAGAGGTTTTTATTGGAGCTTGTTCAACATGCTAGATGGAGAGGGAAGAGATAGTAGTAGCCATTAAAAGGAGAATCATTATAGGTACAAGACCAAAAAAAAAAAAAAAAAAACAAAGAGAGAAGGAGATAGAGAGGAACCTCATATGGCGCTTAATGAGGATTAAGGGGTCTAAGCTAGCTATTCTGCGTAGAGTACCTAATGTAGTGGAAGGGTTTACCTTTAAGTGAAGCAACCTTAGAGAATGCTATGGATAGTGCTAGATTTAGACGTTTAATAGAGAAGTCCTCTAGGAAGTGGAATACAAGATGGGTATATCATTAGTTTAGGTAGGAGAGAATGTTACGGGTTATTTCCATGCCCATTTTTCACTTTTTGTAATTATGCACAAAAGTTCATTATATGGTTAATGCCCGATCAACGGCTGAGAATGTTTTTGAAGTGTCTAGATACATTGAATCTCTATTAGGTAAGGACAATTAAATTAGGTTAGATAAAATTTCATATTAGCTATTATATTGAAATAATCTCAGCCACTCTTTGATGAAGGCCTCTTGTATTTAAGTGATTGTTCCCTCATTTGTAAATCATCCACGACATTTGAGTTCCATTATATTTCTTATAGAGCTTCTCTCTCTTACTTATCTCTCAAAATAATGTGAGTCTTAAGTGCCTTAGTAGGAATGCTTACTTAGCCTCTCTTTTAGAGTTTTAGAGAGCTTAAATGTCGCATGTAATAGTTAAGAGAGAGCTTATACAAGACAATAGCCATTTATACGTTTTGTTTGCTTGCTAGTAGGTTGTCTTGCTACAAATTATTATTGTATGTCAATGAAGCGATTCTACAACATTTAGGCTAACATGCATATTAACACCTTGGGCTTTTACATCTTTAGTTTGCTGCCTTTGTATGTGCTTTCACCAATGCTTGTGAATGCTACTATCTATGTACACCAAATATTTAATTATCATTGTAGTAATATAAGTAGCATATTTAGCCTTCAAATCATCAATTCTATTTTGCAAGGGTAAGTAACTCTCTAATTATACTTGCCTCCTTGAACTTGTTCTTTTGACTTGGTTAAAAACTTTGATCGGTGTTACTATGCCTACTAAAGGAACTCTACATAATACTTTAACTCAAGAATTATTGTCTCAACAACCTTTACATAAGGAAGGAGGAAGTTTTTAAATACTTATGAGACCTCAAGTTTAGTATAGAAAACACATGCATATACAAGTACATGACCATGTGTCACGCCCCGAAACGGTAGAGTCATAACAGCCTCTTCGTGTAAACCATTCTAACATAGAAGTTAGATTTACAATCGCTATCCTAGAATTGATCTACACAAAGTGTCCACGACTAACCCACTTTGAAGTAAAAAATTTGTAATTTAAATAAATCATTTACTTAAGAAAGTGAGAAAATATATATATACACTATAATTCAGTTATTACAATTAACGTTTACAATGTTTCACCGTAATATATTTCCTAGTTATTACATTATTCAGAAATGAAAAATTCAAAAATAAAAGCTTAGAACTTAAAAATATATGTTTGTTCTTCAAATGTTTTTTTTTTACCCCCCAAGATTCAGTAGTTGCTAACTTCAGAGTAGTTGTAAATCGCTTTTTAGTCAGCACATGTACGATATCTACAGGGATGCGAGCAACTACAGCACAGTAAATTAGGATGGAGGACTTAAAACTATACCATAAATACGACAAGGTTATCAACCAATTTATTAGGTACAATGCATGTTCAAGCAAATGCCATCATACGATATTGTCCGATCTGTCGTAAGATTAGAGAAATTGCGCCCGCTCTAATTTGGGTTGAGGAGTTACCGTCAATGCAACAGCTCATAACCAAACTTAAGCTTGTGTAATGGAGACACCGCTCCTCCTATAAGCCCTAAAATTAAGTCAAGAGACCGTAGGATTGAACTTAGAACACAAGATTCAAGACGATTGGTTAAAAGATCCGATCAAACCTAAATTATAAACTATTGAGAGAAATATTAGTAAAAATGACCCCGTAAATTTGAACTTAAGAAAATAAATAATAAAATAGGAGACTATAAAATTTTCAAATTTTAAGTATAATAATTGTTAATTACCGAAAGGGCGAAAAGTGCAATCTAATAACTAATAAATTACTAGAGATAGATTATATGTATACTAAAAATTATAAAATGACATGAATAATAATTAGGAATATTCACATGTACCCCACATGTATTTACGTGTAGATAAAAATACGCGAAATTACCTAAATTAGCCAAAAACTTAGTAAATAATTAAAGAAAATTATTAATTAATTGTGGAAAAATAAGAAAAAAAATCAGAGGAGTATAGAATGATCCAAATCTGATTGTGGCAGGTCAGGATCTGCAAAAGAAAAATTACCCAATTAAAAATAGGCAACACAAAAGCCAAAAATCAAGGAAATTGGGTAATATCATGTCTAATTAATGCATATTAATTACCAAAAACGTCTATAAATAGGGGAAAAAGTCACAGAACTCATTTGGATAGTAAGGAATTAGAGAAAAATAGAGAGACTCGAAAATTCAAGAGAAAATCCAGAAAAAAAAAAAAAAAAAAGAAAAGAAAACTGTACAGATAAGGCTAGTGAGCCAAACCCACACCTCGCCACTACCTGAGATCGAGTCACCACCACCACTCTACTCCAGACCCACCATCTAGGTCAGCCGACAAACTCGGACTGGGTTTGGACGGCCAAAAAGCATTAAATTGGATGAGTCCCTTAATTGCCCTGATTTTGTATAATTTCGTAAAATTAGTTATTTTGCCCAGAAAATTATGAAACTTGTTATTCTTAGGTTTTATTATATGTAGATTTAGGGGAAAATAGTGATTTAGTTTAATCACGTCTGAAAATATAAGGTTCTTAACAAATTAAACAAAACCGATCATAATTAGAACTAGAAATAAATAGGTTTAGGAGTGTAGTTTAGAGCTCGATTTTTTTTTTTTTTTTTTTGTAGAATGTTTATGTGATATAGAACAGTGCTATGAAGCCATTTTTTTAAAATTAATTTTCAAAAATTTTAAGTTAATTTTTAGCCCTAAAATAATGGAAAAATTGGATAATTTTGGGTTAATTAGGTGATTAAGATACTAATTACTGATTTAAATAGTAATTAGATGTTTAGGGATGTTAATCTTTGATGTGGAAACCTAATCTTAGCCTTTGGAGTATTAAGTATGGTTAATTTAGGAAATTAGGTAGTTATTGTAAGAAATTAGTAATATGTGAAATTGAAAATTTATAAATTTAAAAAATTAGGGTTATTTAGATAATATTATAATAAAAATTAGAGTAATACTAAATCTGAAATAAAATTTAATTTTAAGTAAATGTATAAAAATATAAGATTTTCTCACATCGGGAATAAATCTGATACCCCAATTAGGGTTAGCATGTACCGAATAGTTTAGAATACTAAATTAAGACCCAATAGGATATTTGAATACTCGAGCTTAATGTGATTAATTTCATATTAGGATTTGAGCATATTTAAGACTTAGGAATCAAAACTAAAATCTAATTTAGGGTTTGAACCTCGAAATAGAGTAGAAAGAATTATTAGTATATAATAGGTATACATGGAAAAAGGAGTTAAATTATAACTTAGAATATGAATCCTTAAAGTATAAGTACTAAAAAGACCTATTTGTATTATAGGACACCTAGAGACAAATTGGCTTATGACTAAGGGATCGAGCGATTGAGAAATTCCAAGTAAGTTGGGTTATTACTTATTGTAATAAAGTACTATTTGTATGGTACTCGGAGACTTAGGACTGTATATGGTTGTGATTGTAAGTAGTTTACACATGTGTTTGACGTATCTGAATTTGTGCTAAAATTGTGATATGATGGATTTTGTGTTATAATTAAATTGGTGTAAATTGTTTGAAAACCCTAAATGAAATTTAATCTTATTCGACTTTAATGACCAAAAATACCATGCATTGCAACCTGTTAGGGGATCATTAGGATTCTCCAACCAAATACCGACCCTTTCAAAAGGGATAGTGCAGGATTGCATAATGGTCCCTTCTTCATCCTCAGTCGAACTAAGTGACAAGAGAGGAGGTCGCGGCGAGACTAAAGTCAATGGTTCGAAGGTAGTTGCAAGAGGAGCAAGGTCTCAATTGCACAGCCCGGGTTTGGTTGTAAGCTGCTACATAACATGGAACTCTTCAACTCGGATTAGAGTGGGCGAAATTTCTCTGATTTCACAATAGATCAGACCACGTTGTGTGATGACACTTGATTGTTGCATTGCATGAAAATAATTGATTGATAATCTTGTTTGTACTTATATGTATTCATGAGTCTCCAATTCAACTTACTGAGCTAAAGTTGCTCATGCCCTTATAGATACTTTTGCAGGTCCTAATTTCTGAACTCTTCAAGTAATATGCCGCCTTACAATTACCCAGAGGTTAGTCTTTTTGAAGCCGAGAGTATGAGGACCAATCTACTTAGTAATGATGTGTAGTTAGAGTGTCCTTGTAGTTAAGGATGAAAGACTGATAGTTATTATGTAATTTAGTAAACTGTTGTATTTACGTAAAACTTTCTGGAAAGCTCTATGGACTTACATATAATTTTATATGTTTATTAGCAATTTGTAATATTTATCATAATTATAGTTTAACTGTTAATCGGACTGTTTACTTCAAAGCGAGTAGTCGTCGACACCTTGTGTAGATCATGTCTATGGTAGGCACTATGAGGCCAGTTACTATCATAGAATGGTTTACACAGCGGGACTGTTGCAACTCTGCGACTTCGGGGCGTAACACCTCCCGTAACTACCTTCGAACCATTGACTTCACCCCTATCGCAACCTCTTTACTTGTCACTTAGTTCGACTAAGGATGAAGAAAGGACTCATTATGCCATCCGGTGCTATCCCTTTCGAAGGGGTTGGTATTTGGCTGGAGAATCTTAGCTTTCCCCTAATGGGTTGCTATGTAGGTTCAATTTATATCATACCTTTGTTAAGTTTAGTTTAAGGTAATTGATCACTTCATACAATGTAAGCTAGAATAATAAATAGAATCATAGCACCACTCATAATCAAACATATGCACACAACTACCTATCTAACAAGTACAACCAAGTATAATCTCAATCCTCTAAAAATACAGTATCGTATTAATCCTAACTTACTTGGACTCCTTGCTTATTCACTCGAGGTCTAACTCGCTCAGACCATTGTCGATCATCCCTATAACACAAACGTGATTTCAGTTTTTCATATAACTATTATAGGTTGGTTTTATCCTATAACACTCATTGTTATCTTTTGTTTAGTGTTTAATATACCTAATTATTTAGGTCTTAAGTCTTTTATAATTCTTCTTGAATTATATTAAGTTCTATTTCAATTTTTACATTGATTTCTAAATTAGGTTTTTAACTCAATTTTTTGGTTAAAGATTTATATGTACACACTAAGAAATCATTCCGACCCATAATGTGAAATTAATCACATTATCTTTGGATATCCTAAATATCGTTTTTAGTCTCTAACTAATGTTCTAGTCCGTTCGGTATACTTGGATCTTAGTTTAATAATCGAATTCACCCTTATTATAAGAAAATCTTACATTTTTCATATAATTACCCTAATTTAAGTTTCCTATCAGATTTATTGTATATTTTTATTATTATCATAATATCGATTTTTATTCTAATATTTTTTATTTATTATATTTCTAATAATTGTGTATTATGTACTATTACTTATTATGTACATAATACACATCTAATATTTTTATCACTCTAATTACCATATCCCAACATCAATTATCATTTCAAAATATTTAAATTCATCCTAAATAAGATTTTACACCTAATTATCCTAATTTACAAAATTAACATAAAATTTACTATTTTCCCCTATTACCTATTTACTACATAATTAACCTAATAATTACATCTAACACCCTAAATACTACAAGTATCATATTTCATCAGATTTCAACATCCTAAAACATATAATTATTCACTAAATCATTAATTAACTATTTAATTACTTAATTAACCATAAATTACTCATTTATGCCTCATTTTAAGGCCTAAAAATTATCTAAAAATTTGAAAAATTATTTTTTGAAAACGAGCTTTATAGTATTGTTCTATATCATCTAAGTAGTCTACACAAAAATTTTGGACTCAAAACTATACTCTTAAGGTTATTTATTTCTAAACCGAAATATACTCGGTTTTGTATGATTTCTTAAGAACCATATATCACAGGATATATGTTCATCAAAATAATATTTTTCCTAAAAACTACATACAAAAATATTCTAGAATAGAATTCATAATTTTCCAATAATATTTATTATTTTTACAAAATTATACAAAATCGGGTTGGAAATCGAACTTATCGATTTGAGTGGCTTCGGCTACCGTCAGTAGCCATGGATGTGTTGGCCCTGGGCGCTGCCACCACTGTGTGGTAGTGATAGCTGTCCACTCCCAGCTACTCGTTGGGTTTGGGTTCTCCTCTAAGGCCCTAACTGCACAGATTTGAGAAATTTTTTTGTAATTAATTCAAACACTCAGCATTTCAGCCCTCTCTATTTTTATCACTCTCCAAACTGACCAAATGAGCTCCTAAAATTTTCTTGCTATTTATAGAACATTAGGGAAATTATTGTGCATTAATTAAACAAAACAATTGCCTTATCTCTTCTTTTTTCGACTTTCTATTTATTGCATTTTAATTGGTTGATTTTGTTTCTTCAATTCTAGATTGCCACAAATCATTTTTAGATTTTTCCTCATTTTTTGTGATTTTTATTGATTTTTCCTTAATTAATTATGAATTTTATTTAATTATTTATTATTATTTTTGTACATTTCATGTATTTTAAGTAATTACGCATATTTCTACTTACATGTAAATTCATATATAATATAAATAAATATTCCTAAATATTATTTAGATCATTCTATAATTTTTAGTATATATATAATTTATCTTTAGCTATTCGTTAATTATCAGAATGTATTTTACGCATTTTCGATAAATAACGAGTTATATACTTAAAATTTAAAATTTTTATATCCTTTTATTTTATTGCTTATTTTCTTAAATTCGAACTTACGGAATCATTTTACTAATATTTCTAATTTTACTTATAATTTAGGTTTGATTGAATCTTTCAACTAATTGAAACCCTAAGTGACTAGTTATGAGGCTTATACCATGCACAACATATATTGGATAAGTTCATTCATGATACTAAGCACTATATCAAAATAATAGGTATTGAGAGCTTTATGTCTGTAAATACCTTTCATGATTCCATAAATGTGAGGCATAAATAACTATTGAGTGATTTATGGAACCTTCGATTGCATAATAATTTAGAGCTTTAATTTATGAAATAAAATCGTTTAAAATTTATCCCATGTAGTAGCATCTCATTATATTTATGATAGGCTAAAGTATTCTATAATTAAAAAAATTGACTCTTACATGGATTATGGCTAATTGATTATATTATGTTCTATAGCTATGATTTGAAATGATTTAGAGAGATCTGATTTATCTAGATTTGGATATACATGTTAGTATTGATATGGCTTCCTTAAAGATTTCTAAGGTTCTCCTTCCTTCCTTAACAGTCCAACGATTGTTGATGGTATGTTTGATTAATTATTATAAAGTGGTGTAATGAAATAGATATTAGAGAAAAATTGTATTGTCATTGATTTTGAACATTGGAAGAAGCATCTATATAAATAGACAAAATTTATCTGGTTGGTGAGACAATCTTTACCTAAATTATACTCCACCTACCACCAATGAATATCTTGTTTAAAAGAAAAATAATAAAATTTACAAAAATATACAACTCATCTACACTTCAGCATTCCCTCTCAAGCTGGAGAATAGATGTCTTCTATTCCTAGCTTAGATACTAGATTGTGAAATCTTGAGTTGTTTAGCCTCTTTGTAAGTACATTAATTAATCGATGCTTTGATGAAACATGTGACATGCACACCAATCCTTCCTCTGATTTTTCCTTAATGAAGTGCTTGTCGATTTCAATATGCATAGTCCTATCGTGTTGTATAGGATTATGAGCAATATCAATAGTAGACTTGTTGTCATAATAGAGCCTCATAAGACCTTCCCATTTTACTTTCAAATTATTTAAAATGACATTTAACCAAAGTAACTCACATAATCCTTGAGCAATAGCTTTGAATTTCGATTCTGCAAATGATCTTACCAACACATTTTGCTTTTTACTCCTTCATGTTAGTAGATTAGCCCTAAGAAAAGTATAATAGCTTATAGTTGATCTTTTATCTACTAAGACTCTTGCATAGTTGACATTAGTGTAAGCTTCTAAAAAAATATTATTGGTCCTTTTGAACAAAATTATTTTCCTTAGATTGCCCTTCAAGTAATCTAATACCCTATAAACAGCTTAAAGATGCTGTTCACTAGGATCATGCATGAATTGGCTAATCACACTTATAGAATGGGCTATGTTTGGCTGAGTGTAGGCAAGGTATATAAGTCTACCAATCAACCTATAGTATATTTTTTTGTCAACAATTGACATTCCTTTTGCTTCTCCTAACTTATGGTTTGTATCCATTAAGGTAGAGACTGGTTTACACCCACTCTTCCTTATCTCTGCTAATAATTTAGTTACATACTTTTGTTGAGATGTGAAGATCCCTTTACTAGAATATGCCACCTCAAAACCTAGAAAATACTTTAACTTTCCTAGTTCCTTTATCTCTAACTTTTTTAATCAAATATTTACTTGAATTTATGCTTTTCTCTCTCATCATCTCCAATTACTATAATGTTGTCTACATAGACTAAAAGAATAGTCACTCCCCTTATAGCAAAATATTTATAGAAGAGAGTGTAGTCACCTTAACTTTGTTTATACTTAGACTCTTTCATAACCTTTGCAAATCTCCCAAACCAAGCTCTAAGAGATTGTTTTAACCCATTGAGAGCATTTTTTAGCTTATACACCTTAGTTCCAGTATATCCTTCAAATCTAGTTGGATATTTATGTAGATTTCTTCATCTAAGTCTCCATGAAGAAAGTATTCTTATCGTATTGTAAGAGTTTCCAATTAAAGTGAGCAACCAATGATAATAAAATTCTCATGATATTATTTTTTTATTTTTTATTTTTGCAATTGGAGCAAAAGTCTCTTGTTAATCTACCCCATATGTCTAAGTGTTCCATTTAGCTATTAACCTTACTTTATATCTTTCAAGAGATCCCTTACCTTTGTATTTCAATGTGAAAATCCACTTATAGTTAACAATATTTTTCCCTTTTGATTTATCAACAATCTCCCATGTTCTGTTCTTTTAAAAAGCATTCATCTCCTCTCTCATACTATCTCTTTATTCTTTTTTTGATAGAGCCTCAGAAAAGGTGTTTTAGGATGGCAATGGTGTTTAAACTTACAATGAAGTTCTTGTGAGTTGGTGACAAGTGCTTAAAAGAGACGTAGTTAGAAATTGGATAAAGTGGTCTTTTAGTACATTCTCTTGTACCTTTTCTAATAGCGATGGAAAGGTCTAGGTCATTTATTGGGTTAGTGGATGTTTCAATCATTTGTATGCATAAAGATGAGTAAGATCTTATCACATTCTCATTTTTAGAGTCTAAGTTGGATTCTTGGACTTGTATCAGTTTTGGAATGGCCTTTCTCCTTGGATACACTTGATAGAACCTTGATAAATCATGAGTAACACTGGGAGATAACACGAGATTAGTAGAAGAATCAGGTGACTCGGATGTGATTAGCTTAAAGGACTCAGTAATACGAGCTGCAAGATGAGAAAGGTCAAGCTTTTGAAGTGGTTTAAAGGACTCACAAGTATTATTTTCCATCATTGAAATCTCTCCCTGAAGAGAAGACTTAGAAAAAAAAAAAAAAGGGTGTATTTGCTGTAAATGTGTCATTAGAAAAAATGTAAAATTTTTCTAGATGAAGGGTTATAGCACTTATATCCCTTTTAAGTAGATGAGTACCTAATGAAGACACATTTGATTGCTTAGGGATATAATTTGTCTCTTTGATGATTATGCACATGAACAAAAGCAATGCATCCAAATACATTAGGTGTGAGGCTATTTAGGGTTTTGAATTGAAGGTAGAAACTATTGAGAATCTCTATAGGATTTTTGTTATCTAACACTCATAAAGGACTTTTGTCAGTCCTAAACCTTTTTATTTTAACCCCAATTTGGTTTTGAATAATTGAGTGAAAGTTAGGTATAATAATACTAACATTTGATTTTTGTTCAATAAGAAAGAGCCGTGTAACCCAAGTACGATCATCAATCAAAGATACAAATCAATAAGCCCTAAAAACATTAAGCACAGTAGAAGGACCCCATATGTCACAATGTATGAAATGAAAGGATAGGAACTTCTTTTACTGCTAATAGGAAAAGAAGTAGTTTCAAGGGTTGACAATATGAAAAAAAAAGGACAAGCAATATTGAGGAGGATGAAGAAGATAATGAAGGTTGATTTGTTGAAGTTTTAATCCTAGGAAAAAGCCTAATACTTTGATATCATGCAATGAAACATGAGTTGAAGAAAAATTGTACTTTTCATTGATTTAGAACATTACAAGAAACATCTATATAAATAGACAAAATTTATCTAGTTGGTGTGCCAAACTCTACCTAATTAATACTCCACTTACCACTAATAAATATCGTATCTAAAAGAAAAACAATAATATTTACAAAAAAATTACAATTCATTTGCACTTCAACAAGTGGATTCAATATTTATTCCTTCCATCTAGATTTATTCTTGCGTTTGTTTGGTAGAATTACTATTCTATGGAATTACTATCGCTACAAAATGAGAAATTACAATTTTTTCGTGGTACCAAGGAAATAGTTATTCTTCTTTGATCATTTTTAGCATATTTCCAAACATAACCATGTATCTTAAGTCAAACGTATCTTAAGTCAAACGTATCTTATCCAATAACTGAGTACCAATATAATCATGCATAATACTAGTCATAAATATTTATTTGTAGTAGATATATCTATTGCCCTTTTATGAAGTGACAATGCAAGACTTCATTATATGCTAAGGAGTTGAGTTAATCACAAGGGAGTACCAAGTATGGAAATGGGTCATTGTCAAAAGAGAAGAGGCAAAGGTAGAAAGCTAGCAAATCCTAAAAGCTAGGTCAAAGATGTGGCTTACCTAGATTCGCTTATAGACCTACTTCAGACACACGATGTGACTTACAAATAGTGGAATAAATGTATTTGTCATAAGTTCTTATCAGAGGAACTAGATAAGAGTAGTTAATAGTAATTTATAGCTAAGGCATGGAAATAACCAAAGAGGAAAGGAATATTCATTCAATATGCAAAGAAGATGATGATGTCTAATGCTATAAATAAGCACTTTAATATGTGTGTTAACAAAGGAAATAGTAAAGAAGAAATAATTAAAGAGGTACATTTAGAATAGAATAACATTACATATATAGATGGAAGAGAAAGGGGAAACAACAAAACGAATTGTCATTAGGCAGCACATATTAACAATCTATTGGACCACATGTCACGTTGGCATTGGATGAATCATCTGGCAAAATAGAGAAACTTGTACGGTGGCAACTTCTAGAACTGGTTAGGAAGGAGGTCTTCAGAAAGGCAGATCCTGCATATTCTAATTTTTCACCGTACAAGTTTCTCTCAGTTTTCACTACGTTTTGACGTGTAAAAAAGCAAATCCTGCATATTCTAATTTTTCAACATCCAAATCTCTTTTTCCTTTATGTTAGAAAGCTCAATACGAAGAGTTCTTAAAATTGGGATTAGTGGCATAATATCTTGTTAAAAATGGATCGAGTAAAATACCAAACACTTTATACTTTCACAAGGTAAATTACCTAAAATGCACATACTCATATGAAAGGAAGTCCAACCTTGGATGCCATTAAAATCATCACATTCGCGATTCTTCCATTCTTCAGCTTCTTGCTTTTGTTTTTATTTTTTATTTTTTCGGAAAATCGAAGCGTCCAATCTTCGCCATAAAGTTGAAACTCTCATTTGGACACTTCAATCATTTCTCATTGCTATATTATACATTCCCTATTATCAATTTGGAACGTTTTTATCGTGGACGGCCTTGGACTGAAATGTCGATTTCTTTGCGTACATAAATTGAGACCTTTGTTCTCATCATTACATTTGTTCACATGCTGGTACAAATGTCTTTGGGATAAATCTTCTGCTGATTTAATCTTCGAAAAAGAAGCTAATTTTTTCTTTCCTTTACAATAAAATTCAATCAATCCTCTATATTTTAACTAAATCATTTTATCCTTTAAATCTGTGTTAAAATTTAATTAACTCATTTATATCTAAAGCAAGTCAACAAATCCTTTATAATTTATATTTACCTTGTTACAAAGGTTGAGAGCATAACTCGATTCTATAAATATCTATTTATACTTTACTTGATCGAGAAGATTTTAAATAGAATTTAAAAAACCATATGATAGATTTTATATAGTAATTTTAGGAATATACTCTTATAGGGCTAAATACAAATCTGAAGCTTCTATACCCTATATCCTATACCCATGATGTACTATGTACCTACCTTTTAAAATTTATTACATAATTTATAATATATATTAATGAATAAAAATTTATCTTATATTTTTTTTCTTTTTTGGTGAATAAAAAGTAAAAAGAATAAAAATAATATTATATTTATGTTTAAAAGAAACAATCAAAGCTTAATATAAATCATAAACCTAAAGTTTGATATCTCTCTACTAACACCATGACTATATACTATCTTTTTCTTATTGTTTTTCTGACTTTTCTTCCCTAAAGTAGAGTACTAGTAGGTTTTATATAATGCCTGGAAAAGAATCTTTTTATATAAAACAGATTGTGATAAGAATTGCAATAAATGATATGCATAAAGTTAAAATTTATAGGAAGTTAGAAAATTTACAAGTTTTATAAAGCACCTTATACTACATAAGTTCTACAAAGTAAAGGTTTTAGGATGGTTTCAATATATTATAGAATAGGTTTTAATTTCAAATGTTTGGAACTAATACATATAAGGTGAGGTATGGATGGAACCTCATACCTTACTCATTTTGTTCCGCTCACTACTAGTTATACAAATCAAATACTTGTTTTAGTACTTTCTATGAAGCATGTTAAATACATGTTAAATAATTCACTCAAAATATGGGTGATTTAGTTAAAGAGGAACTTGCAAATAGCCTTCTAAATTTTGACCTAAGTACGGATTAATGATTTGAACTTTTAAAGAATACTTTAACATTTCCTAAACTTCAATAAATTGGTAACATAGATGGTATTCCTTTTTTTAAATTAGAAAAAGTCATACTATTGAGATAATATTTGTATACTAATTCATCTAAGTTTAAGGGGTTTTAAAGTACACTTTGAAAGTAAAGGGATCAATCCTTATCTAAATTAAACTCTAGGACACTATTTGTATTTTTCTCTTAATTAAATTTTAATACATAAATTCAATTTTCACACATGTTTAATTTAATTTAAAACATTTTTAAAAGTATTACAAGTCTCTCTCTCTCTTTTTTTTTTTTTTTTTTTTGTTAAGAACAAACATTGTGTCATTAATTGAACAAAAAACATATATAACAAATTAAAAAAAAGAAGAAGGAAAAATTAAAGAGATGAGAGCAATAGCCATGAATACAAAGGTTACATTTTCTTAAGCTGAAAAAGAATATCATCAAGAAAATGGATCCTCTAGAGTACTTTAAATGAAGTTATAAGTTCAATAGTTAAGATTATTTTGATATTTGAAATATTAAATGATATTATCGTGATATTATTTTTTCATTTTATTAATATCATTTATTAATTATATGTATTTCTATTTTAAGGAGATAGGAAGGTAAATTTGGAGGAAATCAAAGGAAGAACAAAACGATGTTTTGATTTGAGAAAATGCCGATAAAAGGGTAGAAGACTTAAACTAGAAGAAACACAAAATAAAACAAACCCACAAGGTCGAAAGCGAAATCGAAGGTGTAGAAGCACATGAAGATTGGAACATCGGCGGCGTAGGGGCAATGACCTCTACTGATGAGCTCACAAGGATACGGTAGAGATGGAGATGGAGATGGAGATGAAAGTGACGAATCAGCAAGCTTGTTTGCGTTTGAGTATGACGGGAACGGGTAAAAGGGGAGGTAGTATGTTTAAAAAAAAAACGTCGGGTATGAGGTGGTCGTCCTAGCGTTTTGTTTTGCAGCCCAAGATGAAAGGGTAAAGGAGAGATAGAGAGAGAAAATTTTATTTTAGATATATTTGGCTGATTCGATTTATCATATATCATGCATATAACAAGCCACGATAACACAAATTTAATAGATAGAAAATAACAAATATACTTTAGAATCATACAGCCAATTTTAAGCTTAACAGTTAAATCAATAAAATTACATAGATATTCAGCATATTCAGTCTACCTACGTAGTACGTTCATCAGCAATTGAGAAATGCGACGTCATTACCGAACAAAATTTGACGGTAAGCACACGTGTATGATGAGACATCATTACAATTGTAAGGTAGAAATGTAGATGATAAAAATGGCATAAAATTTTCAAAAAATCAATGGCCCGACCAATACAAATACAATCATGTATTAATGGTTGTTATGTACAATGCAACTGCCCTCCTAGTATCCCTAGCCAAAAATATCCATACAAAAAACAGGTAGGGGAAATAATGGATACTTTCGTAACCACTTAAAAGAAAACATTACCCTACAGTGGTATTCATACTTATATTATATTTATAGCTGCTGCGATTTCATATTAAGTATTCATACACAACTTACCCAATAAGAAGATCCCTTTATTGTCATATAATCGTATTGAATCTCTTCTAAATTGCTACAATTTTCCTTCATTCTAGTCAAATTAGATATCGAGACTCTAATAGCCTGGTGGCATAACAATAAGAGGAGTCTGGATTGCTTTCTTTCTCAGCATATATGTTATATAGTTGATTGAGAAAATGAAATTAGTCAATGTTCAAAAACGAAAGCTTCGTTTACTTTTCAAATATTTTCCTTATTCCTCCTTCTCGATCTGTTGAATAAAACCTAAATCGAAAATGAAATCTAAACACAATCTGTTAATATGAATTGCTACCTGTCCTAGCTGAAATCATTGAATAAACTGAAGAGATCTACAGAAGGAGTGGCAGGAGATACAATAGAACCTGAAAACAACGGTGAAGGACTGTTCATTTGCCAAAACCTAGGACTGCTAAACTCTTGTAAGAACGACATGTTCTGCAAATCCGTAGCGGGCGAGAATATCGCCGGAGATATCCCCGGAAGAGACGCCGGCGCCGGCGATAATATACTTGGAAACTGTCCTTGCAAAAACTCCAGTCCTTCCAACACACCCATCATCAAGTCATCATCATCTTTTGGGGCGGCTGCTGAAGTTTCTCTTTCCGTGGGGCTGGTCCGCTCGATGGACGCCAGCCTGGCGGCTGGAGAGAGTAATTCACCGGTGGAAGTAGTGGTGGCGGTGGTGGTAACTGGGGAGAGGCCGGTGAGGCGCTGAACGATGGACCGGAAGTCGCTTTCTTGGACATGGATAACTTTAGGGGACACCGCGTATATGATAGTTGGCTGTAATTGCTCGTCAGAGGTGGCGGCAGCGGCAGCGGGTTGGGAGAGTTGGTGGGGTGGTGGGTGGATAGGGGGCTTTTTGGCGATGGTGTGGGAGGTTTTGCTGACTCTTAGAGGGGAGGGACGTGGGCCTACGAGCTGGTTTCGCGGCGGTTGTGGTGGTCGTCGCGGCGGTTCTCCGCCGGCTGGAAGATGATGGGATGGTTCCATAAATAATTGGGATCTTGGGGTATTGCGAAATAATGATTTGGAAGACGGTTAGGGTAGGTTTGGAGAGGGAGGGTTCGAGATTTGTTTTTCTGGTATTGGTCTAACTCTTGCTAGTGGTATGGGTTTCGGTCAATTTCGTCAATCACTGATAGTTTTGTAAATGAGAGAGAGAGAGAGAGAGAGAGAGGGGAAAGAAGCTCGAAGTGAGGGCACTACATTTACGACTACAGAAAAGTCAAAGCGACAACGTGTCGTAAAGATTTATTACTCTTATTTGGTTTGTATTAATGAAAAAATTTGTTGGGATGAGAACAGAACTCGACTGCATATAGTCACATTCGGCTATTCAGATAATTTACTGGGTCGGAACTCAATTTTATAATATTTAATTTAATTAATTCGTAAATTAAAACGAGGTTAGATTAAATTTAAACGCCAATTGTGATTAAATTGATCATGCATGTGAATGTTTGTTTTACTAAAAGAAAAATTTTAAGATATAAGGAAAAGTTATATCCAATGTAAATTTAATCTATCAAACTCAAGGTAATTGAGGATCACTTTAGTTAAGTTTAAGCTTGAATAGATTATATGGATGAAGATTCATGCTGAAATTATAAGACATGAGGAATAATTACATGTAGTACTAACGATAAAAAGGACAAAGCAAATAAACATAAACCTTTTTGAGATATCACCGAATTTAAATATAAACATAAGAATAAATTTCTCCATTAGAAATCACCTTTAGTACTTTTGTCTCAAGTAGACTATAATATGACACTCTAACTTAATCAAGAACAGCTATGATCATATGAATTCTATTATGAAATTTCATTTATGCTCAATCGGCTCTAAACTTATGAAGTGAAGTGAGTGATTAATGTGGATAAGATGATGGACTATTATCTTTCAATTAGAGCATAAACTTAGCAAATAGAAGCAAGCAAATCAATCAATAGGAACTTAATATGATGGGCTTAAATGTTGTAAGGACGAGTTGTAAACCTTAAATTACTATCCAACTTGTAATTAAGGCCATATAGACCATAGCATTTGTAAATTAAAAGTAATAATTGTTGAATTTGACTCATGAGGGAAATTAATGCAATTCTTGATTGGCTTGAATGAATCTTTAAATTTGTCTTAAATCAAATAGTATGGATTGAACCTTTACCTTTAGCTGATAGAGCATTTTGCTTAATATAAGAAGTTGAAAAGCAAAGCTAAACTACTTTAGTGTTTGTGCTGATAATGAAGTTATAGCATATTTCTTGAGTAAGGGAAAAGGTACTAGTGATCCTAATCACAGAAAGAAAGGCAAGGAAATAAATAATAATTTGTAGATTTATAATCATTGCAAAGGAGAAAGGGCATATCATAGGAAGTTTCTTTCAAATTACTAGTACCCTATTTGGTATAAAGGCAAAAGAACTACCAAATACAGACCAATATTATAGTGGACTATACTTAGATAAGGTAGATTTAAATATGCTTAATCATATAAATGACCAAGGAGGGGCATCTACAATGAATTCACTAGAAGTTAATACTTTAGGTTAGCAAATTGCCTGTACCTTTTACCAAGTGGTGTTGAGATTAATTAGAAGGCAAACAATCGTAAATGGAGCATTGGCTAGCATAGTGCATTTTGTAGGTAATATCATGGCCCTTATCTTGTTTTAATGCTTTGAATAACAATATTGGTTGTTTGATATTTGATGTAGGCGTCACAAATCATATGACACCATTTAGACCCATACTCTTTGATAGATAATCATTATCCAAACTAATGTCAATTTAGCTACCTAATGGAGGCACCAAATTATGATTCTATAACATCTATACATAGAAACTCAAATCTAATTCTTTACGATGTCTTCTTCATTCTAAAATTCACTCATAACTCATTATCTATTCATAAAGTAATAAATGATAACATTTTGATAGCACATATTGATTCCTTTTCATTAAAATATTAGGATTTAATAAGTAATAAATGCATAGAATTAGCTAAGACATATCACGATTTATGTGAGAGTAGAGAACTATTTTGGTAATTGAGCTTTTAACCTAATTTAATGTCATGGGTTGATATCATAGGCTAGTAATAGAGCTTAAGAAGTTGAGCTCGATTAAGAATGTCTTAAGGAGATCTATATGATAAGGAATGAATCCAAAAAGAATCGATCGGCAGCAGATCTCATACAAAGAGGAATGGGTATTCAAAAGAAATATGGGTACAAAGAATAGGAAGGTTTTGATGGTGAATGTGAATGAATATAACTCACTAAGACATAAACACAATAAGAGGTTTGAGCTCGAAATAGAGTTCGATACAACTCACAAACACTAAATGTTGCTCGGAGATCCAAATGAAGGTTAGATGTGACTCACTAACTGGTTCAAATGAAAGGGTTCACTGCAATCTAAGAACAAGATTGATAAGAACACGGGAGAGATTAAAGAAGGTAATCGATACACAATAATTCGGCAAACACAAGCTCTATTAGTTCAAGTATAGCCTTGCTCGAAATATGAAAGTTTCACTCTCTGTATATATATCTCTATCTATCTATCTGTTTATCTCTACTTGTATCAGTACAAATTTTGCTATTTATAACAAGTCCTAAACCCTAGTGGCAAAACCATAAATAAAGTACAAGGCCTTAAACCTTAAAGAATTGGACCCATAAATAAAATAAGGAAAAACATATATAAGAATACAAAATTGTGCGTTTTACCAAAGAAGTTAGTATGCAGTCACTTGACATGTCTTGAGAGTAGTAGCATCCGAACCAGACAGGGTCGGAAATTTGATGTATGGGTTTAGGAAGAAGTCCCTGAACTTTCGCGTGGTTTAATTGAGACACCAGAAAGGTCGGCCTACAATTGCCAACCTAGATTCTATCGGCACAAGTCTCTCATTGTTATGCCGAGTAGCTCTTTGATCTTGCATCCTCGGCCATACGATATATCGACAACTCGATTGATAATAGAGTTGATGTCAAGTGTTTTTTTTCCTTCCCTTCGTCCTTTTGGTTGTAGCTCAGTCTCGGCAAGCATTGATAAGCCTTAGCTTAGATTTGGTTAAAGGCTGATTCCCATCATTATCACGGGTTTGAAAGGAAGTCATCCTCGATGTTAAGTGTTGAGCACAAGCTGGGATGTTGAATAAGCTTCTCTTCCCTTTTTTCTTCACCATAGGTGTCGAGTGTCTCTAGATTTCCTTAATGATCATTGGGGTCAAGCAACAGCTCTTTCCATCCTTCCGTACAATGTAAGTGTTGAAGATGCCGTTATGGATCACTTTTTAGTCATACTCCTAAGGTCAGCCAAGAAGTAAATTTGTGGCATTCATAAGGAGTACATCAAATTCAATCTTGTCTTTGTACTGTCTTGCCTTGAATGTAATCTGAGCGCACTTATGCACATGGACCATACCCTTATCATTAAACCACTTTAATCCATAAGGTCAGGGGTAGGGTAGGTTGGCAATTTCATCTTTTCAACTAGCTCAGCAGAGACAATATTGGTGTAGCTACTACCATCGATAACCAAGGAACATGTCTTCCCATTCACTAGGCACAGTATGTGAAATAAATTTTCTTTTTGTCCGAGATCTGCCTTCAGGTCAGCTCGTATCGCCATAAGTAAGAGTTTATCGAAGTCCTCGAGATAGACATCTTCTTCTATTAACTGGTCATTCGAACTCTTATCACTTTGACTTTCGATTTGAGCCTCAAGCCCTTTGTCTTTCAAGACCATGACCCTTTTATTCAAGTATTAGGATGCAATATGTCCGTAGCCTAAGTACTTGAAGTACTTCAATTTTCAAGTCTTGTTGCCAAGTGCCTTCTCTTTCTTGACAATCTTTTTCTCGGCATGGGTTGGTTGGCTAGGCTCTCCATTCTCTATCTTCTTTTCTTACCTTCTCTTAGCATACCTCTCAGGCTTAAGGCTGCCTTGTTGAGGTCAGCTACTCGGCTTCGGATGCCTTCATCTCCTCTACCTCTCTACTCTTAATGCCAAATTAATTAACTCGTCCAAAGAGTTGAATAGCTGCAATTCAACTATATCGACAATATTGTCTCGAAGTCTACTTAGGAATCTAGCAATAGTACAGTCCTGTAGCTTGGTAACCTCATATCTCGTCATCAAGGTCTCAAACTCTTGTAAATACTCTTCAACAATATTTTGACCTTGTCTCAAGTGTTGGAAAGCATGGAGCATCTCTTACTTGAAATAAGTCAGCACAAAGCATTGATTCATTAATCGTTCCATAAGTCTCCATGTTTTGATCAGCTCTTCTCCTTCAGCATCTCGCTTAGCAACTAGCTTATCCCAGCAAAGACTTGTATATTCAACAAGGGATAATGAATCCAGCTTAACCTTTGCTTGATCATCGTACTTGTAGCACAAAAAAATAACTTCTCAACTCGGGGAACCTAATTAAGGAACTCTTTAGGTCGGCAACTTCCATAGAAGGTTCGCAGTTTCAGCTTGACATTGTTAAGTCTTTAGCTAAGTGCCTGGGGTTCATCCCTTGCATCTTGAGCTAATCGATTTACCTTAGTTTGGCCACTTCTATTAAAGCTCTACTCGGCTATGTTCCTTTTCGGCCTTGGCTCTCTTCTTCGAGTTTCTTGATTTGTTTCGGAGTCAACACTCGTATCATTTCTCCTTCTCAACAGTAGATGGTTTTCTCATCATTATCAAGTTCATTAGAACCACTTCCACCTATAGGTGTTCTCTCCCTCCTTTCTTCTCAACCAGTACGTTTGCGGCCTCTACTAACCCAGTAAGCTCTTAAATAGAGTCAATGAGATTCTGAATCTAGTATTCCAAGTTATCAACACATCTCCTCAAGCTTCTACGAGGACTGTCTCTAGTGTTGTTGATACTATCCTCTGACATTCTTGTTTGTTTAGTAAATTTTCAGAATTGAACAAACAACAAAACGCAATTACAATAACCTAGAAACAACCACTACTCGGCTTCTATAGTTACTTACAACTACTATAAACAGTATGTTATACTATAGAACAATGATTAACAGAAATGTTAGATCCATAAATCTACTTAGAAGAACACTAGTATGTGTGTCTCCCTAAAGCTCTAATATCAATATGATAAGGAATGAATCCAAAAAGAATCGATTGGCAATGGATCTCGTACGAAGAGGAAAGAGTATTCAAAAGAAATATAGGTACGAAAGAACAGGAACGTTTTGATGGTGAATGTGAATGGATATAACTCACCAAGACATAAATACAATAAGAGGTTTGAACTCGAAATAGAGTTTGATATAACTTAAGAACACCAAATGTTGCTTGGGGATCCAAATGAAGGTTAGATGTAACTCACTAACCGGTTCAAATGAAAGGGTTCACCGCAATCTAAGAACAAGATTGATAAGACCACGGGAGAGATTAGAGAAGGTAATCGATACTCAATAATTCGACAAACACAAGCTCTACTAGCTCAAGTACAACCTTGCTTGAAATAGGAAAGTTTCACTCTATATATATATATCTGTTTGTCTCTCCTTGTATCAGCACAAATTTTGCTATTTATAACAAGTTTTAAACTCTAGTAGCAAAACTGTAAATAAAGTACAAGGCCTTAAACCTTAAAGAATTAGACCCATAAATAAAATAAGGGAAAACATATACAAGAATACAAAACTATGCGTTTTATCGAAGAAGTCGGCATGCAGTCACTTGACATGTCTTGAGAGTAGTAGTGTCCGAACCGGATAGGGTCAGAAATTTGATGTACGGTTTTAGGAAGTAGTCCCTAAACTCTCACGTAGTTTAGCTGAGACACTAGAGAGGTCGGCCCATAATTGCCAAGTCCTAAATTCTATCGGCACGAGTCTCTCAATGTTATGCCGAGTGGCTCTTTGATCTTACATCCTTGGCCTTGTGGTATATCGACAACTTGATTGACAACAGAGTTGATGTTGAGTGTTTATTTTCCTTCCCTTCATCCTTCTGGCTACAACTCGGTCTCAGCAAGCATTGATAAGCTTTGGCTTAGATTTGGTCGAAGGCTGATTCCCATCAATCTAACTTATTAGACTTAAAATAGGGATTGTTAGCTTAGATTTTTTACTCTCAGCCTTGCTCAGTTATCTCACACGGGAAGAGGAGACTCGAAAATGACTTTTCTAAGCTCATTTGGGCTTCGTTTAACTTTATTGGACCTTAAAGAGACTTATATGTACTTTTGACTTATTTAAAGAGAATATGAGTTTCTTTTAATTATCATAAGCCCCAAAGCCCATATCTAAGCCCATTAAGGCTAAAGCAAAGGGATAGGGTTTAATGATAGGCTTTAATCTCAATCATCAATCTTTGAGCCATCTAATAGACAATATCAACCCCTAAATTGTATAAATAGGATGCTTTTCCTCTCATTTGATTCATTTTAAATATTAGCAAACTTGAGACAAATATTGAAACTTTGTTGAAATCACTCCTTAGAAGATTAGACAAGAAATTTATCAAGAACGACCTAAAAACAATTAAGAATATCAAGTTTGATTTGCTATAACATGTGAGCACTTAGGTACTAATTTGGCTCGTTTTTCCTCCTACACCTCTTCTTATTGACATCTCTTCATGTGCTATCAACTTAAGATGTTTCATAAGTCGACCATCATGACCATTGCACATGATCAACAGTTATAGTAACCCCACAACATAATGAGAAATATAATATGTTTATTGAGTTACTTTGTGAAATATCCTTGTTCTTTGTTGAATTAATATATCTATATAGTTACAAATGAAGCAAATGAAAAGAAAATTAGTTTTGGGATATAATTAAGTAGATGAAAATGGTGTTGTTTTGCAATTGTGATTGCAAATGGGGTTGATTTTGTGAATGTTATTATCCCTTTCGAATCCCCTTTTACTAAGTTGGAAAATTAGATTATTATAATGGATAATAATTTTTGGGATTGAATAACAGATGGAAAAGAAGCAAAATTTGAAGCTTAAGAAGATTTATTTATATTTGTTTAGGTTTTTTGCTATGATGTTGTTATTGTTGTTACTTTTAGTTAGACGTGTTACTTAGATTCTATGTCGACATGATATCCTTGAAAATATAGTCTATTTAATCTAGGAGAAGATTTTTTTCTACTCATTCTTGTTTATATGAGTGTTGGCTTCATCAAGCAAAGGTGGATGTTAATATCTAAATTTTCTATGAAGCATATTGTTTGTCAAATATGTTGGGTTGATTATTTATAGGAAAAAGTATGCTAGAAGAACAATATAGGAAATGATCAAGGTTGAATAAGAAGTAAAGTTTGGTTTGACTAAAGCAAATAAAACCTTGCAGAATCTAGTATTGTTAGACCTAGTTTGACTCACCCAGTCTAATTTGGTTAAACTTAACCCCTTCATAAAATTGATTCGAGTTATCCATTTGACCCTTATTAATAGTAACCTCAATTTAACCAATTGACCGAACCAATCTAACTTAGTTCCTATAAGAATCAATCGGGTTTTTTTTTTTTGTTAAAATATATTATTTTATCTTGTATTTTCTAGAGAATACTCCAATTTGATAAAAAAAAATAGTAAATGTAGATTAAAGAAAAACAAAAAATAAACTATAAAAAGTTTTTAACTTAAGGATATAAGTAATTTTTATTACTTTGTAAATAAATATAAATTATATTATAATATTTTTGTTGACTCTAGTTCAACTCCAATTGCATGTCTCAACCCTTAACTCCATTTCACCCTTAGGTCAACCTTCCGGTTTGACTTTGATAACCTTGGCTGAATTTGATCAAGAAGAAGTGAATTCTAATTTGTTAGAAGTAAATGGAACTATATAGATTTTGACATGATATAATCATACTTGAATACTTAACATTTAGCAATCGCATATATTTAGGTAATATACTTAGGAAAGAAAACTTGATTAATAAAAATAGGATTTGTCTAATTTTTGTAAATTCATCAAATAACTTTTCAAAATCTTATAATTAGTGTTCTTGAACATAAAATTTTTTTCTTTAAATTTAAATTTGAAATATCTTAAAGATATTAAATGATATTGGTTGGTGTTCTTAAGAATATTAAATGTCTTTCTAACATGCTAGGTTATAACATCAAATTATGCATGCCTCGTTTGTTTTAGAATATAATATGAAATGTATATAATTATATTCTTCCAATATCTATTATTTACAAGTCTTTGGAGTTTGAAACTATCTCTCTAAGAAGTCTATTTTTGTCAAGCTATTCGAAAAAGGATTTTCTATGAAAAGTACTTTTCTACCAGTTACAATAATTGAATTGTTTGGAGGAAAATTATAGAGTCGATTCCTATCAACTTTGGTATGAAGATAGACAAGTTTAAATTCCTACAAACTATTGAAGATGTGAAATAATGTAGGTGTACAAGACTGGTAAAAAAAAAAAATTGCAATTTTAGAAAAAGCTTTTTAGTTTTTATGTTAGCGAAAGAGCTTTAGTGGGAATTTTCGACTATATCGTATGTCCTACTTTAGAGAGTTAAGTGTCTCTTATTATAACAAAGAGTGGTATTTTAGTGAGGGATAAATTATAAATGGAGATTTAGATTTTAGCACAAATTTGAGAAGTGAAGGACTTCTATAAGAAGTGTATTATGATTAGACTAGAGATAGCAAAGAAAATCTCCAATAAGATTAAAGAGAGTTAGGACAACTTAGAAAGATCATGAAGAGAGAAAGAAGCTTCTACTTAGTATATTGAATTTTATCATTTATAAACTCATTATATTTTTCTTAAAAGATATTCTAGTGCAATCTTAGCTATTGAGTTAGTAGTGTTGGTAGAAATGACAAATGCATAAGGCATAACATCAAAACATTTAGGCTTTGATTCTCTCACCATTATCATTTTTTAAAATTAATTTGTTATTTTATATTGCTTATTAAATCAATTACACCATATTAGCATATTCAAGCATTACAAAAGTATTTGTTCACTTAACTCTGGTGAATATTCGTAAGTGCTTTTGTTAAAACGAGTGTAAAGATGGTTTATGCATAACTTAAGCACATGCTTTTAACTGCATATCTAGAACTTACATAAATATTTGTTCTTCAAAAGATAATATTCAAAAGAGTCTTCTTATATAAGTCTTTCTTGTAATAAATCAAATTCATTTCATTTGATTCATTTAAAATTAGGTTATTCTTCTTTGTCGAACTTTTAATATATAGATATCCATAAACAACTTAGTATGATCAATTTCTTTTACTTAGAGAGAATTTTCTTACTATTCTAGATGATTAAACTCATTGCTTTTAGACTTATTTACTCAATAATAAGTCTCAACCATATGAATTGAATTTTTTAGTTTCGTTTTTGTTCCTAATATGTTAAAAATAGAAAATTTAGATATTTATGCTCTATCAAGGTAAGGAACCATGACATATATGTTTGTAATTTAAATATATTGCAAATTAGTGCTCTATTGCCCTTAAAATGTTTAGATCAAATAATCAAATAGAATTTTTGTCCCATACATGTCTATTCATGTTTATCAGCCTAAGTATTATCCATTAATGTAGCATCACAAACATACTATATCAAAATGGGAGGGTTCAACATAAATATAAACATCTCTTTAACACTACAATAGCATTAATATTAAATGCAAATTTACTAGAAGACTTTAAGGGGTATATTCTTATAACTTAACACCTTATAAACAAGATGCTAACATCTATACTAGATTGCAAATCCCCTTATGGATTGTTATTTAAGGAGAAACCTTTATATGAGCACCTTAGAGCAATCGGGTGATTGTGCTTTATTTCTTAAAATAATCTTTACAAACATAAATTTGATTTTAGTGATGCCAAATGTGCTTAAGGATAGAAAACGAACAAAATTTTAACATGCATGATAACATGGTCTTATTAGTAAGGATGTGTTCTTATGTAAACATATTTTTCCTTTCAAATATGGTCAAAATTGGATTCTTCTTTTCATCTAAGTCTTTGTTTAGAATCTCTATCTCATGTTTCATTTGGTAGTCATAATAATATTCCAACCATTGTTGTACTTATACATTCTATTTCTGATCAAAATTATTATTTGATGGGAACTTTGAGTTCTTTTAAGGCGATAATGTTTAATCTAAATTCTATTGGAAATATTCCTATCAGTGCGTCAATCCATTAAAAAGAAAACATGTCCTTTATAATTGAAGGATTATATGCATCCAGTGCATCATGAATGCTTGGTTCAATTGCTTTTGCTTTATTTATTTTTTAGTTCTGTTTATCATTCTATCTTACCATATCAATTTTTTTTTCTCCTTATTCATTTACTAACCACCAATGAGACTATATAGTATCTTTAGCACACGTTTTAACCAATTAAGGACCACATTATTATTCACAAACAACTATAAATTAAGACTAGGTCTTGACCATGAATAAGTAGTTAAAGCCTCTAGAACTTAAGGATACTCGGGAATTAATTAATATGCCAGTATGAAAGAAAGCGATTGAGTCTAAGTGGGTCCATAAAATTAACAATAAGCCTAACGGAAGTGTAGAGCATTATAAATCTCAATTGGTGGGAAAGGTATAATCAAATAAATGAAGAGGATTATTATGATAAAATATTTCACCAATTGTTAAATTAGGCACTAATAGGATTCTTATTGTTATTATAACATCTTATGATTTTGCTGTTGTATTATATTGATATAAACAATACATAAACATCTATATTAAGGAGAAACGATTTAGTGGGTAATACATATTATATATTATATATATATGGTATGTAAATATTAATAAAATGTTAACACATATAATGTATGTAAATCAATGGTGATAATTGATTTAAGAACTACCAATTTTATTATTATTCATGTCAAAATTTTATTAGTATTGATATACCATGTGTAATGAATATTTTTTCCTAAATTAAGACATGCATATGTTGCTTCCTAAGGGATATGTGAAAGCCATGTGGAATCAACTATACAAATTGTGATTACATGATGAGCTTAAACAAGCCTTCGACAAGTGGAATCTTGAGATATCTCATTTCTTAATTGGGAATGTATTTGTCTAATCTAAAAGTGACTATTCTTTGTTTACATGTTAGCAACTTGATGAACTTGTAGTGGCAATATTGAAAGTAGATGATATGTTGATGATAAGTAATGATACGATGAGACTTCTATTACTTGTTTAAAATAGAATTTGATGACAAGTAATGATACAATAAGCCTTATATTACTTGTTTAAAATATAATTATATCTTACTTTCACAATTAAAGACTTGAGATTGGCTAAATTCTTTTCTTAGGCTTGAAATCTATAGGATTATGTAAATATTAATAAAATATTGACATATATAATATGTGTAAATTATAAGTAAAAATTAATTTGAAAACTACCCATTTCATTATTATTCATGTCAAAATTTTATTATTATTTACATGCTATTTATAACGAATCATTTTCCCTAAATTAAGACATGTATATGTTGCTTCCAAAAGGATATGTGAAAGCTACATGGAATCAAGTTTACAAATTACCTTATGATCTTAAAGAAGCCTCTTATGAGTGGAATCTTGAGATATCTCATTTCTCAATTGAAAAAATATTTATCTAATCTAAAAGTTTACATATTAGCAACTTGATGGATTTATACTGGTATTGTTGTATGTAGAAGACATGATAATAAAGAATGATATGATGAGGCTTATATCACTTGTTTAAATCAGAATTGGATATTGTTTTCACAATTAAGGATTTGAGATTAGCGAAACCCTTTTCTTAGGCTTGAAATATATAGAACTTCAAGAGGTAATTTCTTCACCTAATGTAAGTTTATACTCAACATTTTATTAGATGTCAGACTGACAGCCTACATGCTAGTAGGCAGTTCCTATTAGGTTGAAATTATAAAAAAGTTGGAAGCATGTTATTAGATCATCTCATTGTCTATCAGTGTATCATTAAGAGACTTTTTTAATACTTATTGACATAACTATATTTTTACTCTATCTATCGATTAACATATTTATAATATAACCTTGGTTACGGTGGGCTTTAGACTATGCCTATATAATTGCAGTAATTTGGATTTTTGTTTTTCAACTAAAGAGAGCACAACGATTACACGATTCAAAAGCTTCTAATTTTGGAATGGTTTTCTTATCGTTAATTACAAAAAGAATAAAAAAAAAGTGCTCTCACTTCTTTCCATTTTTTAATAATACGCTTGTAACCCATGTAACGAAAACTTCAAAAAGCATATCCAACGTAGATGAAAGCTAATAGGTTGAATTTTGATTTATATTAATTCAATTGTACACAGCCACTTGGTCAAATAAACCAAAGACAAGAAATCATTTCCCTTTCTTTGTAATAGTTAAGTAGTTGCGTATAATATAAATGACGAATTTGTTATACTAATATTTATTCAACAAAAAGATATTTGGAATATCTTCAATTTTTTTTTCTTTTTCATTTTCTTCATATGTAATCTTCGGCGGTGGATAACCAAGAACTAATTTAATATGAAAAGCATTAGCATTGAGATAAAAAGTGACATATACCTCATAAGATAAAGTGTTAATTAGAGGAATAAATATGTATTTTCTAGTTTTTATCATTTTTACTTTACATACTTATGTTTTGTTTTTTTTTTTTTTCGCTTATTGTTTATTGGTTTTCTTTTTCTCTTTGTTTTTTTATCTATATACATTCCACATGCGTATTATGAAAAATGAAAAGAAGTGAAAAAACTTTTTTTTTTAGGTAATTGACAGTAAAAAAACCATTCCAAAATTGGAAGTTTTGTTTCATGTAATCGATGCCATCTTTAGTTGAAAAACAAAAATCCAAATTACTGCAATTATATTGGCATCGACCAAAGTACATCGTAACTAAGGTTATATAATAAATACGTTAATAAATAGATAGAGTAAATATATGCCTAATCACAACAAATTACAGGGTGCTATTAAATGGAGCAACGCTACAGACCTTTACTGGGGGGTAGAAGTTTAAGGTAAGGTGACCTAATATCCCCCTATTTATTCATAACGATAATGGAAGTCTTGACTAGAAATATTCACAAGTTAGTAGACCAAGGAAAGCGAAAACCTAATAGATTAAAAGGTATAGATCTTAATTTCTCCCACCTATTCTTTGCAGATGATTTGTTATTAATGGGAGAAGCAAGTGTAGAAAATGAGAAAACCATTAAGGAGGGCATAGAAATATTTGAGGAGATCTCAGGATTGAGTGTTAACTATGAAAAATCTTATATTTTGTTCTCGAGAAACATAAGGAGATAACTAAAAGAGGCTAAAAATAATTTGGAATAAACCCAAGTGCTAATATGGGAAAATATCTAGGCATTCCTATTAAAAAAAAAAGAGGAAAAGTAAAAAAAAGAAAAAAAAAAAAAGAAGAAGAGAATTTGAACTTAATGTTGGGTAAAATGAGAAGAAAGTTAGCAGGATGGAAGGCCAACTTACACAAGATGGCAAAAAGAAAAATCCTAGTAAAGTCCCCCTTGGAAAGCATCACAAATTGCTACTCCTAAATGATCCCATTATCCCAAAAGTTACTAGACGGTATAGAAAAGATAAATAGAGACTTCATATGAGGTAGCTCGTAAGAGAAGAGAAAACTAAATTGGGTACCTTATGAAAGATTAAGAAACCAAAGGAAGGAGGGGGTTAGGTCTACTGGTTCTCAAGGATTGAAATGATGCCAATTTCATTAAGCTAGGTTGGCAGGTGAGGAGGAAAGATTTACTATCAACTAATGAAAAAGAAATGTAAAAACCTTAGGAGGAATGAACATTTGAAATCAAGAACAAGGTTGGGAAGAAAGATGAATATCATGATGAATTGATTAGAGGAGAAGATGGTAGTTATAAGATATAATGGGAACGATACTTGTTTATGGAAAAATAAATAGACACCAGAAGGAATAGTCAATAGTTGGAAGGGCTAAGGACTAGGGAAATGGAGGAAATAACTTTAGCAAAAGCATGGAATAGATTAGTTGTTTGGAAAGAGGAAGAAACAGCGTACCTAATAGATGAGGAAATTGCAAAAAGATTACAAAACATCTGGATTGATGAGATAGATATAAGAGGAAAGAACTATTGTGGATACATGATGTGGATGGAGAAGTAAAGTATAAGACAACATACAAAATGCTTGTCTTAAACAGAGATGAAAGGAGAATAGAAGCAAGAAATATTTAGAAGTGGATATGGGAGATACCAATCATGCCAAAGGCAAAATTCTTTCTATGAAGGATTATGAATAATGGGCTACCAAAAAAGGATAACTTAAGGAAAAGGGGGATTAATGTAGATGAAGTATGTATCTTTTGTGGAAGAGATCAAGAAACAATCCAACATATCTTCTTTGAATGTGAACACATGAAGAACTTTTGGAGGGAAAAAGGAATAAAAAGTGCACCACCCCTACCCCCGGCACCCCAAGGGACAAGATATCAAAAGCCTAGTCAAATGGTTTAAAATAAATGCAAAGAAAAGGGTTTTCAATTGGAGGGAAGCACAGACTCCCAAGGCAATCCTATTTTTGTTCTACATAAAAGGAATATTGGGGGAAAGAAATTAGATAACCTAGGTGAAGATTGGAAGACTAGGGTAAGAATAGATGTAAATGAGTGGTGGGCAAAAATGAGAAGAGAAAAGAGGTAAATGCAAGGGAACCTAGAAAGAGTGAGATGGAGGAAATCAAAACTAAGATATACCAAAATCATTGTCTATTAATGTATTATTAAGAGACTTCTTTATACTTACTCTATTAGATAGATATATATACATATATATATATGTATATATATTTAACATGCATACATAGTCAAATTCTATTTTAGCCTTGATCTACTCATTTATAGGTAACATTTCTTGCCTTGGTATATCTAAAAAACACTACATACCTTGCTCCATTTTATTCTTCTCATAATTTGCTTAAACTTCTTAGCCATTGTAATGCTTACTATGGCTCATGTTTGTTTGATTTTGAGTTTTTCATAGGCCATAATGTTATTTTAGGAAATGCTTTCATGTCATAAAAAAGAAAAAAACAAAGAAACCATCCACTATTACTACTTCTACTATTGAAGTTGATTATCATAGTATAGCAACACAATAAAGTAGCTTTTTGAGTTTCTTATATCCTTAGCTCATTAATATGCATTTCATTGTGATTCATATTTTTAGTGTACTTTTGATAAATTTACATGTTATTTCTGATCATTAACTAGCAGGCCTTCTCTACTAAAGCTTCCATTATTTCTTTCAAGTTCAGCTTTTTCGTTCTACGTTGAACATCTAAGAAACTCTTACTTAAGGGAGATCTAAGAATTATTCTTATTATTTATTTCTTGATACATGTGTTTGTTGGTTATTGTTCCACGTGTTTATCGCTCATTAGCTACCAAAGTTGGATGTAGTTACCTAGATAACTTATATGACTGAGCTCTTAGTATGTAATGAACTGATGAAAGTGTTATTATTACGTTGAAATAAGCGCATATCTCTACCTAGCTTCTAATGGGATATCTTCATGGCGTATCAAATTGAATCATCTATTCACATAAACAAAAAAAAAAAAATCAACAACCATCGATTCTGTAATTTATTCCCTGAAAATTGCAAATTAATTCCTATCTTATTTTATTTCACAAATCAAATGTATTATTAATTTCATGTTGCTTGGTCTTATTTGGAGATTTAGAAGGAGAAGTCCGTAACTAAAATTCCTTAAGCTATAAATGAAATATTGTCGTAATTCCAACCATTTTCATGTGTGCAAGTTAGTATGATTCATTAACTTTTCAAGTGTTCGGCTTATGTGGAATTCTTTCTTTAACTTTGTCTAACATTTTCAATTAAGAGAGAGGTACGAACAAGCACCATAAAAGGCGAGGACAATAATGATAAATGCAAAACTAAAATGTCTATTATTATATTTCTTAAATTTTTAATAAGTTATTTTTTATCAAAAACTTCCACTCTAATTTTTACATGCAATATTTAGTTTTGTCAAATCTTATATCATTGGAGAGCCATTGAAACTTTTTTTTTTTCCAAATAAAACTATGCAAGTGCATATTAGGAGATCTTTTATTCGTTATTAAAATTTATTTTCTACCAAGTATTTGTAAGTTATAGAAATTCGTGTGAATATTGTTTTCTCAATAAGATAGATTAAGTTTAACCTCCTTTCCTTTAAGAGTTATAGTATATATGGTAGTTGGCAAAAAATTGAAAAAAGAAAGCCAATATTAACTTATCATGGGTGTATCATCACTAAAACTTACACCCTATGATATTTAGCAACGATCAATTACTAACCTTATATCTATAACTTAAAAATTAGAAATTCCATGATGATTGGTGAAATAATCATTGGGAATGTTTTGAGAGGTTTGAAAATGGCTTGCTTAATCCAAATTCAGCAATTTCTTTTCCCATATTTAGGACTGTTTTGAAAATCTTCCTTTATTTATTTTATTTTTTTTAATTTTAAATTGACCCTACTCATACTATTATATACAAAAATGTTAAAGTAGCATTTGGTTACACAATCTATAGTACTAGATTAGATAAGAAATTTTGTTCCATGTTTTGTTTGTAAATATACTAATGATTGGACAAAAAATTGGACTGATGAACTAGGTAAAAGATCTAGATTTTATCCCATCTGTACTATGATAAAAATTAAAATTCATTAATTAAAAATGAAATTCGCTAAACAAAAGAAAAAAATATTTATTTTATTATATAAATAAATAATTTTTTAATATAAATTTTATGTCCAGTACTATATAAATAAAATATAGTATAATAAGTTTGTATTGTCCAATCTTTTTTATACTTATTAAGCCTAGTTCTTATAACTAAAGACTATTTAAAGTAGTATTAATGTGTCAAAATGTTTTGACTTATGGATATCTTTACTTTAGTTCCACAGGATACTGTGTCCGCTACTTACTAGCTTATTAAAAATAAAAAATAAAATAAAATATGGATAAATGATTTAATTGTAAGGTTTTTAAACTAAAACCAATAAGATATATCATAGACAAATTTCTCCAAATATCACTTAACCGTGGAATATCATATTAGTCATAAATTAAAAAAGATATCAAGTATAAGTTTGATAGAGATAAAATACACCAATCCACAACTAACCTTCATAAGCGTAAGTTGTTGTTGTTATTATTATTAGTAATAGAAAAAGTATAAAAAAGTCCTTAAAGTTTGTAGGACCCATAAATAGATGCCATTTTTAGCACAGCTTGCTCATAGTACAAGTCCTATTCGTATATCGTATTTTGCTAAAGAAGCATTGGACAAGTTGGAGTTCTTACCTTCATGGGATTCACTTATTATTTTATTTTAGTCTTTAACATTTCAAAAGTCTCATTTCAGTTCTTAATGCTTGCAAAAATTTACAAAAGAAGTCCTTCCATTAGTGTAGACACTTGACAAATTTTGATTTATTCAAATAATTGATTTAATTAAATAAAATAATAATACATATATTATATAAGTAAAATTCATAAAAATACTAAAAATGCGGAAAAAATGATAAAAAAATCAATAAAACAAAAATGAAAATCTAGAAAATAATATATATTATTTAGTAATATATATTTATATATATTAACCTTTATTTTAAAATAAATGAATATAAATTAGCAAAAATAAAGAAAGTTTCATCCATGTCTTTGTCTATCAGCCCAATTTAAACATGTTACTTTTGCTTACAAATCGAATGTGAAAACCATGAAGCAAATGTAGGGAAAAGGAAAAAAGAAATTGCTAAAAAAAAATTATGAAAATATGGGTTCTAGAAAAATATTTTTAAAAATATTGACTTGAAATTGCCTATTGGAAAAGCAATTTTAAATTAAACTAAAATCATTTCTTAGATACCGTATTCATAGGAATATTTTTCTCTAAGAGTGGTATTTTTGAGAATCTTTTTTTTTTTTTTTCTGGCTTTTTCTTTTTCCTTTTCCCACAAATACAATAAAAAATTCTACAAGTGATTTTATGGTTCTCAAAATTTAGAACTATGTTATCCTACATTGTTTTAGAAGAACTTTGAAGCTTATACTATATGAAACTTGCGAATCACATATATGATGTCTTCTAAGATACCTAAATTTCAATAATTTCTATTTATTTTTTTTTTACAATTTAAAAGATACTAGTACATGCATTTAAGTAATAAAAACTTGATTAAATATAATATACATTAGAGAAAAAAAAAAGGAAACAAAGTTATAAAATAATAGAAGTCATAAAATAAAATAAAAGATGATCAAGTTATAAGTAAGGAGTATTATGATCTTTAACAATGGTTTAATAAGGGGTGAAGTTGAAAGTACATGAAATTCTTAGCTTAGCTGGTGTACAAAATATTACATTTTCATTTTCAAAGATTCATTAGATTTTCTGTACACTACAGAATGGGAATCCTTCTTTACAAACTCCAAAACCCCTCAAGATAGGTCGGGAAATCTATTAAATCTTTTAGGTTTTTTAGTGGAAAAGGTTTCATCAATTTAGATCTCTTATGATAGTGCAAGTGTAATTCATGTAAAGAATAGGATTGCAAGGCTTATGCAATCCTACGAGACCTTGGTAAGTGAAGATTTGTGAAGATTATATATCTTCCATGTATCATGTATACTTAAGTACAAGAGTCTTTATATTATTATAGATTAGTTAGTTAATTATTTGATGAGTCAGCTGTCACGCCCCGAAGTGGCAGAGTCGTAACAGTCCCGCCGTGTAAACCACCTTAAGATAGAAGTTGGCCTCACAACCGCTATCTTAGACCTGATCTACACAAGGCATCCACAACTAACCCGCTTTGAAGTAGACAGTTTGTAATTTAAATAAATCATTTACCTATAAAAGTGAGGAATTATATATATATATATATGTTATCATTCAGTTATTGCAGTTAAAGTTTACAACATTTCTCTATACTATATTCCCTAGTTATTACATCATTCGGAAATTAAAAATAATTTTAAAATAAAAACTTAGACCTTAAAATATGTGTTTATTCTTCAATGTTTTTCCTCACTCCCCAACATCCAGCAGTTGCTAGCTTCAGAGTAATTGGTTGCCGCTTCTTAGCCAGCACCTGCACAACGTCTATAGGGATGTGAGCAACCACAGCTCAATAAGTTAGGACGGAGGACTTAAAACTATACCATACACACAACAAGGTTTTCAATCACTTATTAGTTGCAATGCATGTGCAAGCAAATGTCATCGTACGACGTTGTCCGGCCCGTCGTGAGATTAGAGAAATTGCGCCCGCTCTAATCCGGGTTGAGGAGTTGCCGTTAATGCAACAGCTTACGACCAAACCCAGGCTTATGTAATGGAGACCTTGCTCCTCTCGCGACTACCTTCGAACCACTACCTTCACCCTTGCCGCGACCTCCTCTCCTGTCACTTAGTTCGACTGAGGATGAAGAAGGGACCATTTTGCAATTCTGCGCTATCCCTTCCGAAGGGGTCGGTATTTGGCCGGAGAATCCTAAATTCCCCTAAAGGGTTGCCATGCATATCCGATTATGATTACTGGTCGGATATTTGATTAAGTCCAGTTTTGGGTGATCAATCCTTTCATACAATTCATACAATATGTGCCAGAGCAACAAACAGAATCATAGTATCACCCATAATCAAGCACATGCATACATTCAACTATCTAACAAGCATAACTAAGCATAATCTTAAGCCTCCAAAATACAGCATCATATTAATCCCAACTTACCTCGACTTCTCGCTCACTCACTCGAGGTCCGATTTGCTTAGGCCATCGCCGATCATCCCTATAACACAAACATGGTTTCAGTTTTTCATATAACTATTATAGGTTCATTTTATCCTATAACGCTTATTGTTATGTTTGGTTTAGGGTTTAATATACCTAATTATCTAGGTCTTAAGTCTTTTATAATTATTCTAGGTTTGGGGTTGGGTTCGGGTTCGGTTTCGATTTCCGTATCAATTTCTAAATTAGGTTTTAGATCGATTTCTAAATCCTAAACATGCTCGAATCCTAATGTGAAATTAATCTCATTAAGCTCGAGTATTCAAATATCCTATTGGGTTTTAATTTAGTATTCTAAGCTATTCGGTACACGCAAGTCCTAATTAAGGTATCGGATTTATCCCCGATGTAAGAAAATCTTACTTTTTTAATATAATTACCTAAAATTCAATCTTAATTCAGATTTAATATTATTCTGATTTTTACTCTAATATTATCTAAATAACCCTATTTTTTTAAATTTATTAATTTACAATTTCACATACTACTAATTTCTTATATTAATTACCTAATTTCCTAAATTAACCATACTTAATACTCCAAAGGTTAGGATTAGGGTTCCACATCAGAGATTAACACCCCTAAACATATAATTAATATCCCAATCAGTAATTAACATCCTAATCACCTAATTAACTCTAAATCACCCAATTTTTCCATCATTTTAGGGCTAAAAATTAACTTAAAAATTTCAAAAATTAATTTTAAAAAAATAGCTTCATAGCACTGTTTTATATCACATGAGCATCCTACAGAAAAAAAAATTGAGCTCCAAACTACACTCCTAAGGTCATTTATTTCTAAATCGAAATGTACTCGGTTTTGCATAATTTCTTAAGGACCCTATATTACGGGATATGTTTTCATCAAAATAATATTTTTCCTACAAACTACATACAAAAATATTCTAGAATAACAAAATTCATAATTTTATAATCATATTTACTATTTTTACAAAATTACACAAGAATCAGGTTGGAAATTGGACTCACCAGTTTGGGTGGCTCCGGCCACCGCGGGCCGCCGTGGCCTTGTCGGCCGGCCTGGGCGCTGCCACTACCGTGTGGTGGTGGTGGCCGTCCACTTCCAGCTGCTCGTCTGGTGGGGGTTCCCTTTAAAAGCCCTAATTGCACATATTTTCCTAATTTTTTTCTAAACCAAAATTTTCTCTCAATTTTCGACTCTCCCTAATTTTCTTTGATTCCCAACTATCTAAATGAGTTCCTGGATTTTTCCTGCTCTTTATAGGGCTTTACTGTAATTATTATGCATTAAATTAGATAAGACAATTACTTTATCCCTTAAATTTTGGCTTTTGTGTTGCCTAATTCCTATTGGTTAATTTTTCTTTTTCTCATCCCGACATGCCACGACCAAGTTTATATCATTCCACACCCTTCTGATTTTTTTCTGATTTTTCCATAATTATTTTATAATTTTCTTTAATTATTTGCTTAGTTTTTGGCCAATTTAGGTAATTTCGCGTATTTTTATCTATACATAAATACATGTAGGGTACATGCGAACATTCCTAATTATTATTTTGGTCATTCTAAAATTTTTAGTATACATATAATCTATCTCTAGTAATTTATTAGTTATTAGATTACATTTTTTGCCTTTTCAGTAATTAGCAATTATTATGCTTAAAATTTGAAAATTTTATAGTCTCTTATTTTCTTAAATTCACATTTACGGGATCATTTTTACTAATATTCTTCTCAATAGTTTATAATTTGGGTTTGATCGGATTTTTTAACCAATCGCCCTAAATCTTGGGTTCTCAATTCAATCATACGGTCAATTGGCTTAACTTTGGGACTTACATCAGCTAGTTAGTCAAGTGATGTCCTACTGTATATATAAACCTTTTGAGTTCTATTAATTAAACATTAACACAATTTCTACACTTTTCGTCTTCTTATTGAATAGGCTCTCAAAACTATGCTTCTCTTATGACGCAACTTGTAGTAACTTGTGGATTCTTTGAATCCTTACGTGGTATTAGAGTAAGGTAATCTATAGAAGTTTTCTTTGCATCAAATTTCTTTAGATTTTTATTGAACGTATTGTAGTTGTATATTCTTTAATCATGAGTTTATTTGTTGATCCTTCAATTAGTAATCCATTGTTCTTGAGTAGATCAGATAGTTTAGGAATGTGTATAGGAAATGTAGTTTTTGACGTAATGAATTATCTAGCTTGGAATAAAATTGTAAGGATGGCTTTAGGCACGAAGTTAAAACTTGGTTTTATCAATGGTACTCAAGAAAGTCCTGATGAAAATTCTACTGATCTTGTAAAGTGGACAGGATGTGATTTTATAGTACGTTGTTGGTTGTTACATTCCATACATAGTGATATATCTCAAAGCTTATATACACAATCGGCTTATGAATTGTCGAATGAAGTTAGTGAAAGGTACAAGATTGTGAGTGGTCCATCAGTATTTTAAATTCAATTTGAAATTTGTAATCTCAAGCAAGGAAATTTGTCTATAGGAGAGTACTATAATAGGATGAAAAAGTTTTGGGATGAATTGCAAGTAATCAATACTTATGCTCTTTATGAATGTGTTCGTGAGAAAGCTTGTGATTGTGACTTAAAGAATATGATTATTGAATTGGAATCACGAAAAAGGTTGATACAATTGCTTATGGGGTAAAATGGTTCGTTTGAAAGCATTAAGAATTAGATATTATCCATGGATTTATTGCCAATATTAATAAGGCATTTTACTTATTACAATAAGTAGAGAAACAAAAAGAAGTGGTTTTAGTTTTCTCACTAGATATGGATACTTCTGTTCGTTTGGCTAGTTATGATGGCATTAGAAAATGGTTGATTACTGATAACAAGAAGGGGAGATGATAGATTGGTAGAGTTTAATTGTAAGCATTGTAAAAATGAAGGACACATTATTGATTGTGTTTCCAATTAATAGGATACCTAGAATGGTATAAAGGGAAAAAGGTTTTTAAGGCAAGGAATTTCGGAAGTAAGGCTTTTACTTCATTGTGCTATACTTCAATACTTGAAGTCTATGATACTCCTTTTGAAACTGAAATCCATGATTCTAAGACAAGTTACAAGATAGTAATGGATTGAAGCATGCTTGAATCAATTTGTAGCAAAGTATAACACATGATGAAAGTAAAGGATGTTACGGAACCTCCTGTCTTAGTCAATTTTGCCGATTGTGTAGGTATGACTTTTGTTCTTCATCCTTTTAGCACTCCATATAATAATGTATGTTCTCGGGTAGTTGATATTAGAGGAACGGATCACATGAGTCCATTCCATTTCTTTTTTCTTTTATATATATATATGAAACCCTTAACTAAACCTATTACAATCAAATTACCTAATAGAAGACAGTTACTGGTTTCTCAAGGTGGAACTATTATTTTGAATCAGCATTTATCTATACATGGTGCTCTATTGGTACCGTAATTCTCTTATAACCTTTTATCTAATAAAAAATTTGCCAAAGACCACAATTTGATTGCCATATTTGATAAGTCTAAATGCAATTTTCAAGACTTGATGAGTAACAATCTTTTAACATCAGCATGAGCATTTGCTGGGCTTTGTATTCTTCAAGCTATAGGAGTTCCTTTTACTACAAATATTGGTTGTTTGCTAGATCAAAATAAAGAGATGTTCTATAGTTCTAGTATTAAATCTCTAAAGAGTAGTGTTTGTAATAATGTAACACTTCATTTGTTACATGCTAGAATGGGTCATCTATATGTTTCTAAACTTCAACATATATCCTGCTGTAAATAGTTTTCTTTTAAGGATTTCATTTATGATATATGCCATCAAGCTAAGTTTCATAAATTGTCCTTTCCTAGAAGTGTTCATGAATCCAAATTTGCATTCCTTTAAGAGTTGAGTCTATTTCTGGTGCAAAATACTTCTTGATAATAGTTGATGATTTTTCCAAATTAACTTGGACTTATCTCATGCGATATAAGAGTTCAGTGCCTGCTATTCTTTCTCAATTCATTTCTTTTATGAAAAATTAGTTTGTAATAGTGCCCAAGATAATGCGTACCAATAATGGTACAAAATTTATATCCATGATGTGTCAGTCCTTGTTTCATTAACTAGGTATAATTCATCATCGTATTGTAATCTATAACCCTCAATAGAATGGTGTCATTGAAAGGAATCATAGAGATTTGTTGGATGTTGCTCAAGCGTTAAGGTTGAATGTCAACATGCTTAAAAAATTCTAAGGAGAGTGTATTCTTACTACTACTCATTTAATCAGTAAGCTTCCTATAGAGAGTTTGTAATGGAAAATACCTTATGAAGTCTTACACAACAAATCACCTTCTTATAATTATTTAAGGGTGATGGGATGTTTGTGCTATGTTGGTTCTTAACCTTGTCCTAAGGATAAATTTGACTCAAGGTGTGTGAAGTGTATCTCGTTAGGTTATGTCCAAGGACAAAAAGGATATAAAGTTTCTGATTTGTCACGACATCAAGTACTTAATTCTCATGATATTATTTTTTATGAGGATATATTTCCTTTTTGAGACACACATGTTCTTGAATATCTTTCATGACAAAATTCTTCTAAGTTATCTTCCAAACCACATGTTTTGCTTAAGTCAATACATCTTCTTATCCAGTCACCTATTGGACAATATCATACTTCTGGAGATTAGTCTTTTACTGATCAATCCTCACAATAGTCAAATAGAATAGTTTCTGGTAATGAGTTCTCTGCTATAGAACATGCTCTAAGGTGCTCCAATCAGGTTAGAAGGACTCCTCAGTGGCTTTATGATTTTGTTACTGGCATCAATAATGTTGTTGCTAATTCTCCTTCAACCATTACAAAGTTTACTACACCTACTAATATTTTTCATACAACTTAACTTGGTCCTTTGTCTCGTTGCCTATACCCTTTGCTTGATAAACATTCTTTTGAACATTTACTTATGGACTATGTTGCTTCATTAGCTAATGTTTTGACTACACAAGAACTACAAGATTATTTAGAAACTGCTAAACATATGAAATGAGTAGAAGTAATGGAAAAGGAACTTGTTACATTAGATTGCAATGACACTTGGGAATTGACATCTTTGTCAAAAGGTAAACATGCAATAAGATGTAAGTGGGTTTATAAAGTTAAATATAGACCCAATGGTATGATTGAGAGATATAAAGCACGTTTAGTGGCTAAAGGGTATACTTAAGAAGAAGGGGTGGATAATCATGAAACTTTTTCTTCAATTGCTAAGTTGGGAAGTTTTGGGCTTGTTATTGTTGTTGCTACTACTTATAAATGGCCCATGTATCAAATAGATGTCAACAATGCTTCCTTACATGGTTATCTATTAGCCTAATTCAACCCATATAAGGATTTCTTAAATTTACAAACTTGATTAGGTAATGCTTTACCATATCCATCCAGAGGAATCATATAGATATTCTTATCTAGATAACCATATAAGGAAGCATTGTTGACATCTATTTGATACATGGGCCATTTATAAGATAATGAAACTTAAAAATCTCTAAATTTCTTTTATGTAATGGCTTTATACAATCAAAGCATGATTATTCACTTTTTACTCATCAAGGAGTTGATGGTTTTGTAGCTATACTCCTTTATGTGGATGACATGCTAATTACGGGTTCACATTAAACTTTTATTGTTGATATGAAAGCCAAACTTGATCAAGCATTTACTATCAAGGATCTAGGCATTGCTCAATTTTTCCTTAGCCTAGAACTTTGTCCTACAGTTAATGGGATATATATTAATTAGAGAAAGTTTATTCTGGACATATTGAATGATGCGAGCATGTCAGCTTGTAAGGTTGCTAAGGTCCTTATTCAACATGGTTTGAAACTTGACAACAGTATAAGGGAGTTATTACAAGATCCATATGTTTATAGAAGATTGATTAGACGGTTGTCGTATGTCACCGCAACTAGGCTAAATATCTCATTTTTTGTTCATTGCCTTAGTCAACTTGTTTCTTCACCAAGGACATCACATTATCATGCTTTATTGCACTTGCTGCAATACCTTAAAAGGTCATTCAATCATAGGTTATTTTACTTAATCAACAATGATCTGTCTTTAAAAGTATATACTGATTTGGATAGGGGGTTAAGCTCTCTTGATAGGAAGTCCTTAAGTGGATATTGTATTATGCTTATTGATGCATTAGTTTAGTTTCTTTGAAAACAAAAATGCAACCCACTATTTCAACTTCAACAACATAATCAGAATATCAAAGGCTTTCCTTCGCTACAAAAGAAACTTTGTAGATTTCTTACATCTTACGAGATCTTGCTGTCCATGTTGTTCATCCCATTCCATTTTTTTGTGACAATAAATCAACCATCTTAATTACTACCGATCCTTGTTTACATGCATTCACAAAACACACACACACACACACACACACACACACACACACATATATATATATATAGATGTCTATTTCATCCGGGATCATATACAATCTAGTTTCCCTTATTTGTTTCATATTACTTCTACTTCACAACTTACTGATTTGTTGACCAAAGCTATCACTGAGCAACAGCTTCACCGTTTTTGCTCCAAGTTGGCCCTTCTCTCTAATCTACCTTGAGGGGTTGTGTAAAGATTATATATCCTCTATGTGTCATGTATACTTAAGTCCAAGAGTCTTTATATTATTGGAGATCAGTTAATTAATTAGTTGATGAGTCAGCTAGTTAGTTAAGTGATGACCAACTATGTATATGTACCTTTTGAGTTCTGTTAATTAAACAACAACACAATTTCTACACTTTTCGTCTTCTTGTTGAATGAGCTCTCGGAACTCTACTTCTCTAATGGTGCAACTTACAATGACCTGTAGATTTTTTGAATCCTCATAGGATTCAGTTGTGAAAATTGAGGTTTTTAATTGAATCTAAGTTCTATATGTTGATCCTTTAGGGTTCTGTGATGTTAGGCTAAGGGAAAACAAAGAAACTTTAAGGGATCATCAAAATCAAGGTAAGGTATCTCTTATACCGTATATTTTCTATAATCTTCATTTTAATAAGCTTTTAGTGATAGTTTGGTGGTTAAAGTGATAAAATAATAGAAAATTATGGTGTTGATGGTATAAATGTTCAAGGTAAAATATCTCTTACACCGTATATTTTCTATAATCTTCATTTTAATAAGCTTTTAGTGATAGTTTGGTGGTTAAAGTGATAAAATAATAGAAAATTATGGTGTTGATGGTATAAATGTTGAATTTTAATTAAAGGTTTAGAGATGTTGAATTTGTGAGATGTTAATCAGATTTTTGATGTAGAGTTGGGACATTGAAGAAATTAAGGGTGATTTATAAGCAAAAGAATCACATGTTATAGTTTTTAGATGCCAAATTAGGTTTATAAAGGACTTTTGGTGGATAGAAAAGGTAGTTTTTGGAAGTGCAAGGAAGTTAACACAACTAAGTCAACATGGTCAGGACAACATAAGGCTATTTTGGTGGAAGCATAAAAAGTGACATGATCAAATTGATATAACCATGTCACAGACCATGTTAACCCAAGTAATCAGAAAGTGATGTTGTCACTCTGATACGACCATATCATAGACTATGTTCCATTAAGTTTAAGTTTTCTCCTTTATTTTATATATTTCCTTTGTCACATCATAAGTAGACCTTCTCAATACTTCATTAAGTTAAATTAAGGAGAATTAAGGAGTCTAAAAGTGAGTTTTAGTTGAGGAAAATCACTTATTTAAGATTTAAGAGTTTAATGTGCATTTAATATTCCTAGGTTCTAAAACTAAGGACAACTCATTGTTAATGGATTCCAATATCCTGGTACATGGCACTTATTTATCTCAATTAGACTAATGAATATTCACCTTAAAATAATTGCTTGTTGCTTGTACTTGGCTCGTCCTACGAGCTTAGAGTGGTAGATCTATAGGGGGTAACCCCGATGATCATTGTGACACCTTGTCTAGCATGGAAATGATTTGTTATAGGTCTAGATTATTGTAGAAGGGCTCAAAGTAGCACACCTAACGATAACTTGTAGAGGGACTCGAAGTGGCATGCCCATCGCTAACCTTGATATGAGTTATAATGTAAAAGAGGTCATGAGGACCTTTATTCTATGTTGTATGATTGGCTAAAGATAAAGATAATAATCTAGTTGTGTGATTTACTTATCTTGCATTGTTTACATGTGATTTGACATTATTGTTCATGCGCATGTGATTGTGTGTTACGTATTGGACTTCAACTTACTTTGTTATATTTTTCAGATGTAGGATACGTAGTTGCACTGATTGACTTTAATAATTTGTAGAGATAACCATTACTGCTTTGCGAATGGGAAGAGCGAGGATTACATAATCTTTTGAAGAATATCCTAAGAAGTTTGATACTAAGAAATTTGATAATAAGAATCTTTAGCCTTGTGTGGTCATGATTATTGATTAGGCATCAATTTTCCTTAATAGTAGTTTTTCTAGCATTATTTAAGGACTTAATTGTATAGGAATTTCAAGAGAATTTTATAGTAACTTTTAAAAATTTTAGTTAATTATTATGCTTGACGTATTGTTAGAGGTTAGGGATGCATCACAGTCTATGATATCCTAGGTTCTAAGATAATACATTAACCTAGCTAATTATATCTAAATGTTATTGATATGCATGAGTTCTTCCCTGGTGCCATAAATAAACTACATATAAGAATAATCTTAGAACAAATGGGAGATAGAGGTAGCATAAGTCTAGCATCCCTAATGATAAATTATATATAGGATTTCATTCTTGACCATCTAATTAAGCAAGTTGCTAAAAATCGATTTTTGAGTTGCTAGTAACTTATTTTACCATGCAACTTCCAATTGGGCTTCATGATTTAATAAGTTGCACCAAATAATCCTAGAAGCAGATAGATCTTACGTGGTTATTGCTAGATATAAATAGTTTGTGTAGTGCTAGAATAGTTTATTCAACTTCAAGGTTTAAATGGTGAAGATTATTGTAGTTTATAAGTATAAATGTTGGTCTCTCGATAGGATAAATGAAATTCGATTACCTCCTCCTTTAAGGTTGTAATATGATTTTCTTTGAAAAAAAAAAATAAGAAAATAAAAAATTAGGAGGTTTATAAAATTTGAGTCAAATTTACAAGTTCATAACTTTTTTCCTTAAGGAAAAAATTATATATATTTTTACCGACATAAAACTTCCTATAAAGTGACCATATTTGTTTAGCTTCCCAACATATTTGTCAACCGGTATGATAAAATCCTTGTTGCACATTTTTAAGAGCTTAAAAGGGGAAAATCACATTTTGTAGAATTTTGGCTAGTTGTGCGATAATATAATATAACGATTTGGGGAACCCTTTTTTTATATTCAATGAAAATGCCAACTTCCAAAAGATTGAAAACACAATTCAAAGAATTACCAAATTATCACAATATATAAATTTTACTTCAATAGCACGTAAAAAAGTACCTAAAAGCATCATTACTAAAATCGCTTCAATCACTACATGGTTGTTATCGTAGGAAGGATATGTGCAAATCGTAGCCGTCTGGTTCCTCGTTTCAAATTTGAAGTCGAACCGAAATAAGTGGTCACAATTCGAAGATAGTTCCCCGTTTTGTTTCCCGAGTTAGTTCCGACTGGTTTTGTATTTTCTTTTAGAAAAATTACATGGATCCAAAACCGACACTTCAATCATGAATCAAGGACTATTGGATTTGATTGTGGTTCCTGAGAATGGAACCATCAGGTTAGTCATTGAAATGTGTCTTAAATTTGAGAAAAGATTTTTTTGTTTTTTAATCACACACCATATTTTATTCCCGTGTAGTGGGTAGATAACATTAAAATTTTGATATATGCAATGGGTACAAAATAAATATAACAGTTATTTTGATATGTATAAAAATTTTATTATTATTCACATATCAAATATAAATACACCTAAGTGTGATAGCCAATGAATACCTTTTCATTAAATTTTGATGTGACTCAGGTTTGGAGTCAGTGGCCACGAGGTGAATGTTTGCGGTAAAGCCACAACTTTGCTCTGTTGATCCATAGAACAAGTGGAGTCCTACAAGTGATCAGAGGACTGCTGTATACGAGGATTATATGGTAATATTGATTCCTCTTTTGAGTTACGTGCAGTCTAAGTAATTTCCAATATTAAGTTGTAATTTCGGGTTAGGATGTAATTGTATAAATCTCTCTTTTGTGCTAGCATTAAATTTTCTAAAACTCAATAGAGGAGTAGTTCTTTCACATGATGTCGAAAATCTAGTGCTTGTGCTATATGGCAGATCAGTTGCATTTTGTCTTGGTTTTCTAATTTTATTTCGCGATTTTCTATGTCAAATCTATTTGTTGCAATTTGTATTTCTTTTACTTGTTATTCGCTTGCTTCTTGCAATCCACAACCTAAACTTGGATAAGATCATGGTTGATTGATATGAGAACAGGATTATGTGACTTAGGGTTAGTGTTATAATTTTTCATCACACTAAAGAGAAGTGCTGATCCAATAGAAATACAACAAATTTGATTCAAAGAAAATGGTAGGATGATTCAAAAGTATAGCAAAGAAATATGCACTTGATTTGTAGTAGGTGAGCATGTATAGGGATTTAGTATTGTTACTCTTGAAGATGGTATAAAGTAAGAAGCTCAAATTTATGAAGGATGATGAAGGTATATGATGAGAAGGTATCAATGTTGGTCAAGCCAAATCCGATTAGTAGTGTTTGCAAAGGTATTTATGGAGAAAACGATTGTTGTGGAATAAATTCGAATTGTTGTACAGGACCAAATCTCTAGCAAATTAATTAGTGTGAGGTTCTATTTGCTCTACATGAGTAAAAGATTATGAAAAAGAAGTATAATTTGAATGCTTACATTTGATTAATGACTCGAGTAATATAAATGTGAAACTAGAGGCCAAGGAAGGGGTAATAATCTTGTTGTGCTCGCTACCATCTTTATTTCATGGTTGTAGAGAGTTTATAATTCATGGGAATGAGAATTTGCTGTTAGTGGAGGTAAGAAATTCTATTTAGCAAGAGCCAATAGACTATGAGATGAGATCCACATTCATTGCAAGTATGAGAGAGCCATGTAAGGCTATAATGCCTAGAGTTGAAGAATTTGGGATGGTAAGGGAAATAAAGTAGTTCCTAAATCAGTGATGACTAAAGCAAGGGATTATGTTGTGTTAATGGCTTTTGATTGACAAAGATTATACACATGTTGAGTCTTGGACTTTAGTAGTATGTTTCATATATGTTACAAGAGAAATTTTTAGAATGTGGTTGTTTACCTAACTACTAAGAGATTTTCTTATTAGAGATTTTGTGTATGTTAATCCCTTAAGAAGTTTTGATGATAATAAAATCTATAAATTGTATTAGCTTTTTAATATGTTTCTACAAAAAAAAAAATCATGTGTTCTTGATAATATATATTAAGTAAATAATTGATACTTTATTTTCATAATAGAAAAATAATATGTATTGTTATGCTCTACAGGTTACCCTAGTTATGACAACCTATCACAAATACTTCGTAACATATTAAACATTTTGTAAAGAGTTTACCAAAATTGTAAGTAAATTAACAAATAGTTTGAAGGTGAATACTAACTCTCATAATAATACAAAATGGTTCATTTACCTATAGAAGGGTGCTTATTTATAAAGAAATTTTACAATATTTAAAGTTGCAAAATTAGAGTTTAAAACATTTAATTGCTAGAGCTTCTTAAAATACAAAAGACTATGCTACTATGGTTGATGGCTATTCATAATACATCAAGAAATTGTTTTTCAAAATCAAAGGCATTTTGGATATACTAAAAAGTTCCTAAAATCCTACCCTTAACTTACCCCCTTTACCTTAAACCCTAGTATTTGCCTCTTAAAGACTAAAACACTCCACTTATGTGTAGAAAACTAAGCCTTCTCCTTAAACTCTACCCCAAGAGCAAAATTAAAGAAGATTAAGGTAAGAATCTTAAAGATTTAGCTCAAATAAATTTATATTAAGACTTCTAACACCTAAATCCTTATGTTCATTGTTGATTTCAACTTGTTCTTAGGAATTTTCAAGTAAAGAATCTTAGTTTCTAACTTGGACAACTCATTTCAAGTATTGAAGGTAAGTAAGTTGAAGGATTTCTTTAGTTAAGTTGATTCTTGGTTGGAAAATGGATTTAAAGAGAGATAAGCTTACAATAGGATAAGTTTTGATTCTAAGTTGAGAACCATTTATAGATTATTGAAGATTTAGGGCCTCTCCAATCTGACTTCACCAAGTGTTTGTTATTTTGCAAGTAAGTGCATTGAACTATAATTCCTAATCTTGGTTCCTGAGTCAAGAAGTGGTTTTTGGAGTTGAAATTAGAGGATTAGCTGGGTTTTTAGTGTATAGAATCATTGGCTTACTATATCATAAGTCAGGATTAGAAGAAGTGCAAGTTTAGATAAGGATTTAGGTGATTTTGTTTAAGGTCAAGGCATTCTATTATGTAGTGTAGAACAGAAACAAGGTGTCTAGATGGTTTGTTGGGTGCTATTTAAATGCTAAGCTACTGTAGGTGGTCGAAGCTTAATGTCTAGAAGCCATTCTCCATACCATGCCTTGTTTTGGCTATTTTATTTTCCAAGTTGGTTTTGGATCAAATCTTAGTGCAAATGACTCCCTTTCTACTTCCAAAAGTCCTAATCTTTAATTAAGAAGCTAAAATTTAGGATATGATTTGAAGTGATTCCTTACTTGGCCTAGGAGTTATAATTTAAAGAGATAAGGTCCTTGTTTAAGAAGCATGATCGAGAGATGAGGAATCAAGCTAACTACATTGTCCTTGGCTCAGGTTTTTGACTCTCATACTGTAGTGTCCCTTTGCCAAAATCCTTTACTTGCTAAGAACTTAGGTACGTAGTACTTGTTTGTATGGTTATGCTTGCTAGGTTAGAAAAAGATCTAACTAGACTAATCTATATTTAGCCTAAATGAATGGTTTATATGTTATGCTTGATTAGCTTGCTTTAGGTACCTGCAATGGTAGATCTTTGGAGGAACAACTACTAATCATATGCGAGATTTTCCTAGTAGACTTTTATATAGGACCATGTAGCTAGAATTTTAGGATTTCTAGACTTTAGAATTAAACGGAAAAGACTTAAAGGAAAATGTATAGTTATATCCACCTATGTATGTGGACAAAGATTATAGTGTGGCGAGGTCATGAGTGCTCATTTCTTGAATGTTGGCTTAAATCATAGATAATTACTCTATTGTTTGTTTTAGTTCTTATATAACTTGCATTATTGGCATGTGGTGATTTGGCTTAGCATTTGTATGTGCTTGTGCATCCTTACTAGGCTTGGACTCATTCTTTATTCTTTTTCAAGCATAGGGATAGATAAGTATCTTATTTATGAGGAGTCATATGTGAATGATATCCAGGAAGAGGAAGAGGGTGTCAAGTATCATCATTTTTTTTATGATTAGAGTTGAGATGATATATGTATATACTAGAGTTATGTTATGTTGTGTTGATAGAGTCATGTTTTGTTGAGGAGATAGACTCCTTTCCACTATGTTATGTGGGTTTGTGATATTTTGAGAAGATTAGCTACTCTTGATTTATCTTATGTTGCCTATAGCTATGAGTCAATAAACTCCTAAACTATTATGCTAGTTTGAACAGTCAGTTTATGTGGATTTGAGTGGATGTTGTTACCCACTCTTTGTATAGATTCTTTTTGTATTTGTGGGATGATTATGTTATGTATGAAGCTTGGTGTACTTAGAAGCCTTAACATAACTCCAAGTAATGAGATTATGTGGTGGGTTACAATGCCCATTTAGGGTCTTAGGGCATTACACCATTTATGCTTCAAGTTTTGAATATACCTTAGTAGTTTACCTATCTATGTTATTAAAGTAGGCCTTACAAGAGGAATTATTCTACAGAGTGGTGACAAACCATAGTTCAATGAGATAAGAGTGCAATATTCTAATTGCTGCATATCAAGCAAGAATAAGCAAGTTATTAACTGTATGCTATGTATGACCAATCATATGTAATGTGAACATTACACATGGTCTTCTAATAATTAACATAAGGTCTAAGGTATATTTCCTTTTCCATACACCCACCCCTTTCCATACCCCCACCCACACCACCCCCCCTACCTACACCACCCCTCCTTAACCTCCTTTCTCTTGCCAAATGTAGACCTTATGCAAACATCATAACTGGTCTTTCGATTACTAACATAAAGTCTAGGGTGTAAGTTGCCACCCAACAAAACCTTAACTTTAGGTTAAGAATTCTATAGCATCGTTAGTATCCAAGCTATCCATATGCTAATTTATTCTTGTTACTTCTCTTAACATGGCATCCTTAGCTACTAAACAAATTAGAACATTGTAGTAGTGGAATATCTGAACTACCCATAATAATAATACCATAAGAATATGAACTCATAGCCAATATACCCTTAGAGAATGAAAGAATATACTCGTTGACTAACTTTAGATGTACATAAGCCCTAGTCAATAAAATTGAGAATCAAGACTCCATCAAAATCACGATGACCCTTTAGTCAGTTAGTTCAAGTGATGAAGTAGGATTGCTACAAAAATACATCATCATTTCCAACTAATGTATGATAATGGCAGCTAATAATTAACACAAGACTCAATACTATGCATGCTTAATTTCATTTGGGGTCAACTAGTTGATTAGTCCATATCGAGAAAGTATAATTAAACATCTAGAAAAAATGTGACTATGCATGCTCAATCATGTCATTAACACACATTTGAACAATGGAAGTCACAATCAATCCATGCTTGAACGCTTACCTATCATTAAGTTTAGTACATTCAATCTATGGACCATGTTGGGTACACTCAAGCCATTCACAAACCATATTATGGAGTTCTTTGTATGACATATTATCCTTATGCTAGGTAAGGCAATTTAATACTTTAGATAATGGTACTTTCTTCAACGAAGTTTGATAGATTTAACTAAAATTTAACCTTACCATGAATGATTTCTAAACACGGTTATTAGTGTGCAATCATGTAGCTACTTCTTCTTTAGTGTTACTTAGGTGATTGGATGTGTTCATTCAAATGTCCTATTATGGATAAAATCTATTGTAAAGTCCATTTTAAATTGCATTTGTGATAATTCTAAATAAGAAAATCCATAGTAAGACCCTAGCTACCTAAACACTAAAATCTACTATACTTGAATTGCAATTGCAATTGTGATAACTTGTTCTTAAGTCATCAAAAAAGTTTTAACAAATTTATAACTTTAGCTTGTTCTTAATCATGAAAACGTGTTTCAGAACTTGTGGAGATACCAAATGGGTTCAGTGGAATTCATCAATTTAAATCAAGATTTCATATTAAAATACAAGAATGAAAAGGAAATATTGAATTAGGGAAATGTAGAATAAATTACTACTCTTTGGGGATTTGAGGTGGTTGAGAATAACTTTAGATTAAGTTCTTGGTATTAGTGTAATGTTCTCAATGCTACAAATCTAGAGCAATTTATGGATTTGAGTTTAGTGGCATATTATGAGAACAAAAAAGGGATTAAAGTGGTGAGATTTTGAAAGGACATTAAACGAGATTAAAGTAAGGGATCGTGCTATAAGTTTGAGGAGAGAGTATTACTTTGGTTGGGGGTTTTATTCAAAAGAAGGATTAACAATTTAATGCAACAAGGTAAAAATATCAAAGAATATTCTTAAGGAATTTCAAGTTCAAATATCATGAGTGATAATGACATGCATGTTAATAGTCTCATATATATATATATATATATATGTAGTTTTTTATAACAGTTTTTATTGAATTTCTGTATACTACTTAATTATGATTTACTAAATATGAATGTATACTTAAAATCTTGAATTCGTTAATTTAATTCTTATTTTTCTTATCTTTTATTTTTTTTGTTATAAATTGTATACTAAATTCTATTTAACATATTTCCTTAATTGAGATTTTTCTATTAGAGGCTGTGGAGTTTTGAAGTCATATTTAAGTACAATTCTTTAATTGTTATTGTTTTTGTTGATGTTGGTTATTTGTAAAGGTTGGAGAGGTTAAAGATGACCTACACAATTGAACAAACATAAGATAAGAGGGCCAATAGAGGTAATTCTGACACAACTACTTTGATACTTAAGTAAGTAAGTGTTCACAAGAATATAAGGATTTAGGGTAATGTAAGTGATAAAAGTGTTTTTGAACCCCTTGACTTGTAGAATTACCTAATATTTATAGGAGTGGATAGGGAGATTCTTTTGGAAGGTGCGTCATATCTTTGAGATACACTTTGTTATACTCTAAAGATATATTATAGACATGCTAGAGAAGATGTCGGTTTGATTCCATACCACCATAGACTTTCCTAATTTAGTCGAACTCCCATGCCTTATCCTTTCATAGCCCTATGGGCTGAGCTTGCACATAGCAAGCTTACTATTTGAGATTTAAGGGATGGAAGGCGAAAGGAGATCAACATAAGCCTTTAAATCAAGTTGTTTGGGATATTGGAAACTTATCCATGCCTTAAGAAGGTCATCCATAATGATAGTAGCATGCCCTTAGTTGTTATATGGTCTAATGAGCTCTAAGGAAATCAAAATGGGCCTTTGCAAATAAGCCAAGGGCTTTCTATCTCGACCCTTATTATGTGAAGGTTGATTTAGGCTTAAAGGACTACATCCAAAATAGACTATCTAGAATTTTCAAACAAAAAATTTTGGGGTTTCACATGTACATTTTGTATTCTAATAAAATAATTCTTAGTTGGCAATAATTATTTAATATTAGTGCTTGCTAATAGTTAAATTAATATATTGCTGAAATATAATATTTATAAAAGATGAGTTTGTTAAATATATATATTTGTGTATGTATGTACATGCATGGCATGTGTGTGTTCTTGATGACACCTTTTAGTAAATGGTTGTTGATTTAAATGTTTTCACGAAAAGACAAAATATTGAAAAATATGTATGAAATATTTTTATAGTAAAATGCGTTAGTAATAACATGCTTAAAGCCTAATGATATGGACAATCCACTGCATGTTCTTGAATAGAAATCTCCTATATTCTTGAAGTCTTTAAGTCCATTAACTAATTACAAAATAGTTTCCCTAAACATGGTAATCAATTAGCCTAGTAAGATATTATATTGCATAGATATATACATATGCCATAGTTGCACATAAGCTTATAAGTGTTAATTAGAACAAGCAATTGGTTAATTATTTGATTAATATAAGTTGATACCAACACAATTCTAACAATGAAAATTCAAAATAACACAAATTTTGCTTTCACATGAATAATTAACCACATCTCAATATCATATTAACAATTAAAGTTGGCTATAGCCCATATCAACAATTATGCAAATTACAGATAGAGAACAACCTACATCAATCATTACAACTGATTCATAGCATAAATATTAATATTAATTAGACGAATGAATTGTAACTTAGATAACAAGCACAAACAACGTATCAATAAATTACTCAAATATTCATTAGTCAAGTTTTATTAAACCTAACATGTGAACTCAATAAACAAATTGTGTAGTATTTACCTCCTTTTTTCTCAAATTCCATTATGCATTTTGATTCATACATAATAACATGGTTACAGTTTTGAAAGCTATTTTAGTTTGTCTCCATGTTCTCCATGTTCCTTATCTCAATTCCATTATATTTATTGTTCTAAATCCATATCCCATATTTTACTTTGATGGAAAGGTTATTGTTAAATAAGAATTGGATCAATTAACTGGAAAACAATTGGGTCGACCAATAAGAGTAGTCGATTAAGTACAAAAAGGGGTCAACTAGTGTTTCTAATTCAATTTAATTCCTCCATCTTATTTATGTATTTGCATTGTAACTAAATTAGGGTTTCTATTAATTTGTTGTCTATGTTCTTACATAAACTGTAATTCAAATCTATCAATTTTAACGTAATTCATATCATATGAGTTTAGACCCCACCTAGCTTTATTTTATTGAATTTCATCAAATACTTTAATTCTTAAGTGTAATGCCCTACTTCCTAAGACATCTATTTTACTTTGTAGAGTTCTTCTCTCAATGGAAATCAAGCTTGTCTTAAGTAAAAATTTGACCCATAAGTCTTTTTTGTGTTATGCTATATATGCAATTCAATAAAATATTTAGCTAGCCAAGTACAATTTTTGAGTTAATGGAACCAAATATAGTTTCTTAGTTAAACAAGCTAAGTTTAGCTTTGAAGTTAACCAAACTAAGTGGAGATTGTGAGTTAACTTAATCAAGTATATTTTTCGAGTTATGTAACATAAGCAATATCTTCCTAGTTAAGCCTTCATCTTGGTATTTAATGTCACATGACAATAAAGCAGGCACAATCATTATAACTTGAATGCTTGCCTAATGATCTCATCATTCATTCAACATCATATTCACCAAGTCACAAATGTAACTAAGTAATATTCTCATAAGACAAACATTCTCATTAGTCAAGCACAATTGTAGCTAAGCTCAACCAAATCATAATTCAAATAAATCCCAATTTATTATCAAGAAAAGCACAAATTACATCCATTAAAATTTTTAAGAATCAAATCATCACAAACAATGTTAATCTGTGATAGAAATATCTCAAGTCATAAGATACACTTATGTTAATCATACAACTACACAAAACAAGTAGGTGAGCATTCTACGTTCTTGTGGCCATTGCATAACATAGATAACCAAGTAAAGGTAATCATTAGAGCCAATGCTTATGCCACTTCTATTTATGACTATCTTCACCTAATACATCAATATACACGTGTTATTGTTCATTTCAATTTTAGTTAAAATATTTAGTATATATTTATGTGTAATTGTAACGACCCGACTAGATGTCCTCCTATAGAGGTATTGTTCGTTTTGGTATGAAACACCGTACAGTTTTGTTCCTTAGTGTAGCAACTTTCTAAGAGGTCATCCATCTTAAGATTGACCCAGCTCAAGTATGCTTAACTTTGGAGTTCTGACGCACTCCAAGCAATTATACTAAAAGGTACCTCGATGATTAGAGTTTTGTAACCTAGGCTGATGTGTTGCTTTAATACCACCTTGTAACGAATCAACTAGAACTCCTCCCATTAAGACATTGTCTATTTGGCGTGAAATGCCATACAGTCTTGTCCATTAGTATAGTAACTTCCCAAAAGGTCACCCATTGTAAAATTGACCTGATTCGAGCATGCTTAATTTTGGAGTTCCAATGCCCTCTAAGCTACTACTCCAAACTATATCAAAATATGCCTCGATAATTAAAGCTTCATAACCTAGTATTTAAGGGGTATTGTAGTGATCATCTATAGATTTTTATAACCTTCTATTTGACCTTTTACTTTTACTACTTTACCTTCTATGTTTATTGTCTTACCTTCTATCTCCACTTAATTTATGTTCAAGTCATACAAGTTCTACTTTTGTGTTATCTTCAGTTAGCAGGATATTGTATATTCCATTTTAGCTTCTATGTTGACTAATTCATTAGAAGACCTCATAAGTTATTTCAACTAAGTCATTTCAACTTCTGTATAACATAAAGTCCTTAATCAAAATTTCACTTGTAAGTCAATCCATTTCCTTCTTTACTTATGAAATTCAATATGGTCAGTTCAACATAGTCATCAAACCAATAAATTAAAGTTCTCAAAATAACATCTTTTTATTTCTAAAAATTATTATAATTTTTGTAAGAACAAAGAAATTTCTCAAAAACATCTTATATCTACTAATAATTACATTAAAATAAAAATACTACATGAAACTACATATAAAATAACCCAAGAATACATGTGTTTATAATTATTTATGATTGTTTGACATTTTTAGTAAATAATATAGGTTTTGACCCAAAAATTGGATCACTTATCATCAAAGCTCTAACTACCATTTGTTGGAATAGATGTGTTGGTTAGCTCAAAGGTGTGTTCTATTGAGTAGTGGTGGCCATCTAATGTTAGGTCATAAGTTGATTTGAGTTCAATGTATGATCAGTTCCTATACCTAGTTTTCTATCCCAAAAAGTTCCTAAATTTACTCTAAAAATTCTCTATGGCTCTCAAGCCCTCTCATGTTTTGAAAATAGCCAAAAGAGGCTAAACTTAAGAATATATAGGAAGATAGGTAGATTGGGGAAAAAGTAAAGTGGTGATGTATCATTGTATTACCCTTGAATGTCCTTTTATTGACTAATCTCTAAAGCTTACACACCACTTGCATGTTGTGCTTATTTCATTTGAGAATGCATTGTATTTAGTATTATTTCATTAGCCATTGTTTATTATATTAATATGTTTTAGGTATAATATATATGTGTATACATTGGGGTTTATGTTAATTAATGGGTGTATATTTAACATATTATATATATATATATATATATATATATAATGAGTATAGATTATCTCTAAATGTTATTTCAAGTCGAATTCTTTATTTTTATTACTCTTATATAGTTTTATCTATAAGATCTAATTACATAGCTGATGGAGCCTAATCATACCTATTTTATATGTTATATTTTTAATTTCAAGATTTTTAGAAGGAGATTTCATGAAAATGAGATCAAAAGATTGAAGAATGCCTAAGAATGGAAGTAAATTGACCCTCTGAAGGAAACACATGTTGTGAAGCTTATTTGTTAAGGTTGTGACTATGTATTGAATTAAGAAATGTTGAATATATGCCTATGCGTTGCATTATAGAGATACAAGGCCATGTGTCTCATCTCCATGGTTATATGTTTGGTGTTTGATGATATACACGATCATATGTCAATTAACTGGAGCCATATGTGTACATTGAGAAAGGAGACATGCCATGTGTTTCCATGATTCAAACTTTGTATCTCTTATTTCTATTAACAATCGAAGTTGCATATAGAAAGTTACATAGGCAAATGGTAGGATCATATTTAGAGCATGTTGGCTAATAAAACCCTACAAGATTCCATGTTCTATAAAGGGCCTTGAAAAGGGAAAACAAAAACAAAAAAAAACAAAAAGGGTAATACCCATTAACCATTCATTATTTTGTCATTTAGAGCTAAGGTTTTTACAAACTTAAGAGTGTTGTCCTCTTAACTCTCTTCTTCTCTTCTCTTCTCTTGGTTGATTGCTTCTAGATGTTTTAGATTAGTCTTTATAGGTTTCAATTATTGTGAAACATAGACTCCTATGTAATTAGATCTTCATTCTTTTTAGTTTCAATATATGATTTCTAGTTTATAGCAACCAAATTGCATATACTTTGTTTAGTCTTTGAATTGGTATTGTCAGCTATCAATTCAATATATGATTTCACATTTATTAATTGAAAGATCCTATATATAATTAGATTTAATATAATTAAAAGAAGTTGAATGCAATCTTATAAATAGGATGATATAATTTCTTTGAATTAGGATCAAGCCTAATAATAAAATTCATAGATCTTAATGCAATCATAGGGCTTTGATTGGAAAGAGATTTCAATTAATTATCCTAGGGTTAGGAATTAATAATCTTAAGAAATATAGTAACTTGATTTAGGAATTTCCATAATCTAGTTAGTTAAGATGGGATCAATAGGTTACATAGGTAATTGTAAGGGAATCAATATTTTGAATATTAAGTTAATGTGTTTTAGAGAGTTTAATTGTTTCTTTTATTTTTATATTCTATTGTTTGTTTTATTTTAATTAGATTAATTCAATTATTAGTTAGATGTAATTTAGAATTTTTAGTTTCAATAATTTAGTAGATTTGTTGGTTAGATAATAGAAAAAAGGTAAAGTATTGATACTTAAATATAGTTAATAGGGTCGACACTCATCACTCATATCCGCTATGATAGGTGTACATGCCTATGACAAATAGCAAAACTCAAATACTCAAGTTATCAATAATGGGTCAATCCTCAACAACGACCTTTAAGTTCAGACCTCAACCTTCTTACTACTTACACTAACCTTTTAAGTCTAAGGTATGACCTTCTAATAACTAGTAATTGTCGACTTGCTCATATGCTCTAATATCATAGGTTTTCAATAATTACTAATGTTGAGTTGTCATGTTTATGTCTTTGTAATCTATCATTAGTTAGAATCAAAATTTAAACTCAGCCTTATTATTCATGTAATTAGAAATTTACGATAGAGGAAACTCATTAAACTAAGGACCATAGAAGGCTCATTTTCTATATGTAGAGTTCTACTGTGTTTGGGAAATTTAAGAAACAATGAAATAGGTAGAAATTAGTAGAAATCAAAAGAAATGAAAATAATGGAAATGAAAAGAAAGGAAATCTTAGTTTTATTTTGTTTTTGGACATTTAAGAAGGAAATACAAGGAAATAAGGGATTTAATATACCATATTACCCTTACTTTTATGTAGTAAACATACATAAGTAGGGATGTTTTTGTAACCTCAATTCATTTCCACTCATTTCCATCACTTTCTCTCTAATTTTGGAGAGAAACATGATGGCTTTAAAAGTGAAAAGCTTTCCACTCTTTTCCCTTTGTTTCCTTAGATTTCCACTATCTTAAGTTATCAAATAAAAACTTTCCACTCTTTTCCACTAGTTTCATTTGACTTCTACCAATCCAAACATAGTATTAAGGTTACGAAGAAGGATCTATCTATATCTTAATATTTATAAGAATGTTGTTATTAATATTTATTCTCTTAAAATATCAACCTTCCTTTACAAGACTTTATGTAAAAGTAAATTTTTAGTCACCATCGTAAGCATGTTATGCTTAAGTTCAATTGCTCCTCTTCCTCTATAATTGCCAAACTCTAAAGCTACCCCTTGCTCCTTCTAAATTCATTGCTTGCCAATCCTCTCTTAATCATTTATTACTTCCCTTACTATCTAATCAACCAAAAATCTCTATGCTTGATTGTTTTAACCGTAGAAGATATAAGTGATTGTTAACATCATGGTCATTTAAGGAGAAATCAATAGCAATCTAAATGCCATAATGATGTGCCTTTACACCACCACCATCAACTAGTTTCTTGACTTAACAATTTCAAGAGCACCTTCCCACGATGCTAATGTAGCATCATATTAATCACGAATACAACACCCGAGATGTATGCATCGAGCAACGTTAGGATTTTGTAAATCTATACATATATTTGATTCTCATAATGCTTTTGAGGCAATTGATGCGACTTCAGGGTCGGACATACGGAAAATCACCACAATGAACGAACCAAAATAAATAAGAAAAAGGTTAGCAAAGTCTGGGCAGCTATCGAATGGAAATGATACACTACTTGATCCTACTCGGCCAACAATTCGCCGAATGTGACACACTAATCTGAACTGAAGGATCACTTGCCACTATTCCTTACTAAAAGGAATAGATAAGAGTTGAATAATAACGAGAACACTAAGGTTGCTCAAAAAGAATAATTCTGTATTGAAAGTTGGATGATTGTCTACGTATAAGGAAAGTGACGGTTTATATATTTGCCCATTAGAGTTATTTTACATATATGAAAAGACAGAACGGTATTTTACAATTACGTTACATGAAGCATACTAAAAGGGGTAAAAAGGATAAAGAATATTCAGTACGAAAAAAAAAGAATCATTCTGGAACGTAGTATTAAAAGACACGTGTTGCTTGATGGCTGGTCATTAGAAGTATGATATAACATAGGAAGAAACAAGAAGTGCTGTAGTTAGGGGCCGACCTGATCTGGATTAGGTCGGGAGCAAATCAGTGGTTAGAAAATCAGCTGAGTTGGAGTCAGGTGCCAGTGGTTAGTTGGTGAGCTCAATTCGGCTAACCTTTCCTAAGTTACCTTCTGGATCAAGACTTTGCAGCTAGGCTGGAGCATGCTGGACATACATCAGGATTTAAGTTATAGGTCGGCAGGAGGTCGAATTGAGATAGGAGTCCCTATCTCGATTATGACTTAGAGCTAGTATTTTCCGTGCAAGCCCTTGAAGTCCTCTAACTCAGCTTCTTGTGATTGGTCCAGGAGGTTGATTCCTATCATCTGCTTAGGGGTCAGAAAGATTTGTCCTCAAATTTGAAACGGTTTCTGCTTGTTCTTCTAAGGCATTCACAGGGTTTTCTTCGGTTGGTTGGTAGGGAATTAGATCGGACACATTGAAGGTAAAGGATATACAATAATCGTCAAGTTACTCGATTTAGTAAGCGTTGTGGTTGATTTTCTTCAAGACCTTGAATGGGCCATCAGCTTAAGGAGATAGTTTGCTTTGTCTTATGTATAAGAATTGCTCTTAGCTAAGGTGAATCCATAGTAGGTCTCCTGGCTGGAAAGAAATAGTTCGACGACTTCGACTACCAATCTCTTGTTGTCTCTAATTGAACTTGGCGATCTTCCTTATGATAGACTAGCGTAACTCATGCAATTGTTGGGCTTGGTCCACTCTGGATTGACTTTTTTCAGTAGTTGCTAGGGTGCTGATCATATCCAGGGGAACGGTAGGGTTAAAGCTATAGATAACCTTGAATGAGGTTTTCCCAGTGATGCTATAAATAGTTCGGTTGTATGCGAACTCCACAACTAGTAAGTACAAATCCCAATCCCTCAAGTTCTTTCTTATAACAGCTTTGAGCAGATTGCCTAGTGTCATGTTCACCACTTTAGTCTGGCTATTAATCTGAAGGTAGCTACTAGGGCTGAATACAAGTTTATTCCCAAGTTATCTCCAAAGGGTCTTCTAAAAATAGCTCAAGAATTTTGTATCCCGATCTGAGACAATCGTCTTCGATACTCCATGTAGTCAGACAATCTCCTGCAAAAACAAATCAACAATGTATAAAGCATCATTAGTCCAATGGCATGGAATGAAGTATGTTATCTTGCTGAAACGGTCCACCACAACAAGAATAGAATCTTTCCCTCTGGATGTCCGGGGTAATCCTAGGACAAAGTCTATGCTAAGGTCGGCCTAAGGTAAAGTTGGCGTCGACAGAAGCATATACTCTCCATAGGGTGCTTTCTTCCCCTTAACAAGCTTATACACTTCATAACTATCAACTACCTTATGAACATCCTTAGCCAAACTTGGCCAGTAGAAGTTCTCCTTCAACAGATCGATGATCTTGACCTCCCCAAAGTGGCCTAAAAGTCTACCGCTGTAAGCTTCCCGGACCAATAGTTCTCGTATGAAGCAGTTTGGAATACATAGCCTGTTATCCTTAAACAAATAGCCATGCTTAAGATAAAAATCCTCTAATAACTACCCTCGTTCGGCACTGTTCAACAACTAAACCAAAGTGAGGGTTAGCAGCATATTGCTCTGTGATGAGTGAGAATTTCAATAATTTTGTCTGCAAATTGGTCAACAAAGTTTACCATCGTGACAAAGTGTTGGTGACCACATTTGCTGTCACAACCCGAGGGGGCTAGTCATGGCAGTCGCCGTATACCGTACAAAGGATTATAGATTGAATTCCCTTACAATCGACGACTCTTTTATACAATACACAAGGCTACAGCTACTACTAACTACCAAGAATGTACAAGCTTAAGCAATATCATTTCATGATAAATAATAATGTTATAAAAACATAACACATAGTCTATTTGTATAAAAGTTTACAGATATAAAGTCTAAAACGTATTTAAAGTTAGACTAATATGAAAATTACATATTCAAATCTATAATTAATCAAAAGTACTCTCCGTTCTCATCCAGCTCCCACACTAACACCATGTAGAAAACTAACCTCAGGCATGCGACGGCCCGACTCCACAAAAAGGTCGGCCTGTAAAAGAAGACTACAAGGGTATAAGCTAACTAGCTTAGTGAGATAATTTCCGTCAACCATACAGCAAATAAGTTATACAACAGTTAAGTTCAACCAAATGAATGCATGACAAACAGTATGCCAAACAAATACATGCAGGTGACCAGGTACTGCATACAACTCAGATTTAACGCCCTCCAAAGTTAGGGTTGAAGATTCATCAGTACAGTTAAATCCGGGTATCATATTAGAACTCATTTCATAACAAAACTCCGCGTTTCGTATGTAATGGTACATCCATTACTAGCTTTATCAAAATGAGTTATATCATACGTATGCATCGTACGAAATCAATAATCAACCCACGTATAGCCTCTCGCTATCTCTGTGTAATATGACTGTCAGAATTAGTTATGTAGTACATGATTTATGCATGATCTAAGTTAACTTTTCTAGTTAAATAAAATTTAGTCTTATTTATTCAGTGATCATTCCAAGCCATAAAACAATCAATCTAGTAAATCTACTATACAACAAACATTATATTATTGAAATTTAAAGTAAATTCATCGTCAACAACATTTATCATGCACAAGCATAACCCAACCCCATACACATTCATTTATATTCATAATTTATATTCACTAACTACAAGTACAAACAAGTATGGAATCATTAGGAAAAACTCACTCAGCCATAACCAACTCAAGGGTTGTAGTAGTTTGGGGGCAGCTTAGGGTCGATATCGAGATCACCTAATAATAAGGGAAATTTGTAAATTTGGAAATTTAAAGTTAACTAACATTATAGTTTGTAAGGTCTATCTCACTTAGTTACGAGAAATTGTCGATTCGAGCTTTTTATCGAATCGCGTGTAACTTTTTCGTTTTAGCTCGGATTGTCATGAACTTATAGTCCATTTTGATCGTTTTCAGCATATTTTCTCGTAATAAGGTTTGTTTTGGATGTTGTGACTTGTAGTTTAAATCGTAATATAAAAATATCACAAAAATTATTATTTAAGTTTAAAAATTATAAAATATTAATTTTCGCTTTTTCTTAACATATTTATGATTATTTAAATCATATATTCGATATTCTTATTATTTTGAGCATATTTTCCTATTTTTGAGATTTTAGATTTATTATGATTATTATTATTATTACCTTTATTATTTCTCATTTTCTCATTATTTGTATATTTCACGATTATACATATATATATATATATTTTTTCATTATATTACTTATATATACTATACATTATACGCCCTATATATGTATATATATTTATTGAAAATAACATACTCTTATGTACATATTCATGTATTCATGTGTTTGTATTTATACATATAAGTCTTACATGTGTACATAAACATAAATAGATACACATATATATTTGGTATATATATATTTATATAGTACTTGTTATAAAATATGTATACTAGATATTATATATGTATTATACAGTATATGCCGTATACCACCATACATGTACTCTATATTATATATATTATATATATATATATATATATATATACGTCATATGTAAATTATGTATTTAAGAGTATATAACTACTTATAGAGATATACCACTACATATATACCATACAGCTACGTATTTATATATATACAAAAATAATTTATTTACATACACATCAATATATGTATACTTCACGGTTACACCTATATATATATATATACTATAGTTATTTAATAAAAATACTTAATATTATATGTATTCTTAAAAAAAATACATAATACATACTCTTCCGTATAATATACCTATGTACATACATGTATATATACATAGCCTAATACATGCATATATTATTCAATTTATATATTTATGCACATATACATGTATTAATAATGTTATATTTATAAAAATACTATACAAATACTTCATTTATACATGTATATACTATATAATATACATCTATACAAAAAAATAAATTAATTACCTATTCCTTTTAATTCTTTCTTCTTCTTTTCCTTCTTTCCCTTACGGTTTTGCTTCCAGATTTTGGTTGTGTGTAGAATTTTTTTTTTTCTTCCAGATTTTATTTCTTTTCTTTGTTCACGTGATGGGCAAGCTTAAAATTTAAGCTAAGATATTGTCTAATCTTTTGCATTAATGAGGATAAAACAAAAGTAATCATTTGTAATCTTTTCTTTTTATTTAAGCTCAATGCATCGCAAATTAATTTAGTCACATGGGCTACTGATTTTTCAGATTTTTGTTTCGTTTTCAAGACATAGCAATTAGGAAAAAGAAGAAAAGAGAGAAAAGAGATAAATTGAAAAAGAATGAGAAGGAAAATAAAAATTAATAATAAATATATGTAGTTTTTTGAAACATATAAATTATAACAATTCTCACCATAAATTAATTTTTAAATTTTTGTGAAATTTTATTAATTTAATTGGTACTCGTTATAATTATAATTTTTACGAGTTATTATAGCGATTTTGTTAAAATTTCACGCGAATAGGCTATTTAGTTGAAAATCGCAATCGACTATAATTTTATCACTATTGAGTAATATTTAACTATTTTATAGATTTATATTTATAATTTTAGGATTTCGAACAAATTCAGGTTCAATTTTGATTAATGGTGCATGAAGCAGTCTTAGGGTTTTAGTATGTGATTTAGGGTTTCGATCAATTTCTAGGGTTTTGTTATCGGTGTTATATTTGATTTATTAAACTTCGTAATCTTTTAATGTTACTAGCCTTATTGACTTATTGTACAATTTAGGATATTCGGACTTAAGTTAGGGTTCAACTACTGATTTTCCTATGGTTTACATTTGCACTCCCCTTCTTGTACCGAATGACATATAAGAACCCTTCTATGAATTCCAACCATTTGGCCCGCCTCTTGGAGAGTTTGTTCTGACTCCCAAGATGCTTCAATGATTCGTGGTTAGTGTAAATAACAAACTCTCATGGTAGCAGATAGTGTTTCCAAACAGTAAAGACTCGGAAAAGGGAGTACAACTCCTTCTCATACATAGAATAGATTAGGGCTAGGCCACTCAATTTCTCACTATGGTAAGCGACGGGCCGTCGTTCTTGCATCAGGACAGCACCAATTCTAACTCCTAATGCATTGCACTCTAATTCGAAGGGCTTGTTAAAATCTAGCAGTAAAAGGACAGGTGCTCTGGTGAGCTTCTCCTTGATCTCCTTGAAGCTTCGCTCAGCTCGATCGTTCTACCTAAACCCTTCATTCTTCTTTGTTAGCTTAGTTAATGGAGTGGCCATTATGCTGAAGTTCTTAATAAATCACCTATAGAAAGAAGCTAGGCTATGAAAACTTTAGACTTCAATGACATTCTTCAGCGTCAACCAATCTAGAACAACTTGAATCTTCTCCTTATCTGCTTAGATTCCTTCCCCTAATACTACAAACCCTAGGAACGTTACCTCTTTCTAGCAGAACATGTGTTTCTTTACGTTCCCATACAACTTCTCAATTCGCAAAATGTCAAATACTTCGTGAAGATGTTGAACATGGTTGTTTAGGTTGACACTTTACACCAATATGTCATCAAAGCATACGACTACACATCTTCCAAGAAGAGAGTGCATCACATGATTCATTAACCCCATGAATGTACTCAACATATTAGTAAGCCCGAATGGCATAACCAACCATTCGTAGAGCCAGTGCCTAGTCTTAAAGGCAGTCTTCCATTCATTGCCCGGCTTCATGCAAATTTGGTGATATTCACTTTGTAGGTCAATCTTCGAAACAATCTTTGCACCATAAAGCTCGTCTAACGTGTCATTGAGCCTTAGTATCGAGTATCTGTACTTGACAGTAATTCAGTTGATCACTTCGCTGTCGATGTACATGCACCATGAACTATCCTTTTTCGAGACGAGCAGAGTTGGTATAGCATAAAGGCTCATGCTTTCCTTTACATATCCTCGTTTAATGAGTTAATCCACCTGTCTTTTTAGCTCAGCAGCCTGCTTAGGGTTCATCTTGTATGTAAGTTGGTTAGGTAAAGCGGTACTTGGCTGCAGATCAATACAGTGCTCCATGCCTTGGACTGATGGCAGTCCTCTAGGTAGTTCTTTTGGAAACAAGTTAGAAAACTCATCTAGTAAGCGTCTAATTTCTTTTGGGACTTCCTGCAATTTTCTCATCTCCATCAATTGTCTAACCAACAAGAACATTGGTTCATCAGCCTTCTCAACAGATCAAAGCTCCCTACGACTCATCATTAGGGCCTTTTTCTTACTAGCTCAAGTAAGCTGATTATGGGTTTCATTTACTTGGGATGGGGTTTAGGGTTGTAACATTATCCTCCTTCCATCCTTAACAAAAGCATAGGTGTTCTTATACTTATCGTGCATAACTCATCAATTAAACAATCAAGGTTATCTAAGTGATAGATGTAAAGCTCCCATGGGGACGACATTGTACACCACTTCGTCCTTATATACGTTTCCAACACTGAACGACACGATCACTTGTTCAATCATATGTGAAGCACCCTTATCATGAAGCTAATGTAGCTTGTAAGGTCAGGGATGCTTTGAGGTCGGTAAACCTAACCTCTACCCAAAGGATTGTGCAACCACATTAATGCAACTTCATCCATCCATTATGATCATGCTTAATTGGCTTTTAATGGTACACTTAGTATGGAACAAATTCTCTCTTTAGTCCTCCTTAAGGTTCGGTAAGGAACTTAAGACTCGTCTCAAGACTAGGGTCATCACTTCTCCCCAGTTGACATAGATACAGGTCTCCTCCTCCTCCTCAGCTTCTACCTTTCGAACATCCTTCTCCTCCTTAGGCTTACTCTTATCGGTGCTATCCACTACATCTCCTCGAAGCACCTTGACACATCGGTTTGAATAATCAGCAGCCATGTGTTCAAAGCCTAAGCATTTTAAGCATTTCACCTCATTAGACTTTCGTTCGGAGGTTTGTCTCTTCTTATACATTCTTAGGGGGCGGCCTAACCTCGGCTTGGCCTGACTATCCTACTCGACCATGCTGACCTGCTCGGCTATTGTCAAGTTAGTCATTCTTTTCCTTAACCTGGTATGGTCTCTTCGACTCGGCTTGAATAGGTCAATGTAATATGGAGCTCGGGAAAACGTTGGCCCAAGTTGGCTCGAAACATTTCCCCTTTGCTTTTCGACCCTCTACGCTATCTTGATAGCCTTTTCTAAATTATAAAACCTTTGTACTTCTACGATATTGCAAATCTCATACTTGAGCCCAAAAATAAACCTTGATATTGTACGGGCTTCTAGCTCTTCCATGTCGGCTCGAATCATTAACATTTGGAACTCTCTTACATAGTCATCAACAGTTCGACTTCCTTGATGAAGCTCCTGTAGCTTTGTAAACGTATCTTGTAAATAAGTCTTAGGCACAAATCTGCCTCTTAGCAACCTTTTCATCTCATCCTAAGTCTTAACACCTTGTCTTCCATCTCTAACTCTAGTAGTATTCAAATTCTTCCACCATATGGTGGCATATCCAATAAATTCCAATGCAGGAAGTTGGACCTTGACCGCATCTTTATACCCATAACATTCAAATACTTTCTTGACCTTCTTTTTCCACTCCAAGTATTCATCTACATCTCTACTTTTACCAAAGGGTAGGATTTGCACCTTAACATTATTTAGCCCTTAAGGAACTCGACGTCCCCGTCCCTATGTTTGGTAATAATCAACTTCTTCTTCACCAAACTCTTCGACATTCATCTCCTCGTCATCTTCCCTAATCTCCTCTAAATCCAATCTTCATTTAGCATCTCTATCTACTACTCCTCTAGCTCGTAGCAGTCGAATTGGGTGATTGGTTTGGTTGCCTTGGCCATAATGTTTCTCAAGGGCGCCATCCTATGGGTTTTCTTGCTAAACACCTTAGGGTTATTGCCTATTAACTTGCATTGTGATAACTAGACTCTCAACAAGGTTTGTGAGTCTGTCAAGTTTGTCATCAACGGACCCTGGGGTATTACTACCATTATGACTACGACCAAGTTAAGCACCACTACCGTAGCATCAATAATTCCCTAAACACTTGAATTTGACATAGTGTAATACCTTGTCGATCAGATTAACAAACTTGCTTTGTTGTCGCAATGGAAAACAGAGTATCAATGAAACCACACTTACAAACACTCAAACACACTACAGTAGCTACAGAAGGAACATAACAGCTACTAACAGTAAAGCGAACCGAAACTTCACTGCAACTTCACACATTCCCTCGTGGAACTATGCTTTGATACTAACAAAGCTGATGTATCTCTAGGGTTAGATATATGGAGGAGCACCACAACGAACAAACCAAAATAAATAGGAAAAAGGTTAGCAAAGTCTGGGAAGCTACCAAATGGATATGACACACTACTCAATCCTACTTAGCTAACAATACTTCAGATGTGACACACCGGTCCGAATTGAAGGGTCACTTGCCACTATTCCTTACTAAAGGGAATAGATAAAAGTTAAGCAATAACAAGAACACTAAGGTTGCTCAAAGAGAATAATTATGTATTGAAAGTTGGATGATCGTCTACATACAAAGAAAGTGGGGGTTTATATACTTGCCTACTAGGGTTATTTTACATGTATGAAAAGACAGAAGAGTATTTTACAATTACGTTACATAAATCATACTAAAAGGGGTAAAAAGGACAAAGAATATTCAATACGGAAAAGAAAGAATCATTTTGGAACGTAGTGTCAGAAGACACATGTCGCTTAATGGTTGGTTATCAAGAGTATGACACAACATAGGAAGAAATAGGAAGTGTTGTAGTCAAGGGCCAACCTAATTTGGATCAAGTCAGAAGCCAATTAGTGGTTAGGAAATCAACTAAGTTGGAGTCGGGCACCAGTAGTCAGTTAGAGAGCTTAGCTCGACTAGCCTTTCCTGGGTTACCATCTGGATTAAGACTTTATAGCTGGATGGGAGCATGCTGGATACATGTTAAGATCTGAGTGACAAGTCGGCAAGAGGTTGGATCGAGATAGGAATCCCCATCTCGGCTATGACTTGGAGCTAGTATTTTCTGTGTGAGCCCTTGAAGTCCTCTAACTCAGCTTCTTGTGATCAGTCCAAGGGGTTAATTCCTATCATCAACTGACTTCCTTTGATTTAAGCTCAAATGTAACCCAAAAAACCATGTTAAATGTAGATGAAGTCCTCCCATGGTAAGCGACAACAAAAGACTCCATCTATTTTACAACTTTCATGATTAGTTGTTATTTGAATCACATTGAATTACATCAACAATTTGTTTGGTTAGCTAGATAGCTAACCATTAATGGTGTAGTGAAGCATGTCAAACATATTTCAATGCATCTCTAGGCAACCAATTTGTGAGGGTGAGTCATAGGGGTAGCACTTGAGACATTTGCATGCAAGCAACCTCCCTCTACATACCATGGTCTTTTATCACATAGTTGTACATGCTATTACTCTAAAGATAATTATAAATTTCTTCTTTGAAGAAAACCATTTTTTACTTGACTTAATTGGATAGAAAGACTGGTCAATGTCAATCTAGCCATTTTCTATTACTTCATGTGCATGCTAGCATAGAAGGATTCACATCTTAGCTATGGTTTCTCATCATATACATCTTTGCTTCTTGCTGTTTTGACATTAGCAACAATGTGATGTACATATTAAAAGGTCTTCTCAACATTGACTGTATGAAAAAGAAGCTGCTGTTCAAGTTAGGTAAGGCCACAAATTAATGGGACTAGGATGTATAACTACAACCATATTCGGAGACGAAATCAAGAGTATTATCCTTGTTGAGGTGATTTACTCTACCATCTTCCCTCTATGGTCATTAAGGTCAATTATCAAATTTATCATTGTTGCCTTTTATGAACTTTAAGCTCATTTGTTCACTTATATTTGGCTTTTCCTTTTTTTTTTTTCAACTTACTAATTGTAAATATCAAATGAAATAAGAAAGGTTGAATGATTTTACTTGCTTATTTTTATTTTTAATTCTTAATGCTCATTTTTTTACTTGTTAATTGTATTTTTCATTTAAATTGAGTTGCTTCATATAATTGTTAATAATATATACTAAACTTATCATGTCATCCATATCAATGGATCGAATGTGTCTTAATAATAAAATAATTAAATTACTATGGCAAGTACTTAACAAATTTTTGAATTTCAAGTTATATTTTTTAAACTATTTTTAATGTTTTTCTAACTATTCTAATGTAATTAATTTCCCAATTATATAAAGTGCAAGGCTCAGTCATTCACTTACTTTGTACTATTCAATTTACAAATTCTAAGTAATATTTTAGTATAACTCTCAAATATCTTGTTTTACATTTGATTTCCTTTACATAAAGTATGAAATTCAAATATTCATTTTTATTTGTACCTTTTAAATTAATTTAAAAATTCAAAAATAAATTTAAAAGTATCTTCAAAATGTCAATTTTTGGCATTTTTATGGAAATAATAATACTTGCAAAAAAAATTGAAAAATTAAAAAAAAAATTTACATAGGTGACTACACTCGTTTAAAGACACACAAACATTATGCTAATAGTATGTGAATAAAATAAATAGGTGGCACATAGGTAGCACACAAGAGATAAAAGCATCATGCATGTAGGGTAGATGTGATATGGCTCATTACATTGAGGGGTAATTATATATGCTGTTTAAGGCAACTTATAGTAGAGAGTAATTTACTCAAAGGGTAAACAACCTACAAAAAGAAAATAGTAAGGAAATGCACAAGGAAAAAGGGGTAATTCAGTAAGAGTATTAAAAGAATATTCTATAGTGATCGTACATAGTACGATTATTAAGGACAGGTGGCATCATTTATCTAGGTAATGATCTGGCATCCTGCATAAGCTGGGTAGATTTTAGAAGCAGTTCATAGTGGTAGCTCGATAGGTTGGCAAGTGAAGTGGGATCAAGTCAGCAATAGTCTAATGTGAGCCTTCATCTTAGGTAGCTCTACATTCTAAAGGCAAGATGATATGTGCTTAAACAGGTCAGCCTTAGATAAGGATAGCTTGGATACAGGACAGTCGAGCTCTTGGTAGAACTTGTGGAGCTATTAAGGAAACTTGCTATGTTGCCATCGATTAAGAACTCGGGGCCTTAACATGCAACATACAGTTAAGCTAGGATCAATTTAAGTTAGGCAACTTATTGCTATACAGTTGGGTAGATACCTTTAGGCTTGGATGGAGTGAGAGAATCTACTGTCCTATGCTCTCCATAGGCTCTAACTTGGGTAATAAGTCTAGGAGGGTGATCCTTATCATTCCCTTTAGGTATCCCAAATCTAAGGAGTGTTCCAAATGGGTTGCTTCTTCCTAGGGTACGTATAAGCTTAAGCTGGCAATATTGAGAACAATAGACACTCTATAATCTTCTAATTGCTCTAGTTGATAGATATTATCACTAATCTTTTGAAATATTCTAAATTTTCATTTTGCTTAGGAAGATAGCTTACTTTTCCTTTAGCTTAAGAATCTTTCACTGCTTAAATGCAACCATACTAGGTCGTCGGGTTGAAATTGCATTTTTCTTCTCCCTTGTCCCTTTTGCTCAAACTTTAGGGCAGCTTAGTCTAACTGTTCGGTCACCTTCTGGTATATCTTACAGAGGGCTTAAGCTTGGTCATTGGCATTAGGGTCTTCTTAGTCAAGAGTTAGAATAGAAATGTAATCAAGAGGTAGCCCAAGTAAAATCTATAAACCACCTTGAATGCTTGTAACACTATGAATAGATCGGTTGTAGGTGAATTTAACTATAAGTAAGCATACATCCAATTATTCAGGTTCTATCCCATCGTAGCTTGGAGTAAGGATCCTAAAGTTTGGTTGATGACTTCTGTTTGGCCATTGGTTTGTAGATGGTATGATTTGCTAAAAAGTAACTTAGTCCTTAATTGATGCTAGAGTCTTTCAAAAGTAGCTTAGAAACCTTAGGTCTTTATGGGACACGATGCTCCTTAATACTTTATACAGCTTGATGATCTCCTATTAAAAGAGAAAAGAGAAAGTCAAATTATCATTAGTCTTATTGCATGGCACAAAGTATGTCATCTTATGAAATCTATCCACAACAACTATTATAGAGTCTTTACCTTATTCTTAGTAGGCTGAGGATAAAGTCCATTCTAAATTACACCCAAAGTTGAGTTAAGATAAGTAGAGGCATGCTTCTTCCTTGCTTAGCTTGACTTTGGCACTCTTACAGGTTAGACACCTTTCTATAACCTTGTGTACATCTCTTAACATCTTAGGTTAGAAGAACTTAGCCCTCAATAATTTATAGGTCCTCTTTTCTCCAAAGTGACTAGATAGTCTACTACCATATGCGTCCTTTACCAACAATTCTCTCATGGAATAGGTTAGCACACAAAGTTTAATGCCTTAGATTAGATAGGCGTCTTAGACAAAGTAGTCATCTATAACTCATCCTTCAATACACTGAGCATAAAAAAAACTAAAATGGGGATCTTTAGAGTACTACTCCTTGATGCTAGCAAACCTCAGCAATCTCATCTGCAGGTTGAATAGGAAGGCATGTTTGTTAGATAAGATGTAGGTTACTAGATTAGCCTTATCATGCTTGTACTTGATCACATAAGAAATCCTTGCGAAAATTCTACCTATTTTTCCTAATGCTTGAAAAGCTTAGCCTTGCTCCTTAGATATCTCAAAGACTCATGATAAGTATAAATAACAAACTCCCTAGCGAAAAGATAATGCTGCTACACATAGAGGGCTCAAATCAAGGCATAGAGTTCTTTATTATACACCAAGAAGGCAGCACCTCTAAGCTTCTTGCTATGCAATCTCATGGGTCAACCTTCTTATATGAGAATGTTACCTATGCAAGCCCCTAAGGCATTGTACTCTAATTCAAATACTTTATCAAATGCAGTAGAGCTAGGACAAGGGTAGATGTTAGTTTACTCATCACCTTAGAAAACCTCCTCCTTTCTTTTTCTCCCCATCTAAACTCTATATTCTTCTTCGTTAAGTCGATGAGGGGTCCTTAAGTCAAATCTTTCTTTGGCACCAACAGCGTTAGTAATATACATGGTCTAAGACTCTCTCATACATAAACCCTCTCTATTAGCTTATTAACTTACGTCTGTAACTTAATTGCCTATTGATAATTCATTCTATAGGTTGGCTCGGTAAGTAGAATGGCTTCAAGCATTAGGTTAATGTAATGTTAGATTCCTCAAAATAGGGGTAAGCCCTTTGGTAGTTCCTCAAGATGTCCTTGAACTCCTTAACCAACTCCTAAACAACTTTAGGTGATTTAAGTTGTTCCTTAAGCTCCAATAGTCTTCAAACAAGCAAATAGGTCAGCATGTCTGACGTTATGGCTTCTCTCAACTTAGATAAGATTGGACTAAGGCCTTCTTCAAACCTTAAGCCAACTTGGTTTGCATGTTGCTAACTTAGCTTAGGATCATAAGGTTTAGGATGATCTTCATGCTGTCCTTCTCAAACGTATAAATGTTTTTGAACTCGCCATTCATGGCCCTTTTATTGAATAGCTAAGGTTAGCTAAAGAGCACATGTAATGCAATGCACACATAGGCAACAAATTGCATAGAATCTCATTATAGTAAGTTCGAATTAAGATCGATAGGCATACTTGGTGCAATACATGGAATGTACTTTCTCATTCAACTAGTATAACTTATGCAACTTGAAGCGGGGCAAGGTCCACTGCTTAAGTTTCTATATTAAGCTAGCATATGCCATATTAGTGCAACTTTTACTATACACAATCATAGTATGTTAAACGACCAAGCTTAATAGGTCTATCTCTTCAGCATAGATCTCATCTTCACAACTTCATGCTTTGCTCCCTTAGCAGTCTCTTGTACCTCTTTAGCCTTCTCAACTTCATTGTTTGTACTGCCAACTTCAAAGGATGGGACATCTCCCTTCATCACCATGTTATAGCAATTTAGATGCACTGGGTAGTCGTGTGTCTAACACTTTATTTCACTTATCTTTCTACCTTAGGTTTAAGATCAATCCTCTTTGACAATACTTTCTCTATTAGTTAGGTCTTTTGGTTAAGTTAGGGATTATCTTTTCTATTAGGCTCAAAATTAGTTTATGCTTGGGATTTACCTTGCACAAGTCATGTAAAAGGAAAAGTTTGGCTAGGTGGAGCTTAGATCAGTTTGTTCCTTCTTTGCTCTTCTACCATCTAAGAAATCTTGACAGCTTCATCAAAGGTAGTGAACTATTGTAACTCTATGTCCTTAAGCTCATATATTTGGTTGATAAGAAATCTAGACATAGTTTTAGCCTCCGGCTCATTAACCTTATATTGGATTATGAGCATTTAGAACTCTTAAATGTATTCATCCACTATTCAATTCCCTTGCTTTAACTCCTATAGCCTTGTAAATGTATCTTATTGGTAGGAATCTAGAATGAACTACGCTTCCATGGTCCTTTTCATTTAAGGCTATGTCTTAACATCATGTTATCCATCTCTCCTCCTTGTAAACTGGAAGTTCCTCCACTACATCATGACATATCTCATGAAATTTAAGGTAGTCAATCTAACCTTATCATCATCATCATCATCATGTTTCCATTAATAAAAAATTATCTCGACCTTCTCATCTCAATCAAGGTACTCATTTGCATCACCATTACAATAGAAGGTTAGTATCTAGAGCTTGACATTGTCACTAGCTTGTGGTGTATGAGCTCTCTTGTCATCTTCTTCATCAACATCCTCTAATTATCACCAACAACAACATTAACACTTGGGTTCATTATCTCTTTTGTAAACACACAAACATAGTAATACAACTTCACAAAAACTTAACTTCAGCCCCAGTTCCCTCTACTATTATTCAAATGCCCACATTAATCAAAACTCAAAATAGTGACTAAACTCAAAGATTGACCATCCAACTTGAAACAACCAAGAAACTCCAACTACCACCTGCTTTGGCCTTGAAATGGAAAAACAAGGCATAAAGCGCAATATGAACTCTCATGACTAAGCAACTATGACTTCATACATGATATAACCTAGTAGCTTTCTCTTGCAAATCTTTACTTTGATACTAGGATGATACTTGCACCAAGAATAGACAAGGGAGATCGATATCGAGGAAAGGGTCAAAACCAAATATGACTTGAGAAGTGGATGGAAATAGGTCGAATATAAGCTACCCACAAGCTATTCAATGGTTGTTACACACTAAAGAACACTTGTGGATTGATTAGTCTAGTAGATATGACGTACAACTACAACTGAACTAGGGAAATCGCCATCAAACCTGGCTTAAGGGATTAGATAAGAGTAGCTAATTAAATTGAATTTATGACATACATACAAGAAAAATTACAAGAAAACAAGCAGAAATGGTATATTGATGATTGAATATGCGGCTCATTACAATGATGGGTACTTATATTAGCTATTTAGGGTAAGTTATTGTAGTGAGTAATTTACTAAAAGGGTAAATAAATTAAAAAAAGAAAATACTAAGGAAATTTATTAGGAAAAAGGGTTAATTTGGTAAGAGTAATAAAGAATATTCTATAATGTTTGTACATGAAATAGTTGTCAAGGACAGGTGGCATCATCTATCTGGGTAGTGATCTTGCTTATAGCATGAGATAGGCAAATTTTAGAAGCGAGTCAAAGTAGCAGCTTGGTAGGTTAGCAAGTGAAGTGGTATCAGGTTGGTAGTAATCTCATGTGGGCCTTTGTCTAAGGTAGTTTGGCATTCGAGAGCTCAAGGGATAGGACGGTAGGTGCTCGAAGAGGTTACCCCGAGATGAAGGTAGCTTAGTTGCAGGATGACTGAGCTTTTGGTCGTACTTACCAAGCTATTAGGGAAACTTGTCATGCTGCCATCAGTTAGGAACTCAAGGCCTCAACATGTAGCACAAAATAAGTGTAGGAACAAATTGGGTTGGGTAACTCAATGTTGTACAATTAGGCAAACTCTTCTAGGCTTGGATAGAGTGAAAGAATCTATCATACCATGCTCTCCAGTCCATGGACTTTAGCTTAGGTAATAGATTTGAGACGTCGATCCCTATCAAGCAGGTTCCAAAATATCAGCATCTATAACATGTCTTGTAACTCTTAATACCCACTTAGAATTTATTCGATTAAGTAAGATTCGGGTAAATATCCTATATAATAGAGTTATCCGCTTACCCTTAATAGGAATTTGCAAAAAAAGTTTTTAAGTTAGCTCCTAAAATCAAATATTGTCATAAGCTAATTATTATGCAATCTTTTTCATTTTTTTTTTTAGATTTTTATCTAATATAGCAAATTTTGTGGGGAGCCCCAGCAGCATAGATTTCTCCCCGAATATAGAATAGCACTTTAGAGCGTCCAATCATGAATATGCTATATTTAACTAATAGTGAAGATACTTGTATCGCAACTATAATTGAAAACCTTAGACTACAACTACAATTTCCTAAAGAATTTAGAGAAGCTGTACTGTACATATATATAGAAACTAAAAATATTATTTAATAAAGCTTAAACTCTTGAGGTCTTAACTATTATTGGTAGAAAAGAAATATCCATTTTTAAGGAATTGAAAACCTGAAGGTATTTAGGAAATCAATCGTTTTTTTTTTTCAACATTATTTTTATCCAGGGCAAGTCGTTATTAAATGCTAATATAATTTTTGCTCCATGAAATTTATTCCATAATCCTCTGAATTTCTCTTTTCTTCTCTGAATAAATACCAAGAACACCCCAAATCGTTTATAAATAAAATTACGTGACACATCCTCAAAGCTCCTGCAATCAACAGTCCAAGTTGGAATTCAAAATTACCACAAACACACAAATCTTGATTCTTGAACACCCTGCTTTTGCAAATCAAATCAAGCCCTTTCTGCATATCCACAAGGCTTGCATTCATGGAACCATCCGAAAATCTTCCAACTGGCGAAGAACCACCCCAACAGCCAACGCAACCACCATCTTCCACCCCCAGCCAACAACAACCTCCACAGACAGGGGTAGTAATACCTTCCCCCAATGACCCCGAGCTACCTCGGGGCTATCCCCACCCCGTGATTGCACCCATAGGGAGTAACAGGTGCAGAGTAGGAGAAACTTCTAATGCATTGCCACCGGCGGACGTATTGCCACAGCTGCAAGGAGAAACTTCTCGTCAAAACTCGCAAGATGTTTCATCCCCATCACCGGGACAAGTGAGCTCCAGGCAAGAATCTCCTGTAGTTGGACCAGAAGAATGCGAGCAAGAATCTCCAGACGTATTACCATCGCCGCAAGAAGAAACTTCTTCTCCTCCATACCCTCGAGATGTTTCTTCCCCAACACCGGAACAAGTGAACTCCAGGGAAGAATCTAATGTTGGAACAGAAGAAGATAAGCAAGAATCTGCGGACGTACTGCCACCGCCAGAAAAAGAAACTATTCGTCCAGACTCTGGAGCGGTTTCATCCCCACCACCGAGACAAGAGCACCCCACGGAAGAATCTAACGTATTTGGACCAGAAAAATATAAGCAAGAATCTTCAGACGCATTGCCACCGCCGCAAAAAGAAACTTCTCCTCCAGATTCTCCAGATGTTTCATCCCCACCACCAAGACATGTGAACTCCGAGCAAGAATCTACTGTGTTGGAACCGGTGCCTGCGATAGATATGCAGAACTTTCCGACCTTGCAGGATGCTTCCAGTCGTCCTAAGGAATCAGTACGAAGTAGACGATCTGGTAGGTCTTTTAGTCCAGCACCCGCAGCACCTCCTTTCACTCCACATGAACATGACTCTAACTTGCCACCCAATTCCTCGGATCCAGAATCCTCCTCGGCTTTGGCAGCCTCCTCGGGACCCCCGTCCTCCTCGAGTTTGGCAAGGACGGACAGTCATGGGGACAAAGAGGAGGAGTAGTTCCGAATAAAGAGTCTTGTTGCTTCAAGGGACTTCGGTTAGCAAGAAAGAAAACATCGAATGAAATATCCAAAGACGGATATTATGGAGAAATCATTCGTCTGGAGACATAACACAGTCGATGCACATATTGAGAAAAAAATGTTTTTGATTTCCTGACCGAAGACTTGAGTAAGGTTTGAAAATTTTTGTTCAAACACAGTTGTCTTTTTCGACATCCATGCAAATATTTGCTATTATTAGGATTCTTTCTTTCTTTTCTTTTCTTCTTCCTTTTTTTTTTTTTTTTTTCTTGACATTGCAATATGCTTCTTTCTTGGAAATTCAGAGTGTGATGTATTCATACGCTTAATAATAATAGAGGGTTTGATTCTTACTAGAAAGGCATATTAACATCTTCATATCTACTACACGTTGATTAAAAGTTGGTTTGTTAGTACAATATGGTTTACGATTGTCACCAATCACCATGCGTACGTTGCCGTTGTTTCCCAATCACAGTTGGATTTTCAATATGTTATAAAGAAAAACTTGCGGGACATGTCTGCATCGAAAGAGGAGAGTAATCATGAGGAACTTTTTCTGTATTTAGTTTGTTAAATTAATATTATATACTATCATTCATACTTACTTTTCGTATACGACTTATTAGTAAGATTGAATTTTTTATTAAAACGAGAATATATTTGAAAAACCTAAATCGGACAAAAATACCACGGGAAGAAAAAGAAAAAAATATTTTTTGTGGAACTGAAGATAGACTCAGCTTTCTTACAATGACACAAGGCAACTACTTTGTAATCAAACTTAACCATATACCGATAAAAATTTAAGGCACACTCTAATAATCTCTATAATGGATTGAATTTTCAATAAACCAACATTCACACATTTACTTGAGCTTCACCTGCTTGAGGCTCTATTATTTACCCTTGCTAACCACCCATCTCGGGGTTCTCCCGAACATTGAACTGATTCTCAAGCTTCTGTTCTGTCATCCTATAACTAGATGATTGATCCATAGGCTCCTAAACATTATGTCTAGCTGTGAGCTTCTCCGCTATCAATAACACATTTTCACTTGCATTAGTTAGCACACATTGAGTCATTGTCTCATCGATATTTCTTGGCCTCTCAAACTCTCTAGAATCTTCTTACCTTAGGAGTCGATATGTAGAATGAACTTCCTTGTCACTTTTTTTAGTCACGTTTTTCTTCTAAGCTATTACCATCAATAGGAACTTATGCACCCTAGAATTGACATCTATTGTAAGAGCTACACATAATTTCTTCCAATTAAGTTCAATTTATGATATAATATGAATCAGACTGTAGATGATAGTCCGATTTGGTGTGGAAAGAAACTATAGATGATATTCTAAACCAATCGAAGGTAATAGTGATAAATAAAAACTATATTTCTAATTCGGTTTGTTTCATGGTTTGATTTAGTATTGCATTCAATTGAAGTGCAGAGTTTACGGCTTGGTATTTTACATCACCAATGGAATCACAAAACCTTAAACCAAAATGCAGACGGAATCATAGCAAGATAAACCAAATTTTCATTCAATTTATGATTTTTTTGGCTTGACCTAGTTTATGCCCATCCCTATTACTAACTCAATATTGCATTTAATAGGGCAGTTTATTTGAGGTTTGATTTGGTTTCCAAATCATGAAGCAAATTGAATAATAGATATGGTTTTTCATGTGACAATTCGATTATCCATTGGTTCCAAAAATTATTTATGGTTTATCTCCACATTAAACTTTATCTATCTTTTATAGTTTGATTCAAATTATATCATGAACTTAACTAAATCGATTTGTGCCTATCTCTAGCTATAGATATCAAATCTAGGAGGGAAGATTGTATTAGGTCACCTAAGGTCACACTAAGGTAAGAAGAGTCTAGAGGAAGTTGGAATATGAGAGGTTAAGAAGAACTTAATGACTCAAAGCATGCTAGCTGGTCTAAAGTGAAGAGGGTTCACCGATAAACAAAGAGTTCATAGCTAGGCATACGTTTAATAGTGTATGGATGGAGCATTTAGCTCTAGGATGATGATAACTTGAGAATTAGTTCAATGTGTTTGGAAGAGCCTGGAGATAGGCGGTTGGCAAGGCCAATAATAAAGCTTAACGTAGTAAAGCTCAAATATATATGTGGAGGTTGAGTTATAGAAAATTTATTCTAGTATTGAGATTATTACATATGTATCTTAAATTTTATTGGTTAGGTTTGCGATGCATGGGCAAGGATATGAGTGCATGTACTTGAGAACATGATTTCCTTTGATAATTAAATTGTACTTTTTACTTTAGGGATTATTTCATATTTTAGTCCCTTTTTTATGTGGATAACTTCTTAAACCCTAGTTTTAATCACATTCAATTTCATCAAATGCTTTAACTTCTAGGGTTTGTTAACTCATAAAACTTTATAATTTTGAGTTAATGTCGATTGTCAAAATTCTTAATGACAACAAATTGGTAAATATCAATGTAATAATTTCTTCTTTTTTATAGGTATTAAACTAACAATTATAAATTATTGATATTCTCATTAATCCTAATTTCATAGGTTTTCTCTAATTATAGATGTTGAATTGTCATTATTATAGTTTTGTAATTTATCTTTAGTTAGAATCGAATTTTAAACTTAGTCTTATTATTCATATAATTATTGAACCAAAAGTTTCATAGGCAATTTTTGATGAAAACAAAACTAAGTTTATTAAGAAATTGAATTAATTGCAAAAATGAGTTTAAGTTAGAAAATCATCGAATCACGATTAGTTCATAATAAGGAAAAATATAAAAAAAGTTCCTAACATTTCACCTTTTTACGAATCAGTTCTTAACATTTCATTTAATTTATTTTAATTATCGATCTTTTGAAGTCGTATCAAATAAGTCTTTCTATTAAATTTTATTAAATTTTCCATTATTATGAATATGTGTTAGTATATAATTTATCTATGTAAGTACAAAAAAGTCCCTAATGTTTATGTATATATATATAAATCAGTTTTTAATATTTCATTTAGTCTATTTTGGTCCTTAATGTTTTAACAAATTTACAAAAAAGTCTTTTAGTTAGTTTTTCCGTTGTATGGACTCATTGAGGATTAAAATGGACTAAATGAAATAGTTAAAAACTGATTTATATATATAGGTAAACGTTAAGTACTTTTTTATACTTTTTCCTTTGTAATATAATATATCAACTTATTGAATTACTTGCACTTGTGTTTGGATTGCTTGAGTTGGTCTTATACGATGTTTATTGTGTAAAGCTTGCATAAGAGAATAGGACAGTAACAGCAATGAGATACTAGCAGCGACAAGCCGTTAGGGTTGAAGCCTTAAGACAGTAAGATAAAATTACGGTTTGCAACTAATTCAGTGTGTATCGTCTTGCCAATATTGAAGACAGTCTGACTAGCTGTCTTGATTCATTTTTTATCCTATTATGGACAATATGATAAAGTAATAAAAGCATTAGCATTTTTTTTTTATAATATATTATGCACACTTATGTGTCTTTAGTAGACTAACCATAAGTATTTGTTGGAGTTGTAGGTTTAGAGTTAGAAAGATCGCTCTATTTTGAAAGATAGACTATAGTGAGCATTCTATTCTTAGTGTCACACACCAATATCATTATTACTATCTAATAGCAAGAATAAAAAGAATTACCAATAAGTACCCACAAATTTTCTAAAATTAATCAAAGATTTCTTGAGTTTAGTAGGTGTTAATGGGATTTCTCCATTGCTTAATAATAAAAATAATGATAGACAATGGAACTTATTTGAGAGAGGTATAATTTGTCTAGAAGATTTATAAAAGGTGGCAATGGTAATTCTAGTATGCCAAGAATTGCTTGAGTCATCGGTATTAATCAAAGAGATTACTCTATTATAAGACAACAATAGTATTGTAATGTATCTAACTTATCCCTATATAGTAGTATTTTTCAAGGGCAAGGTTTTACTGCTTAACAATAAAACAATACGGAATGTTATGATACTACCCAAAGCTTAAAGGTGTGAAGAATGTAGTGTTCCAATACTCAGATTAAGCATTATCATAACAAGTAAGTATTGTAGCGTAAACCATGCATTGTTGTAGTAGGCAAGTGTCTACGGACTGTACATATTGCAGCACACAAGTATCATAATGCCAATCATGCATCATCACAACAGGCAAGCATCACAGTGCAGATTGTGTCACAGCAAGCAAGCATTATAGATCATAGCATGGACCGTGCATTTTGTAAAAGGCGAGTATCACAATGTTGACCATTCATTGTCAAATTGACTATGCATCATCATAGTAAGCTATCATCACAGCATAAATTGTACATCGTCATAGGAGGCGAACACTATAGCACGAACCATGTATTGTCACAATAAGCAAACATTGCAACATGGGCATACATTCGCAACACTGAATGTATGGGTTCATTATTAGTATTATGGGCATACAACATATGTCTACACACTTCATGTAAATAAGAATGGATTATCAAAATAAAAGAAAAGAATGATGTAGAGAGAGATTAGAGATGTGGATAAGCAATCTTAATGACCCTAGGATAGAAGTAATAAGTAATTATCATCGTTGGATTTTATGTTCTATTAATGGATAAGATTAATTTGGATTTAATAATCCTAATGGGCTAAAAAAAGAATAATAAAGCCCAATTAAATATAGTGGAGTCTAGTAATACCTAAGCCGACTAAGTGGAGTCCAGTGATACCTAAGCTGACAAAGAAAGGTTAAAAGATGTCTAAGATAATTTTAACGAACCCTATCCCAAGTCCATCAATCCAAAACTCTCTAAACCATCCCAAAATCATGTAGAGTATTTGGATCTTATCACTAATCCAAATAATTAGCCTAAATACGATTTAGTTAATTTTGAGTTTGGCTTGTGAAAATATATATACAAATTTCTTCATCTACATTGATTTCAAAATAATATTAATAATAAAAAGTCTAAGTTCAATACCTTGACCACATTAATATAGAGTCTATACTCTTACGACATAATATAAAATGACACATAAATTAACAAAAGTCTCAAATAATATATATCCAAATTATGAGCACTATCTCTCTTTTATAATATAACTTACTCACCATACCACGGGAGATCCTCTATTTGGATGTAACCAATATGTATCCTATATTTAGGGATCAGATCTATGGAGTATGAGTTATAACTAGTTTATTGAGATAATTTTTAGATATAAAAAGGACAAACACAACATTATTACCGCCCTTAATCATGACTACTTTGGCAGTTTGTTCTTTTAGAAGACTTCACGGGTAAAATGCTTTTTGTTTTTTTTTTCTCAAGACTTGGATTAAAATAAAGATGAACTTCAAAATTGAGACCAAGCAATGAAATCAATAGTATGACTTTTCATGACATCTGCATTTTCGTGGCAATCAATTTTTGCAAAACTTGCTTACTTCCAACCATGATCCCATTAAAAGATCAAACTTGCTTACTTCCAACCATCATTAGCTTAGTCTGACCATATAAGTGGCTGGGAATCTAGATTCTAAGAGTACTGTTCAATATCCCACCTGGGCCTTATAAATGCAACGTGCAATTTTCGGTAATGAAAGTGGACACCGAAGTCCACAACAAGACCAGGATAGAATTACGGAATCTTGGACATTTCAGTCAAAACAAATATGTTATTATCGCGTTCTTATTATTTCTCAAACAAAAGGAGACCAAGATACTATAGCAATTTGGAAGTTTTCAGGAAGACAAAACCATACGTTGAAATTTTATCAATTAATTAATCCAATTTTTTTTATTTTTTTTAAATGCGATAGAATAAACTAAAAAACCCCAAGACCGGAAATATTTGACATGTTCACATGTTGATAAAATATACAGTTGTAATGAAACTCTTGAGAAATACCTAATGGATTTTAAATGACAAAATTCAATGGTGAATCATATGGATATCTCATATTGTTTGTCACTAATATGAAATCCCATATAAGAAAATTGATATATATCTATATATGTATATATATTAAAAATGGAAAAAAGAAATTCATTATTTTTTTAATCTTTCATGTTGAAACAAGTAACATAGGAAAGGAAGTCCATTTTATTTTTGTATTCTAGGTTGGAAGGGCTAGAAATGGGACCATAAGTATTTTAAGCTGGTAACTATATTAGATGTACTATAGTTGCCGTAATTTTACATTTTCATCACCTCACAGCAACATAGTGGAAGAAAACTTAAAACGGGGATGTCAATACTTGGGCTATTTCAATTTTAGCGAAGCCGATGTTCAATTAGGCTATGGCTCGATCAACAACAAACACGAGCAACACCAAATGCAAAATTGGACGTGCAAAAGGTTTGACCCGACGTGTATATTATATATATATTTATATATCTTTTCCTTGTCAAAATGAATTTATTGGATAATGTACACTAACTATATATATATATGTATATGATTTGTAATTGTCATGTACTTTTTAAAATAATACCACCTATGTTACCAAATGTTTGATATAGTTTATAGTTACATACCATATATATGTATTACATGTAGCCCATCAAACCAAATTTCCTCTCAAATTTTTACGTCATAATGTTGTGATTCATATCTCAATTTTTCCAATTTTTTTTATAATTATACCTCCAAAGTTTTGATTTATTTAATTGTATACTTAATGAAAGAATTAGATATCACCATTTACACATTAGTTAACTCGATTCACATAATTAATCTAAACAATAAAGTATTCACCCAGTGTACTAAGGAGATCACATGGCCTTCTTAGGCTGTAAGCGACCACTTATGGTTCCTAATGGTTTTGTAAACCACATTTTTAAAATGTGTTGTAATCTATTATTTTATAAGAGATGATCAATAAGTTTCTATTAAGAGTTATATGAACCCTTAGGGTTATAAGAGATCATTTTATTGGTCAACTGTTTCGACTAAACTAACGGTATTAATTGAAATTAATTAAGTTATAGATAATGAAAACTAAATCTTTAATTAAATATATAATTAGATAAATTAAAACTTTAAGTGTATAATTAAAAAAATAGTAACAACTTTCATTATATAAATTCTAAAGTCAAAGAATCCAGAAATCTTAGTAAAATACCTGGTTGGTTCCATATTTAGCCACCGCGGGAATCAGTTATGTCCAATTCACGGCAAAAATTTCCGGTAATTGTAAACTTTTTAGGTCCCTTTTATTAATTTCAGTTGTGTTCACAAAAAAATGAAGCGATAATTAGTGTTGATACGTGAGGCCTGCAGCCCACACTTTATAATGACAAAAACATCCTTCTATTTCATGTCCATTAGTGTCACATTCAGAATAAAAAAACTAATTATTGTGTAACGTTTATTTTATTTTATAGATTTTCATCCAACATAACAAACCATTTTTTCGGAGCCTAGGCGAAGTAGATTTGTTCCTAAATATAGAATATCACTATAAACTGTCCAGCCATGAACATGATATATATTTAAAGTGAAGATACTTGTATCACAACTATAATTGAAAACCTTAGACCATAGGTAACCCGATTTTCCAAAGAGAAGCTGTACTGTACATACATATAGAAATTAAAAACAGTTTTAATGAATTCTAAATTCTTGAGGTCTTAATTATTTTAGTGGAAGACGAAAATAATCCATTTTTAAGGAGTTGAAATTCTGCCGTAATTAGACAATCTTTTATTTATTTTTTTCAACGTTTATATACTTGGTATGTCATAATTAAGTACTAACAAGATACTAACATATGCCTATTCATATTTCGTATATCATCATGAAATAAATTCATTAGTATAATGAATAAAATTGTAATAATTTTTATTTAAGTAATTATAATGATGTTTTTTTTTTTTTCTATATATGAAAGTTGGTTCTTGTTTTTGGGAAAAGAAAATTGTAGTATAAGTGGAAAAGTGAGGGTTAAGAAATATGTGGAGAGAGAAAGTGGTTGAAAAAGAATATATATATATAATAAGTTATAAATATACTCTTATTAAATTAATTAATAGTTTATATAAGAGTTGGTTTTATTAGTATATAGATAGTTAGTTAAGAGTCTTCTAACTTTAATAATATAGATTAATTATTCCGTCAAAATATTTATTTTAAAATCTTCTGAATTTCTTTTTTCTTCTCTATAATCTATATAAATACCAAGAGCACCCCAAATTATTTAATTCAAATATAAAATTTCGTAACAAATTGAAGTAGCCTAACTTGCAAGAAAAGATTTAATGATCTCGATATATATACATCATATGAATTAATAAGTGGTATGTAAGTAAAATTTTGGTATATGTAAATATAATTACTACTTTATGAAAAAGTACCTTTTTTACTTATATATATCGAAATTTTATAAATATTTATACATTATTTATTATTTTTAGATGTGATATATTATTACTGCTGATTTTTTTCTTTTCCTAACTTGCAGCGTCTCCTTAAAAACTCCAGCTCCTAATGAAATTGAAATAACCATTATACAAATCTTGATTCTTGAATCCTCCATTTGCAAATAACCTCTTTTGCTTATTGCAAGCTTGCATTCATGGAAGCATCCGATAATCGTCCAACTGGCGAAGAACCACCCCAACAGCCAACACAACCACCGTCCCCCAGCCGACAACAGCTTCCAGAGACAGTGGTAATACCCTCCGCAGATGACCCGGAGCTACCTCATCTGCACTTTCTGAGACCAACGGATCCTTCATACCCATTTCTATTGTACCCATTTCTTAGTCCAGAAGAATGTAAGAAAGCATTTGGGGCCGCATTGCTACCCCCGCAGAAAGAAACCGCTTTTTCATACTTGCCAGATGATTCATCCCGACCACCATGGGCGTCACAAGTAAACTCCAGGAAAGAATCTAATGTTGGAGCAGAAGAAGATAAACGAGAATCTCCGGACGTACTGCTACCGCTGCAAGAAGAAACTTGTCGTCCAGACTCTGAAGATGTTTCATCCCCACCATCGAGACAAGAGCACTCCTGGCAAGAATCTAATGTATTTGGAACAGAGGAAAATAAGCAAGAATCTTCGAACGCATTGCCACTGCCGCAAAAAGAAACTTCTCGTCCAGACTCTCGAGATGTTTTATCCCCTCCACAGAGACAGGTGTACTCCAGGCAAGGACCAGAGGAAGATAAGCAACAATCTCCAGACGTACAGCCACCGCCACAAGAAGAAACTTCTCGTCAAGACTCTGAAGATGTTTCGTCCGCACCACCGAGAAAAGAGCAAGAATCTAATGTATTTGGACCAGAAGAAGATAACCGAGAATTTCCGAACGTATTGCCACCGCCGCGAATAGAAACCTCTCTTCCAGACTCTCGAGATGTTTCACTCCCACCACCGAGGCAAAAGCACTCCGGGCAAGAATCTAATGTATTTGCACTGGCGCCTGCGGGTATTGCCGGGGACGACACTCACTATCCGACCTTGCAAGAAGCTGCCAATGTGAAAAAGCCTTCAGTACGAAGTAGACGAGCTGGTAGGTATTCTCGTCCAGCACCAGCAGCTCCTCCCGTCACTCCAAAACTACATGATTCCAACTTGCCGCCCGACTCCTCCGATCCGAAATCCCCCTTGGGTTCGGCATCCTCCTCCTCGAGTTTGGCATGGACGGATGGTAACGGGGACAAAGAAGGGTAGTTCCTATCAAGGGGTGCTGCTGTTTCGCAAGAATTCGGTTAGCACAAAATAAAATAATGAATAAAGCATCGAAAAGATGGATATTATGGAGAATCATTCATCTAGACAGTTCACAGTCGATACACATATTGAGAAAAAATGAATTGGATTTCCTGACCGTAGACTTGAATAAGGTTTTAAGATTTTGTTCAAACATAGACGTTGCCTTTTTCATGTATTTGAACATCCATGCAAATATTTGCTAACATTTGATTTTCTTTTTTTCCTTTTATTTTTCAAATGCTTATTGACATTGCAATATATATGCTTCTCTTTTGGAAATTCAGTGTGTATTCTTACTAAGAAAGTCATATTAACATCCTCACATCTACGTTGATCTTTATTCTTTTTTGTTTGACCAGAACCTCATTAATCATCTACGTTGATTTAAAACTTCATTTGTACAATACAGTTTACCATTGTCACCATGTTACGTCGGCGTTCTTTTTACCGATCACAGTTAGATTTTCAGTATGTCTAAGAGAAAAAATTGTGAGCCACATCAGCATCTAATGAGACGACTAATTCTATCCAACAATTTTTATATTATTTAGAACTGTCGATCCCGTTAAAATGAGGCTAATTAATTAAATTAGATCTACGACTAGCTTATTTGGGCCCACTGCAGGAACACAATATATAGGATCCAATCGGAGTTTAGTTACATTGTAATGCTAATAATAGAATTCATGAAATAGCCGAATACTAGGTAAAGGAAAGAGAGAACTCCAATCGCACACTTTAGCATGAAAAACCCCAAACAGGAAAAAAATAAAAAATAAAAAAATACCATGTAAAACCTTAAATCACTATATTTCTTTAATGTTCGGATTGTGTAAAAGTTCTCACGCAACAGAAAACTAATTTCACAAGTTTAGTTGAAGGAAGTCACATTCTCAAGCGCATGGTGCTCGTATACTCGACCGTGCATTGCAAATTTAACCAATAAATATTTGAGCCACATTCTAATCATCTCCATAGTAGATTGGATTTTCAATAACTCAACCTTCACATATACGCACTTGAATTTCACTTCCTTTAAGCTCTATTATTTAGCCATGCCTATCGCCCATCTCATGTTCTCTCGAACGGTTAACTAAGTCTCAAGCTACTGTCATCCTACGACCAGATAATTCATCCATACGCTGTTAAACATATGTCCAGCTTTGAACTCCTTGCTTATCAGTAACATCTTGTCACTCGCATCATTAGCCCGCATTGAGACTTTGTCTCACAAAGTAATTTTTAGTCTCTCAAGCTCCACCTTCCAATAGACTCATCCACCGCTAGTCTCTCAAACTTCCTTGTCATTTTGTTGAGTCCCACTTTTCTTCTATAGCCTCTAATACCAACATAATCTTCTAGCCAAGGATTAACATCTATAGTTAGATATAGGTATAATTTTGTTCAGTTAAGTTCCATTTATGATATAATTTGAATTGAAACATAGAAGAAAGTTCATTTGGTGTGGAAACAAACTATAAATGAGATTCGAAACCAGTTGAAACTCAAATTGTTACATTAAAACCATATTTTTTATTTGATTCATTTACGGTTCACACTTTGATATTGTATTCAATTTAAGCGAGAAATTTACACTTTAATTTGGTTTCCAAAACAAACCTAATTATTACTTTAAGATTTGGTATTACATTGCCAATGGAATCACAAAGCCATAAATACATTGCAAGAAAGATCTATTTTTCATTTAGCTTATGATTTGTTTTCTCTTAATCTTGTTTGTGCCCATCCCTATTAATAACCTAATGTTTAACTTAAGTTTGTGATTTATGTTTTGATTTAGTTTTTGAATCATGAAATGAATTCAATAAAAAATGTGATGTTTATGAAACAATTCAATTTTTGGTTTATTTCCACTATCATTTACAAATTATTTTCACACTAGAATGAACTATCTTCTATAATTTTATTCAAATTATATCATAAATCAAACTTAATTGAGCCAAATTGTGCCTATCTCTAGCTAAAGATGTCATCTACAATAAAATATCTTATTGAAATTAGTGATAAAAAAAAAGTGTAACTAAGAAAGTCTATTCTACATTTCAAATGTCTAGATTCTAAAAACAAACCATAAGAACATGACAGTTATATGTCTGCATATATATATATATGTATTTATGTATATACATATGTATGTTTAAGCACAAAATCCATTACTAAGCACAATAACAAACTCTTATGCAACATACAGAAGCTATGCTAATGCATATGAGATATACCAATATAAGATCATAAATGAGCAGCACCTAAGGGCTCAAGTGAGACTTTACTAAGCAATAACTAAGCAAATATAGAGAATTAGTAGCTCAAAATATTGGGCAAATTGAGAGTAACTATATGCCACAAGCTAAGTGTCAAGACCAAGAACTTTTATAACCCCAAAACTAGATTCATGAAAATAGTGACCATTAGGCCTTTTTTGCAATGTCATGAATGTAGTATACTATTTACGAGCATACCTCAAAGTATACTAAGCATTCATGAGATAACATAGTATCAACCCAGCAAGCGTTCATAAAGCTAAGAAGCATGAAGTTCAATGAGTGTAAAACATCTAACAGGTCAAAACACAATACAACAATACACAACTTCATCAACTACTTATCTAGCACCAATCATCGTTAATTCATCGCTTAATAACAATCATTCCATAACTCATAACACTAGCAAAAATTACAACGTACATTAATCACTAATAACAAGCGAAAGATACCAACGATAGAAGGTCCGATAATTACCTTGGACATAGCTTATCCATTATCCAAAGTACATAGCTTCCCCTACTACAGTTATAACACATCTCATCAGGATCAACTTTAACTTAAAGGTAGTTAAATTAGCTTGTTATATAGCAATAACACTTTATACCATTAACTTCTAATTACTATAAATTATTTTTTTCTTGTCTATTTTTCATAAACTTTAGATCATGATGATTGTATTTCTAAGAATGGTTATATTCAAGTACCAAACTTGTTAGTTTTAGTAAAATTACAAAAATTCCCTTCTTGCATTACTATTTCAATCATAAGTTATCATAAATACCTTTTTAGTCCAAACTACATTTAGTAATTCGCTAATCATTATCATTCCACATTAAAATCAAAAGTAATCACCAAAGTGTGTAGTCATCAAAATGTGCATCCAAATCAAGTAAATATCACAAATACTACCAAGTTAATTATTGATTATCTAGTTGAGCTAATATATACCCAAATTTTCATTATTTACACATTAATAATCATTGATACATTTACTGAAATTACAATGTAACTCTTTAATTTACTCTAAATCACTATAAACTACACAATTAATCAAATTTGCATGAGAAGGCTACATCTACGTACTCAAATTGTTATTCTACTCTAAGAATTATATAAAATCAATCCATTAAGCAATTCAATCAAAATCTATTTATTTACCCTATCACTAAAATTTCTAGTTTAGACAAAATTATTATAATAAATAGTAAACATGTAGTTTTTCTAAATCTCCACTCATGTATATTAAATATAATATATTAGGACTTCATAAATAAAAATTCAACTCGAAGCTACATCATTTGATATTTTAAAAATCACAAACGATTTCCATCTTAACTTAGAATTTCTTAAAGAACATGTATATTCATCATCAATTTCACTAAAAATAATACTATAATAATCTTAATGAAAAATTATGTCAGGAAAAATTTTTCATGATGAATATAGACCATTTGATATCTTAAATAAAATTAGATAGCTTATGAAGTTATATAGGATGTTCATTCACTAGAGCTCTGGTGATGAACGACAGTCAAAGGTGTAATGGACTAGTAACAAGAGTGGTGCTCCATTACAGGTTAAGTGGACACATTAGTAGAATATGGGTTGATGCTTGAATCACTAGTGACTAAAATTTCCTATATAATTCCTATTATATGTTTTTAATGAAGTCTTTGCTTTCTTGATTTCTTCCTATGTTTTTCTATTCACTAAAACCATTGAAATGTTATTGATAAGGTCCTCATAGATTGTCCAAGTAGGCTAGGGAAGAGTATAGAAATATGTATGGTTCACATAAGAGATTTGATGTCTAATTGAACCTATATGTGTCATTAATTTAATTAGCCACCATACAATTGCTTTGTTTAGATGCTTCATTCCTTTACAACATAGAGATTAAGTAAGCTTTATATTTTATATTTGGTTTAATCTAATAAGAGTAGTGTTGATAGAGAATTTTCACCAAAAGCCTTATTAAAGCCCAACACAACCTGTCAGAGATGTAATCCGAGCTATCTAGCCTAGTTTTGACCTCTTTCTAAGATGTGGGTCCTTTAAAAGCAAGGCTTCACTCATACCTCCCTCGAAGAGCTCAAATCAAGTAGTGAGAACTTGGATTCAACTCAAACAGCTCAAGAACTAAGAGTTGTGGTCTTTTGTCAATATTAGTTATGCCAAACTATAATCATGCAACCTCCATTATGTTTGAATTAGGACATACAAGTAAGAATAATTCAATGGATACTACATAAGTAATTACTCAGTCCTCCACGTCCCTAAAGATAAGGAAATGGATTGGAATCTAATTCCCCATGTAACAATTATGTAGAACCACCAAAACCAACACAATTATTGGCCATCTTCTATAAATACAACCTTAAAGGTTTATGGGAAGTTCTCTAGGCCTATCTACACTCCTACACTCTTATTCCCTTTCTCTATCCCCTATGTCTTTTCCTTTACTTATTTAAGTATTGAAGTGGCTATATTGAGGTTAACTTGGTATCCAAAGCCTAATTTCTTTTTCTTTTACAAGCCATAAACCCAATCTTAAGCCCATTAACTAAGTAAAGAATTTTGACTGTTAATGGGTAGTATGTTAGGAGTGGGTAGTATGTTAGGAGTGTATACTCACATATATTTAGTAATAGTGTGCATATATATTGTATAATATGTTAAGTGATATATATACTGTTTAGATGTCATTTCATATAATAATATTATCTTTTAAGCTAAACAAATTATCCTTTAATACCTTATTATATCTTGGAACTCAATGTTCAAGTTACCAATATATAACAAATTATAATGTTTAATTTATATTTATAATTAAATTGTAACATCTATATTCTTTGTTTTGGAAAAAGAACTTTATTAGATCACTTGTCTAACTTTTGTGGCCATATTATAAAGTTCAAACTAGAAGAAAATCATGTTTTTGAAGCTCTAGATTTAGTGGTTTGGAAGATATATTACATTACAAGAATAAATTGATTTCAATGCAGGTTTGCTCCTTTAAAATGATAGATATGAACCACAATCATAAATATATAAGTGAATATATATATATATATATATATATGTTACTGCTATCAAGACTTAAATGTAAATTATTCAGGAAAAGATTCTTCTCTGATGTCTACTTATACCTACATGAACTATGAATATATACACTGCTGCTCGTAACATTAGATAATATAAGGTAAGAAATGAACATTTGAATGCAGAGTATTTTCATCCTCATCGTCATACTCTCCTCACATATTTTAGTTAATGAAAAGAAAACATAAAATTGGTTCACTTAGGCTTGTCCACTTGGATAGATCCGCGAAAAATATCCTTAGTGTGATGAACTGAACCTTGAGCAGAATCATATTGAAAGATAACCTTCCCTTACCAAGAAGTACTCATTGACTTAATGTGTGCTAACCGATGGAAGCGAAGATGATTAATTAAAAACTAAGTGAATTCATAGCTAGATATAAGTTTAAAAAGTATACGGATGCTTCATCCAGTAGAAGGATGTTAAGCAGCTTGAGAATTACTTCATTACGAGCCTTGAGAGGGACACCAAGGCTGAACAATAGAGCAAAAAGTAGGTGAAGCTGAAAGTACACATGTTTAGTTATTGAAAATTCAATCCAGTGCTGAGATTATTAGAATGTGTTTTACATTTTTATTTGGTTAAGTCTGCATCACATGGGCGAGGATGTGAGCACATGTGGTTGATAACATGACTTCCTTCGACTAAAATTGTGGATCAGTCGACCGGTACATACACATACTATTGCACAAAATCCATAGTTCATAGTTCGTCAACCAAACCCTTCACAATCAAAGAAATATATATAGCTTTCAAAGTGTTGCAGACAATGCAAGTAAATTTCTACTGCATTGGATTGAGTTTTACGTTTGGCTTGTGATACACAATAAGTATGTATACATACTTTGGGCGTGAGGAAACTTGTCTAATGATTTTCAGTTTCACCTATAAATTTTTTTTTCTTTTTTTTCATGTTATTATCCCTGGCTTTAGGGCTTTCCACGTCAAACCTTGCTATTATGGTATTCTGACGCGGCTCGCAATTTTTTCTTTGACGCACATTAAAAATTCAAATGCGAGCAGGAAACATCGTGATAATTGTGAACAACATTATCGCACAAATGTGACTTTAATCAACGTTGGCATGTCATATGATGATGAAAATGTATATATGCCTTAATGGTGAGAATCAAACCGTGAAAAGTATGTCGCACAATAAACTTCCAAACGAGAAACATATCACAATATCCATATCCATCTTTTATTTTGCCAAAAATGTCCATATCCATTAAAAAAAAAAGAAAAAGTTTGCATGGGATGTCAAATGCATGAAAAAAAAAAAAAAAAAAAGAACAATTGTGTTTGAACAGAATCCTTTCAAACCTTACTCAAGAACACTGTCAGGATACATGTATATCGTCTCTTGTGCCTAGATGAATGATTTCTCGATGATATCATCTTTCGATTTTTCATTCACTGCTTTCTTTCTTGGCTGCGGCAAAACCCCTTGAAAGGATAGGGATTTTATTCGGACCTACCCCTCTTTGTACCATGACGGTCCGTCCTATCAGAAATCAGGGGGGATGCGCTTCCTGAGGATGATGCCGAACCTGAGGAGGATCCCGGACCAGAGGAGAAGGGTGACGGTGGTGGCATGAGCAAGTCGGATTGATCTATATGTAGAATGTGAGGAGATGCTCCCGGTGCTGGACCAGATAAGAAAGCAGAATGAGTATTTGATTGTGAAAACCTAGGCCAGACAGGCTCTTGCAAGAATGCAAAGTTCTGCACGTCCACTGAAGACGCTGGCGGTGGCATGAGCAAGTCGGATTGATCTATATGTGGAATGTGAGGAGATGCTCCTGGTGCTGGACCAGAAAAGAAAGCAGATTGGGTATTTGGTTGTGAAAACCCAGGCCAGACAGGCTCTTGCAAGAATGCAAAGTTCTGCATGTCCACTGAAGACGCTGGCGGTGGCATGAGCAAGTCGGATTGATCTATATGTGGAATGTGAGGAGATGCTCCCGGTGCTGGACCACCAGAAAAGAAAGAAGATTGAGTATTTGGTTGTGAAAACCTAGGCCAGACAGGCTCTTGCAAGAATGCAAAGTTCTGCATGTCCACTGAAGACGCCTGTGGCAGTATACTTGGAGACCTGAAGTCCCTTTGTCCCTGTGGTGGGTATAGGACATCTCGAAGGGACGGACTAGGAGTTCCTCTTAGCCTTGGCCGCAGCCTTTGCTGCCGGGGCGGTACAGTCGGAATAAATTCCCCCTGTCTCCATGGTGGATATAAGACATCTCCAAGGGAAGGACGAGGAGTTTCTATTTGCGCCCTCGGCAATACACGCGGATGTTCTTGCCTAAATTGCAGTTGTCTCCGTGATGGGTCTGGAAGTGCGAGTTGTCTCTGAAGTTCATTGACAACAGAGTACCTGTTCTGCGTGACGGTTGCCATCCCGGTGGTTTGAAGCGGTTCTGTGTTGGTTGTGGTGGTGGAGGTGGTAGTGGAGGGGTGGTCGGGGGGGAGGCCAGTCAGGCGTTGAACGAGGTCTTCGAAGTCATCTGGATTGGGAAGAGAGATGACTTTAGTTTGAGGCTTCTGTACAATCCTAACCTGACGTGGCTCGGCGATGGCGGAAGCAGAGGGTTCCGCTTTCTGGGGAAGTTCTTGGCTGGTGGGTGGTGGTTGTGGTGGCTCTTGGGGTGGTTCTTCGCCAGTTGGGAAATCACTGGATGGTTCCATGAATGCGAGCTTGTGGATATGCAAAAGGAGGGTTCAAGAACCAAGGTTTGTGTTGCGGTTATTTTAGTTCCAATTCTTCTTGGGCCGTTAGTTGCTAGAGATTTAAAGAGAAGCTCTAAGATAAGAGTGCTGCGATGTGTTGAGTGGCGTCTTATTCGTGATTCTGTAAATTACTTGGGGAGCTTTCTTGGTATTTATACCGCGAAGAAAAATGAAATTTCGAGGATTTTGGGCTGATATTTTAGTATATGCAATATTTATATATATAATATGACAACGATTTGTTGTGGGTATAAACGTTGAAAAAAACAAAAAAAAAAAAAAAGTTGATTTTCTAAATAATACCGTCACGTACATTTTCGATTTTTCAAGAAAAGGATTATTTTGTTCTACTAATAAATAAGACCCCCAAAATTTAACACGTTTAGTAAATAATTTTTAAAAATTGCCATATGTGCAGCTTCTATAAATTCTTTAGAGCAACAAATATATTATTAAGTTCATGATTGAAGTGTTATGGTGAGAATCTCCTGCTCCCTCTATTGAGCTTCCGGAAAATATTCGTGTATTAGATGAAAATCTGAAAAAAAAAAAAAAATGGAAAAGATTACACAATAGTTAGCTTTTATTCTCCTGGGAATACTAAAAATATATTAGATGGATTGAATTTGATTTTATGAGCCAACTTAGGTATTTTATGTAAGTACCCATGGCTCAATTCCTTGCCCTTACAACCTAGGTACTTTGTGTAATTTGTTTATGTCCGAGTAATTCTTTTGGCGCTTTAGTTTAAAAAGATATAGTAATACTGGACTCTACATTATTCGCAGGAAATTTTACCCATTATATTCTTTTATTAAACTTTTAAATATGAAACTTCTGTCACTTTCATCTACAATTAAAGACCCTTTTAGTAATTTAATAATCTTACTTGGGGGTTACTCATTTATCTGTGTTCATGGCTTCTTTTTCGCACTTGTCGTTCATTCCATCCTTATGTTTACGGTTTCCACACACTCGACCGCCCGCTCATGTTTATAGTTTCCTTTCATGTTTTCTCCAAAACAATCATAGTTTAATTTATTTTAGTTTTCAATATAAAAAATTCAACACTTTTTGGATCGAGTAGTTATCAGTAATTTGGCATTCAACTCAACCTTTTCCATATATTCTACTTGGTACTCTATTATGACTCTAAGGCCACAGAAACAACTAAACCCAAAAGATTAACCTGATAAGTGGAAGAATTTTTTAGACTTAAGTATAACATTTAATTTACATTACTTTCTCATATGACTCTTAGCATTGCTACCTCATTTTGAAGGTCAATGCCCATATTGGCTTACTATAAACTGTCTACTCTAAATAACTTCCACTTTAGGTAACTCACACTTTGCTTTATCAAGTAGCCTTTCCAACTATCTCTCAAGTCACTCCTTCCATGGAGTTGACCTCTCAATGAGAGTACTAAATATTATGACTTAAGCTCAAATGAGAAACTCAACCTAAAAAATTAGCTTGATAAGTAGAAGAAACCCTTTAAATGTAATACTTAATTCATATTACTTTTTCATATAGGACTACAACATTGAAATTGTTACAATTGAAAAAAAATAATAATAATAGTAGTGGTAGGAATGAAAATGATTAGTGAAGTTAGCAATTTTATTAGATTGTAAATAGTAGATTTAGTTGTTATAATAAAGTTGTAATATAATTTTAGTAGTTATTTTTTAAGGGAAAATTAGTTATTAATAACAACAAAATCCTAGATCATGTATTTCTATAAATGGTAACATATTATTAATAAAGATTGCATAAGAAAGTTTTCAACTGAATTCTTATATATGTCTTTCTTTAAAAATAAGCAAAGGAGATTGGCTATCTCAAAGTCTATCTCGAAATAAGATGAAACCTATTCATCTTTCCATCTTTTTCATTATTCTCTACCATTACTACACTTCATACCAACATTCACAATAAGATAGTGGACTATGGGTATTAACATTGGTGCTCTCGTTTCCTTCTCCATCTTCATATCCAATTTCAAACCCCAAAAATCTTATCCCATCACTCATCTCGTCTTTTCATTTCTAAAACTCTATCCTTGTGCTTCTTCATCTTATGTACTTAGCACATAATGCAGAATGGTGTCAAGCATTTGGGAAATCTAATGAAAGATGGATTGTGTTTGCTATCGAATTTTAAAGCTTGTATGTATGAATTTAAAGACCCATTAGACTTCCAAAAAGCATAGAAATGATAAAGAGATACAATGTGATAGGGAATTCATGGTTAGTTAGGGAATTCATGACTTCGAAAAAGCATCGAATTTTAAAGCTTGTATATATTATCATCTTCCAGTGCCAAAACTAATACTGGAATTCAAAGTTCTATGGATGGGGTTTGTCGTAAATTCGTTCTTTATTTTTCGTACATTTTTTTTTTCTCCTTATTAATATATCAACACCTAACATTAGTTCTTTGAGTTGAACCAATCAATTTTTATGGATGAGATGCAATGGTGATAAGAGTTATTCAACTTCATTAAGTTTTATCCAACTACTACTAGCAAATTTGGTACCATTAAAGTGCTTATGGTTTTGATTATTTTCTCTTTAGAATATAAAATTTTTAACTATTGGTCAATTTGTTTTAGTAGGGTTCAAACAATCCATCCTCTCATATGAACATAATTGGAGCTCCTCAAAAGTAAATTCTTGAAATAAGCAATAAGACTCTTTAGAATCTAATGTTTTAGCCAATTGCTGTTGAATGTGTTGCTAATAGAGTAATAATGTGTTACTGCTAAATTTGTAAACATTTTGTACCACTTCATGTAAGATTATAAACTTTGCAACATGTACATGTTTTTTTTAATTAAGGATTATTTGTCTTCCTTATTTTAATGATAATATTTTACTTTTTTGTTCAATGGATGCATTGGTTGAATGGATAATGCTTCTATTTTGGGGGTGATTTAATCATATAATGATAAAAAAAGTTACTTTTTCTAGAAAAGAAAAGAAGATACATAATGTAGAAAAAGTTCCTATTCAAACACTTGATGTAGATTTTATATATATATATAAGAAATAGATTCACTTAAAAGAAATTCTTCATACAAATTATCCAATTCTACAACCAATCACTTGAAAGAAATTCTTCATAAAAATGAGTTCCTCCTAACAAAGGGAAAAAAAAAAAAGCATAATGAGTTAACTAATAATCTAAACTACAATAGATCTCTTTCCCTTATTCCCTCAAATTCTTGTACAAGCTTTGTCGACTTTAACACAACCAATTCTTTTATCTATATCAAATAGTACAAAAATCAATTATTGTACCATTATTGTGGAATTTCCAAACCATACACCTTGTTGCAGTAGCAAATCAATTGATACCAAGTGCAAAAGCAAGAAGAGTATGCTTACGAGTCTGTTCATCCTTGTAAATACTAACCTCAAACTTATAGATCAAGTATATAATGATGTTAGACTTACTAGATCTGATATGGCCAATGACTACAATGTTAATATGAATCTTCTCCTTACATGTTACTAGAGTTAATATGGCCATGTACTTATATATAAAAGCTTGGTATAATAAACAAGTCAATTTGACTTTATATAGTTTAACCTTATCTAAAAGTAATAACCATCTGATGTATCAAGTAAATATACCTATCAGTTTATAATATAACGGATATGAGTCCGATTGTCGATCCCATAGGGATTAGTACGATTATTAGTACTCACTACATGTTTATTATCTAACTGGTAAATTAAATTTCAAGAAACTTAAAGAAATAAATCTAAATTATTGCTAAAACTAAGTTAAAGATTAACTAAGACACAATTCAAGAATTAACAAGAAAATAATTCAATTGGAAATTAATTCTAGATTCATTGTTGTACCTAGATCTTGCTTCCCTTATATCTAAATGTGATTTTCCTAAAGATAATCTAATTTATTCTTTAATCTTTCTTGGCTGGGAGAATTCTCTTTTAAAGTTAATTACTTTCTTAAGCTAATTAACGTTAATCCTAAAATCACCTATTAAAATCTCTTCTCAATAGTATAATGTAAAATTATATTATTGAACAACGAATTCTCTATGCTTTAATTTAAAATTCTAAAAGAATCTTGTAAATTATCTCTAATCTTATAACAATCTTCACCAACTATACCTATGTCTAATCTTATAAGAAATTTTTCGATTCTCTTATAAGATATCAAACTCTAGATTATTAATCATGGAAATAATAACCTAAATCAAGAAACAAACATAATTGAACTAAGAAAAGATTAAAGAATTAAATTAACCAAATATTAATCATGTCATATAAGTAGATCTAGGTTTCATAAGACCTAAATACTAAAGAGTAAAGAAAAATAAAAGGATGAATCATGAAATCTAAAGAAAAATTGAATCTTGAAATCTTCTTTGCGCCTTACATTTTTTAGTATCTTTAGCTTGAAAAACTCTCCAAAATTTGTGTGTAATATATTCCTTCTTTAATAAAACCTAACAAGGATTTATATAGGAAGAGATAAAAAATAATAAGTCAATTGGAAAAGACATGACTGAGGACACAATCATGTCTTTTGGTCATGTCGTATGCTGTAATAGTTGAAAACAAGCTTCAAATTTGCTTAGAAACAACATAATCATGTCTTTCAGTTGTATCGGTCTTCAAACCTTCATAACTTGTTTATTTTAGCTCCGATTTGAGTGAAATTTGTTTCTATCTTTTTATTTTCTAGCGTATATTGTTTCAAAATCTAGAAAACAAAATTTTACTTAATTAAGTATCATTATCTAAAAATAAACTCAAATTTTAAGGAAAATCATAAAAAAATCACTATGTAAAATATATATAATTAGGAACTCATCAAACTTCGTCATACTTAAAAATTTTATTGTCCTCAAGCAAATAAATCAAAGAAAAATTAGGATAAGAATTCTTAAGTTAAAAACTGTCATTGCTTAGGAAACTAGCTAAAAATTACACTTAACCAAGAAAGATTCAACTTATATATCTAATCGATTTTCTTTAAATAACTTCCTTAACTCTTATACTCAATCTTTTTCTCAATGTCCAAAGGATACAAAATACCAAAGTTCATAAGCTAATTCATGAAAATTAAAGTTTAACCAGATCATTTAATTAAGGAATTCTGTACACAAGATCAGATTTAACATCTCGCTAATCGCGAAAAAGTCATAAAAATTTTAAACCTACTTAACTAAAATGTATACAGCCCTCTTTTCAATCTCGTTAAGCGTTATAATTCAAAGTAAACACATACTGCATTCACTCATCCTCTGATTATCCTCTTAATACATACTTTCATTGGAAAGGCTTCAAATTCTCTGAATTTATATTATTAATTAAACACATTATTTAAAGATAATTATATTGGCAGCAAAAAAGGAACTCATTCTTCTGATGGACTAAGACCGATCCATACCACCTTAGCCCCCATATTAGTAATGATAAAGAACCTTGCTCTTCTGAGGGACCATAGTTGATCCATACCAACTTATTCTTTAAGTTTACTTTGGCATTAGCAGCAGAATTCAGCCTCATTCTTTAAAGGGACTAAGGCAAATTCTTTCCAATTTTTCCCTTTTTTATTTTTTAATTTATATCACTTTCCACCTCAAACTATTTCAAGTTTTCAAGGGTTTCTCAAAAGATAAATTTTATCTGTTTGTTTTCTAAGAATTATAGGGCTCTAAAGTCATCTAAGAGAAAAGTATACATCAAAGTAAATTTCAAAAATAGTCATGACTAACTCCTAATCGGTGATGTTGCTCTCATCTTAAGTCATAAAATCTCAAGCTAAATAACTTGTAACTTTACTCCACACGGATTTTCACTTATCAACTCTGCTATCGTATAACTCAAACATCAAAAAGCAAGTATTCAAATTACATTAAACTTAGTGGAACTAATCAATTTCCAAATAATTGCAAGTCAAAAAAATAACAAAAATTAGGTTAAATGTGAAAAAAAAAAAATTAGCCTCTTAAGTAGCAAAAGTTTCTATAAATTTCTATATCTCATTCCCTATACTTAAAACCATACATTATCCCTAATGTACAAATTAAGTCCCGCATAATGGAAAATATATCAATCAAAACAATCATGAATAAGATGATATAAAAGTAGGAAAGAAAAACTGATATTCCCTTAAAAATTTAAGTAATACAATTCATCAATGCAAGGAGTCTGAAGTAGTCCAAATCAAACGCAATCTCCAATGTGAACTTCAAATTTCCAAGGCCTTCACCTCACAATAAGACTCAATCGACTCCATGATCCTCCTAATCAAAGGCATCATCCATAACTTTATCCTCATCCTCTTCATATTCTTCATCCTCCTCCTTATTATCGACATCTTCAATCAATCTCTCCTCCTGAGCCCCTTTCTCTTGACTTTTAATTTTGCTCTTGGTACCATGTTTCTCTACAAAAGGAAGTAAGATTCAAGTCAAATTTCCAATACACTAGAGCTTCCCCATACTTAGAATAAAGAAATAAACCAAAAATCATGACTAAGTATGGAAAATAAATACCATAACTCATTGAGAAATTTTGTCAAACACGTGGTATGAATGCAAAATGTAGTTGTGTTCTTGAGAAATCCTTCATGCAATCCTCACAACTATTGTTACAAAAGAGATTCCAAGCATGCTTAAACTCCTAATTCCTCAATGATATGAATCAATAGCACTTGTATATTTGATCAAACACTAAAGCCTTAAGCATAGTTGTCAAAATTACGATTCTACCCATGTGATTTTACGAGTTTACGATTTTAGAAAGCTCTTTCAAGTTAACTCGTGTATAAACTCTTTTTTATATAGAAACTTACGTTTTTAATCAAGTTAATATGGAAACCTGGTAAAAACTTATCAATTCTACATATCTAAGTTAAATAGGCTATAAAATAAAAAAAAACTACAATTAAGCTTTTACAAATCATTGACTATCAAGGTATTACATCATCTTTCCTATTATATTTTATTTTTTTCTTTTATCTCTCTCTTAATCCCTTATTTTATATTCATAACTTTCGCTTAGGTTTTGCCTCTTGTAGCCAAGATTACAAGAAAAACTATACAATTTAATTTATACAATCGGTAATTTGAAATGACTTGAAATATTTTGTTCTCTTTAATTCAATGCCTTTTTTCAAAAGAAAATAATGGAAAAAGTTTAGTTCCAATTTTGTTCATCATTCTTACATACATGTTTAATTATATATTATTAAGAATTTTTTTATGGAAAAAGAACTTAATCTCTTCATTTATGTATTTTCATCATATATTTCAAGTTTTAAATAATTACTATAAGAATCTCCATAATTTTTTAAAGCTATTTTACATAGGTTATAGAAACTTATGTTTCTACGTTTCAAGTTCACATTCTGATTCCACTAAACCTTTAGCGATTCTACATAGAATCGCTAGTTTGACAAACTTAGCCCTAAGTGATAAAATAAAGAACAAGGCATATAAAACAATAAAATTCAACACTTCAACTCAAATATTCAAGAATCTTACACCTATAGTAATGTATTATAAATGATGCAATTATGCCACAACCTATGTCTTTCAAAATCTAATTGTAGTACAAATTTAAGAACACAATCATGTTCATAATGCACATCACTACCCATCTCTCAAGAGAAACAAAATTCATGAACACACACTAAAAATTACCAACATGCATTCAAATCCTAACTACGCTATCGTATATAAGAGTCCAATCTAAGTAAATTTTTCAAAAGAAAAATTAAAGAAAAAGAGAGATCAAGCACTTATCCCAATTCTTGAAATAGGGTAAGTAATAAAGATCTTTTAATTTGTGTGAGTTTATGTGTTTATGGGTGTGAGAGAAAGTGTAAGAGAGTAAGAATGTTGTACGTACGTAAGGGTGAGTATGTTTTACTGTGTATTTGCGTGTAAGGGAAAGAGTAGAGGAGATGAAAAGGGGATGTAGGTCACCTACTTTTATACTGGATATGACACAACCCGAGACACAACCATATCTAACGACCATGTACCCTTCTATGCTATGGTAATGAAATGCACTTGGAAGTCATACGGTTCAACACATAACTGTATCTTTGGACCATATGGTACACTATTTTGGTTTTTTTTTTTTATAACTTTTAAATTTTATTATTTCTATTTTAATTTATGTATGCCTATCCTAAATGCATGAATTGAATAATAAAAGAAACAAAAGTACTAAACTAAGAAAAATTGAATCAAAGAAAGCTCATGCAAAAATTAAACTAAAGGAAAACTTATTATATTTTACTTGTCAATTTTGAAATTTTGTTTAGTTTCCAAGCATTGCTCCAGAAATCCTATAGGGGATACTGCCCCCTTAACCCCTGCTCGCTAATCGACTAGTAGGACCGCCATATGTGTAGTGTAACACAAAAGCAAATTTAATCTTGAAATGAAAAATAAATTATTAAAATGCTAAATTAAACAATGAAAATTGCTAACATAACCTACCACTTGGGTCACCTCCCAAAAGCAATATGTTTAACATCGATAGCTCAACAGGATACATAGGTTAGTTACCTTCATCTAAGTGGAGATAGATCTCTATCCTTACCTCACTTTCAAATCCTCCAAACAAGGCTTGAGTTGCCCTTTTTTCCATTGGTATAGCAAATTCTCTTGTCTAGTTGCATAACTTCTACCAAGTTTCTACTTATCACGCTACTCATCAAACTCGTGTTGCTTGAGTCTCTTCTTTTCATCTGCTTTTCGCTTTGATGGAGTGATTGTAGGTAGCTTTAAGCTTCTCACAACAAAAGCATGTTCTAAACAATCTTCTAAGTTTCTCTACTCCAAGACTAGTGGTTTTACTTTGGGAGGTTCTAACTTTCCTTTGTTTAGTCTACAAAATGGTTTGATCATTATCTTCACCACATTGGGTTCATTAGCTCCCAACTGAGCTATAACTTCTGATTAATTAAGGATTTTCACCATTTCTCCATCTCCCGTTTTTAAGCAATCATTCATAGGTTCTTTGAAAAGTATTTCCTACACACATTCAGTAACAACAGCATTAAAAGTATCATAATCATAGCTTGTGCCCTCTAAGTTAAGGGACTTGTGCATTAAATCTGGATTTTGGAAAACAATTTTCTTATCTTTGACCCTTAAGATGAGCTTAAGCTCACTAACATCAAACACAACCTTAGTAATAGCTAGGAAGGGCCTACCTAGAATCAATGGTACCTCGAGATCCTCATCTATATTGGGGATAACAAAATCTATAAGGAAAATGAATTTATCAACTCGCGCTAGAACATCCTTTATGATGTCTCTAAGGTATGTGATGGACCTATCAACTAATTGAATGTACATGCATGTTAGTTTAGGTTCTCCTAACCCTAGCTTTTCAAACAACTTAAATGGCATCAAGTTTATATTGGCTCCTAAATCTACCAAAACATTATTTAATGACAACCTTCTAAGTAAACAAGAAAAAGTAAAACTCCCTAGATCTTGCAATTTCTTTGGCAACATTTTCTGGAGTAATGCACAGCATTCCTTATTTAGTGTGACAGTTGAAAGATCCTCCAACTTCCTCTTGTTCGACAAAAGATCCTTCAAGAACTTTACGTATTTTGGCATTTGCAATAAAACATCAACAAGGGGTAAGTTCACTTGTAATTTTTTAAAAAGATCGAGGAATTTATTGAATTGCATGGTTGGATCAAGATAGTCTTGCTTAAGGTGTTGTAGATATGAAATGGGCAGCTTGTACTCCTTTAATTTTGGTGGCTCTACACTCTATTTTGATCTCAATTGTTATGAACTTTCCTTATCCTTGACCTCTACTTTTTTCTCAACTGTTTCCTTATCCTCCTTCTTCTCAACTTATAGCTCTCTACCACTTCTCCTCAACTTGTAGCTCTCTATCACTTCTCAAGGTCATTGCATTGATATGTTACTTGGGGTTTGTTTTAGAGTTCTCGAGCAATGATCCTTGTTGTCTCTCATTTAAAATCCTAGTGATCTAGCCAATCTGATTCTCCAAGTTGTAGATGGAGGCTTCTTAGCTCCTTAAAGAAGCCTTTGTTTATTGCATTTGAGCCTCATTAGATTGAATGTATTTTTCCAAGAGACTCTCTAACTTATTCTCTGAGGCTAGTAAGGGAGCCATAGGTTCTTGAAATCTAGTTAAAGGCAAATTTAATCTTTGCTATGGCTAATTCCTTGCCTACTATTATTGGCCTTGACTCTAATTTTGACCTCCCCATGAAAGATTAAGGTAATCTCTCCACCCTAAGTTATAAGTGCTGCTGTAAGGATTATATGGGGGTTTTGTAGGTTTTCCCAAGAAATTAAGCTGTTCTATCTACTCACTGCTTATAATCCCCTCTTAGTTGAATTTATTAGGGTTAAACTGTGATTGTTACAAACCAGTCAAGAGGGATTCAATTTTCTTACTCAACATCTCGACCTAAGTAGCTAAAGACTATACAGTATTGAGCTCAAATACACTTGTGACTTTTTGCTTCCTCCTGTAGTTCTCTTACTGATAATTATTCATAGCCATACCTTCTATCAAAGCTTAGACTTCCTCGGGCATCTTAGTATTAAGTGTATCTCCTGCTGCTGCGTTTACCATTTGCCATATAGAAGGGTTAAGACCATTGTAGAAAGTTTGCATTTCCATCTAAATAGGGAGGCCATGATGTGGACACCGCCCTAACAAGTCTTTAAAGTGCTCCCATGTGTTATATAAGATCTCACCCTCTATCTGGACAAAAGATGAGATGTTGACTCTAAACTTTGCAGTTTTTGCGAGTGAAAAATACCTCTCTAAGAATTTTTCTACCAATTCATTCTAAGTTGTGATTAAATTCCTTGCCAAGTAATTCAACCACTACTTAGCTTGACTACACAAAGAAAATGAAAAGAGGCACAATCGAATAATATCATCAATTGCCCCATTAATCTTGAAAGTATCACATATTTCTAAATTGGAAATATGTGCATTTAGATCTTCATCTTAGATGCCGTTAAATTGTACGAACTGCTACACCATCTAAATAATGTTCAGCTTAATCTCGAAGTTATTGGCTGCAATAGTTGGTCGGTTGATGCAAGACTAGGTACCAATTAATGACGATCAAGAGTAATTCGACATGGTCCAATTTTACTCCCCGTTGTTGGCTATGATGTCATTGGGTAAGCTTTCATGATCAAATTTTTATTCTACCGCTTGATCCTTCACTTCGCCCTCTAATAATTCCACTTCGTCTTTCCATCTAATAGGAGATCCTTAGTTTACCACCTCCACTGTTTCTTTGATAGATAATTGTCTCAAATTACATAAAGCTATTCTTTCAATCTTAGAATCAATTTTAATCAAATCCTTTAATCTACTTCTTGTCATACACTACAACAAAGAAAATAGAGAATTTAGTCAACATCGCACCAAGAAGAAAAAAATTCAATAAAAGGAAAGAAATCAAGAAAAGATAAAAAAAAAAAAAATTGGTTAGATTAATAAATCTACTAGATTTGTTAATATCAAAAGTCTTTAACAACAACACCAAAAACTTGAGATGTCAGGCAAGTGCACCTATCAGTTTATAATATAGCAAATATGAGTTCAAATGTCTATCCTATAAGGACTAGTACAATTATTAGTACTCACTAGATCTTTATTATCTAACTAGTAAATTAAATTTCAAGAAACTTAAAGAAGTAAATCTAAATTATTTCTATTACTAATTTAAAGATTAATTAAGACACAATTCAAGAATTAATAAGAAAGCAATTCAATTGAAAATTAATCCAAGATTCAATGTTGTACCTAAATCTTACTTCTCTTAAATCTAATATGTGATTTTCCTAAAGATAATCTAATTTATTCTTTAATCTTTCTTGATCGGGAGAATTCTTTACTAAAGTTAATCATTTTTTCAAGCTAATTAACCTTAACCCTAGAATCACCTATTAAAATCTCTTTTTAATAATATGATCTAAGATTACATTATTGAACAATGAATTCTTTATACTTTAATTTAAAATTCTAGAAGAATCATGCAAATTATCTCTAATCTTATAATAATTTTCATCAACTATACCTAGATTTAATCTTATAAGAAATTTTTCGATTCTCTTATAAGATACTAAACTCTAGATTACTACCTATAGAAATAATAACTTAAATCATAAAGCAAACATGGTTGAACCAAGTAAAGACTAAAGAATTAAATTAATCAAACACTAATTATGTCACATGAGTAGATCTAAGTTCCACAAGACCTAAATATTAAAGATCAACTCTCTACACATCGTAAAATAAAAATCTATAATCAAAGAGTAAAGAAAAATAAAAGGGTGAATAATGAAATCTAAAGAAAAATTAAATCTCGAAATCTTCTTTGTGCCTTGCTTTTTTTAGTGTCTTTAGCATGAAAAACTCCTCAAAATTTGTGTGTAATATGTTCATTCTTCAATAAACCCTAACAAAGCTTTACATAGGAAGAGATAAAAAAAAAAATAAGTCGGTTAGAAAAGACATGACTGGGGACATAATCATGTCTTTTGGTCATGTCTTAGGTTGTAATAGTTGAAAACAAGCTTCAAATCCACCTGGAAACGATACAGTGATGTCATTTAATTGTGTTAATCTTCAAATCTTTATAACTTGCTCATTTTAGCTCCAATTTAAGTGAAATTTATTTCTATCTTCTCATTTTCTAACATAGATTGTTTCAAAACCTAGAAAACAAAATTTTACTCAATTAAATATCATTATCTAAAAATAAACTCAAATTTCAAGGACAATCATTAAAAATCACCATATAAAATATGTACAATTAGGAACCCACCACCATCCTTTTGGTCCTTTAACTGCAAGTATAAAAGAACCTTGAAAACATCGAGCAAGCATGTCAAAAACTGGTCACATATGCTCACTAAAAAAGCAAGCAAGGAAATAGTGAAAGGGGTAAACTATGTTACCAATATGGTTGATAGACAACAATAACTTTTCATAAATTAGGATAAACTAGTAACCATTTAATGCATATTAAGTTTTATCTTTTACTAATCCATCCAGTGATCAAAGTTCAACCTAGAACAAATGCATAAAAATCGTATTTCTGATTAAGACATTCACATCAATTTTAAGCCAAGCAGTTAAATTTCTATCCTCGTCCTTACTTTTCTTACTAGTCCATTCCTCCTTAGTTTACAACTTCTAGGCATAGTCAGCTCCCATTCATACATATGTAAATCTAAATATTGTGTTTGTTTCACGAAAACGCTTTCTTAATTTTATGTAACAACAAATTGCATGGTAATTGAGAAAAAGTATGTAATGAAAGAAAAAAAAAAATCATCAAAGCTGCATTTGTTTCATCTAAGAGAGAATTTGTTCCACTAAGTGGTATTAGTCAACATAAGTAATTCTCATAACCAATATATCATTTCGTAAATAAACATATTATGAAGTGACAAATATTTTGAAACTTTGAGAAATATGCTCTATCAAAAAAACAACCTGATTGAAGTTAGAAACAATGGGATATTTTGAATTATTCCTTTCCTCATTCTCCTTTGTTCTAATTGTCACTATAATCCCATTTTGTATCCCAAACAACAGCTTTAAATTACTATTTGAATATTTTCACCATAATAACTATGCTGTAACATAATAAACTATTCCATTCAAAGCAAATGCAATTTGTTATAAGACTTTATGCATGTTGATGTTCATTAACGAAAAGGTAATATGGACTATTATAGGTGAAAGTGCTTTATCAACAAATGCTAGTCTTAATGATCATTTAAAGAATCTATTTTTTTTTTTAATAAGTAATCACCTAAGAAACAAAACAAATGACAACATATAATCTAGGCATCAAAATAAAAAAAGTTTCAATATCTCTATTTGAAATCCATCCAAATCATGCAATTAACTAAATTGTCAATGCTTGCAATATACAATTTACTAAGGTATAATATAGTAAATTTATCCCAATTCTTAAGCAAAACCAGACGACTCAACAAGCAAATCAACTTCACCAAACAGTAGTCCATGATTTTGTGTTTAGTCTATGAATTAGGCTTGCATTTGGATTGGTAACAGCTAATTACTTTGTTGCATGTTATTCTGTATGGGTAGTGTTAATTGATAATTTGGCTCAAATTGGGTATGAAGAGAAAAACATGTACATAGCTTCATATGATTCAATTTTGACTTCGAATGAATCGGCATCAAATGAAAAAATACGACGATGTCCATAGAATCTTTAAAAAACATGAGTAAATGACTAGAAAAATCTACTACATGAATATTGATGATGACTAGAACAAATAATTTTATAAGTGTGTTGAGAGAGAGAGACAGACAAACAGATAGACCTGAGATCACCGAAAAGCATAAAGAGATTGACTTACAATCATCAAGATCACTCCACGTGAGATCGCCATTACCATTCTTCTTCCATAGGCAATAAAAGAGAGAGACAGAGAGGAAGGAGCGTTTTGGTCAAGGAAAAATGAAGAAAGAGAAAAGACTGATCAAGCTATGTGGTTGATAAGAGAGGGATTTAATCTTGATAGTTGATTTTTGTCATACCACATGTCGTGATTTGGAAAGAAGAGCTTTAGGATTTTATAACCTTAGAGAATCTTTATCCAATATTTGAACATTTTTTAAGGAGAAGTTTTCTTTCAAATTTGCAATCTCTCCCTCTGTTGAAAAATGGTTCATTTAACTTTTTTTTATTAGAATGGATTTGCATGGACAAAAGAAATCTTTGTATGATTTTAAATAACTAGAAAGTTATCTTATAAGTAATTTGTATCGTAGATTGCGGAAAATCATATAACAAAAATTCAATCATATCAAACAAATTGAGAGAGAAATGCAACAACAAATGGTAGAATCACATATACAATTAGTAAAGAACATAATAAGAGATGGTAGTACATAGTTACCTCTACCAAGTTCAACATGGAGAAGACCAAAGCAATAAGGTGTTGCCATAGTGATAATTTTATAGCATATTTTACACTTATGAGCAATCCAAGATAATGTATAACACTTTTCATGTGATATGCACGTTTAATAAAACTAATGTGATTGTATAGGTTAAGAGATGTCACAATGGATTCAATCTAGAAAGAAAATAGTAGTAAAAACAAATAATATTGGATAGAATGAAAAAAAATCAATAAGCAAGAAACAGGTTAATGTTGCAAGCCAATAGCTCACTTATGCCACCAAAACTATGGTCACAAGATGATTGGTCCCAACAATATAAAAAGTTGTAGTCCATGTAACTTACATCACTTATTATTTACATATGCTAATTTGGTTCATTTTTCTACAAAAAATGTATATGTCTCTGAAGAAAGCATTGATATCATTAAATTTTGATGTACCAATAAAGTTTTATAAAGCACAAATATGTTTCAGTAAATCTCAAATTTTCTGTTTTAAATTTATTTGAAGCACATAATTATTATTATCAATAAATAACATTACCAAATTTTCTCTTTTGTACTTCACCATACTATAAATTACTTAAAGTTGTTCTTATCAAGTTAGATTACTTTTTTTTTTTTTGTCCTCTTTCCTTTTTTTCAAATGTTTTTATTTAGATTATTTTCTTTAACATTTATCTCTTTTGATTTAGACATACATTCACAACTTTCTATGTACTAAGCTTATCTATAAATTTAAAAGGGTAACTAGGGAAAGATATATCATTTCATACTTCAACGGGAAAAGAATAAGTCATATTGATATGGATCACTTAAAATGCCCTTCTCTATAATTCAATAGAAAACAAGTTCTCTTCCTAAGTTATTCCTTTCTTTATGTATATGTCAAATTAGGTTTTGTTTCTCAATGTAAGTTTTGGTAAAATTAACTTTGATGCATCAAATATGAGCATTGAACATTTTTCCTTAGAGGAAGTTTTTCCTTTTACAACTTCAACCATCAAAGGTTCAAAATCCATATATCTTGATTAGATATAAGATCAATTAAAATTGTTACGAGTTGCTTGATCTTAGCTCAACTCGAGCTTAATTAGTAAATGAGTTGAGCTTGAGTTCAAGATAAAACTAATTTTCTAAACAAGCTGTGTCCAAGGTCTAGTTTAGATTCACGAGCATGAGCTTCTTCGCTTAGGCTCGTAAGTTGGCTTGTTTGAGCTCATTAGTAAGCTCACAAACTTTATATATACTATAGATATTATATATATTATGTATTATATATTATCAAAATTCAAAAGCTAATATCTATATAATATATATAAATATATAATATGTTATAGGATAATAAATAATATATAATTTGATCCCTATTCACTATTCATTAATCTATTTATTTATATATTTTTTTCATTTTGTATACCTAAGCTTATGATAAAGCTCGGGTTAGCTCACTTTAGGCTTGGCTTAGATTAAGCTCGGAATCATTATTAAGTACTATAATATATATATCTTGTCAAAGAAAGTGTTGATATAATTTTTCACTCTACAAAACTTACTCCATAATGCCTCGAATTTTTACTTAGGTCTACAACGTTAAAGACATTGGAGATTCCATATATATTTGGAAGTTTGAGCTTGTAAGTGTTGTCATTGATCTTCTGTAGTATTTAATGCGGTCCTTCTGCTTGTGGTAAGAGTTTATTCTTCCTTTTGTTAGGGAACCTTTCTTTGATGAGGTGAAGCTACACAAGTTCTCCTAGTTGGAATTTCTTCTTCTTTCTTCAACCTTAGTTTCCTTGCTTTGGTTTCTCAACAGCTTAGGTTAATTGCTTAGCAACCCATTGGTAGGTCAACAGTATGGCTTTAGCTCAATCATCAATACCTAAGTCACTATATTCGATCCTTGGTGCTAGTGACTGATTAAGTGGTAGCTTAAGATTGAAACCATACATTATGTCAAATGTTTTGTCGGTCGTGCTATGAAGAATTCAACTGTAGGAAAATTCCACTGCAGGTAGGTAGAAATCCTAACAACCTGATTACCTCCAATAATATCTTAGAGAAGTGATTTTAGTGTTTAGTTAATGACCTCTATTTGGCTATCAGTCTACGAATGGCAAGACGTACTAAACAATTACCTAGTCTTTAGTCAACACCATAGGGTCTTCTAGAATTGGCTCAAAAACTTCATATCTCTATCAAACACATTAATTCTAGGACTCTATGCAGTCTCATCATCTCCTACAAAAACAAAAAATATACAGTCGAAGCATCGTTACTTTTATGGCATGGCACAAAATGTGCCATTTTGCTAAATCTGTTGACTACAACTATGATAGAATCCTTCCCTCATGCCATCTTCAACAATCCAAGAACAAAATCTACACTTAGGTTTTCCCATGGTTTGGTTGGTATGGGTAAGAGCATAACTTTCCCTTATTCAGATTGGCTCTTAACCTCTTTACATTATCTTTTCTTTGAAATGACCTGATGGTCCTCCTCCATTGGCTTCTCGAATGAGTAGGTTTATACTGAACAATTCAGTAGACACAATCTTCTTGCTTATAAAAGATATCCTTCATCTACAAAGTAATCATCAAATGTTCTTCCATCCTTGCAATAAGCAAAGATCGACTCGAAATTGGGGTCTTAGGGGTATTGCTCCTTAATGCTTACAAATCAAAGTAATCTTATTTGTAGATTGAAAAGCAATATATGTCATCTTAACAAGGTGTCTGTAACTACGTTCGCCTTTCATCGTTTGTATTTAATCATCAATGAGAATCCTTTTAGGAACTCAACCCACTTAATTTGTTGCTTCGAAAGTTTTAGTTAAATCCTTAGATTTCTTAGGGTCTAGTGATCAAAACACACGACATATTCCTTTAGCAACAAATAATGTTGCCAAGTCTGTAAAGCTTAAACTAGGGCATGCAACTCTTTATCGTACACTAAATAATTCAAAGTGAGTCCTTTGAGCTTTCTACTAAAATAGACAATAAGCTAGTAATCTTGCATGAGAATCACTCCAACTCTTACCCAAGGCATCGCATTCTAATTCAAAAAGCTTACTGAAGTCAAGCAAGGACAATACTAGTGTTGAAGTCAATCTATTCCTCAATTCAGTAAAGCTCTCCTCTTTTTTATTTCCCCATCGAAATTCAACATTCTTTATAAGTCCAGTAAGGGGCAAAGCAACAAAACTAAAATTCTCTATGAACCTATGATAGAAAGAAGCTAAACCATGGAAACTTCTCACGTCGACACATGTGGTTAGGGTAGGCCACTCAACAATAGCTCAAACCTTTTCCTTATCCACCTTAAGGCCTTCTCTACTAACTATGATGGGAATCAAGCTACGAGACTGCTAACTCACAACTGAGCTCAAGGACTAGAGGGGCTAGCATGACGAATCCTTATATTATAACCAACTCCTACTAAGGTCGAATACTTCCTTACCAAGTCATCTTTAATACCGTGACGTATGACCACCCATTATTCTATGTTATACTGAGTTGATGATTACTCTAATGCCAAGCTAACCAATCACTGGGCATCATCCTTATCGAGAAGCCGAAAGATAGAGAATGTAGACTAACTAAGCTATCCTTACTCGAACAAGCCCACTTATCTGTACTTTTGTCCATATCCCTTAACAACCTCGCTAATGCAACATCGCCATGTGTGCAGTATTGTATGGAGAATCTATAGCACCAATGATTGTTTTTCTTGTATATTCATTTTTACCCTTTTGTATCATGTACATTGCTTCTTTAGGAAATGTTCTTATTGTCTTTTCCCTTTTAGGCAAGTTGCCTTAACTTATAGATATAAATACCCTTGTACTTATAGCTATAACTCATCATATTACCTTCAATACACTTAAGTACTTTCTTCCTTGTGTAAATACTGTTTGTCTACTCTCGGCATCACTCTTATCATTTCCCTTAAGCAAGGTTAGGTAGTGAATAGCCTCACTGGATTAATTCGTACGTCATATTGAATTGTGCCGTAAGTCCTCAAAAGTTCTATTAGTGCATCATATCCTCTAGAGCTGTTCATGAGTTTTGCTTACTCTTTCATTCGTCTTTGTCACTCTTTCGTACCTTTCCCCATTAACCCTTTTCTAAGCTTTTTGCAAGCTTGGACCCATCCAGCAACCAACCTTGTATATTCTTAGTTACGGTTCACAACATCTTGGTATCAGAGCAGAGGTTATATGTGAGCTATAGTTAGTTCTTCTTGAGTTTTGTTTTACATGTGAGAAATAAAGTCAATTACTGTGTTCATTTAACTATTATGTTATTAACTGTTCACTTTCTAAAGTGTTTGATTGAATTTTAAATCTATAAGGAAAAATGATAAACCCAAGTATGAATGTTAGTGCTGATGATGACTATAGAGTTGTCCACCATGGATGACAATCTCAAGAAACTCCTAAAAGCATTGACGAGAGACTTGATGAGGTAGCTAACCTCTTAGTAGATCTGCCGGAGCTATTCATGCACTGCCTTGCCGACCCATTAAGGCTGCACAAAACACTCCACAAGCTACTCAACTAGTTAAAGGTCAGAACCCAACTAGACTAGTTCGAGGTAAAGGAGTTGGTGGACGAGTAAGGCAAAGGATAGACCTGAGAGAGCTTGATGAGGAGGAAGAAGAAGAGTATTTTGAAGAGGAGCGTATATAGGTCCCCAAAGCATCCAACCATGTAAAGGTTTGGATTCCAAGTTTCAATAAATCTAGGAATGTTGACGAGTATTTAGATTGGGAAGAGAAGGTAGAGCGTGTATTTGATTACTATCAATATGAGGATTATGAGAAAGTAAGGACTATTGCTGTTAAATTCTCCAGATATGCCGCCATATGGTGGAAGAATTTTCAAGCCATGAGAAAAAGAGAGGGGTATCTAAAGATTAACGCCTGGCCCAAGATGAAGAGAGTACTCAGAAACAGATTCATGTTGGAAACGCATCTCTAAGACACTTTCACTCGGCTTCAGGAGTTAAGACAAGGAGGGCAAACTGTTGATGAGTATGTTCAAGAATTCCAAATGCTTATGATAAGATGTGAAGTAGAGGAACCACCAGCTCAAACAATCTCAAGGTTTATTACTGGATTGAGAGGAGACATCCGAGATATTGTGGAGCTTCAATGATTTGACACAATGGATGAAGCTATTAAGATTGCCCAATGAGCGGAAAGGCAAAGAAGGAGCTGAGCAACAATCAGAATGTCGACTAGCCGACCAGGACAAGCAAGTCACCGAGCTCAATCTAGTATCAAGTCGAGTAGAAGAGTTGATGTTCAAGCTGAGCAGAAAGGCCACCTTAAAGATGTAGTGTTGACCCAAACATATGAGAAATGACAAGGGTTTGGTAGGAAGACTAGCCAGATCAAGTGCTTCAAGTGTCAAGGGTTCGGACATATGGTTGTTTAGTGCCCAAACCTAAGGACTATGGTCATTAAGGGAGACATTACGAAGTTAGAAGTAAAGAGTACGAATGAGGAACCCGAGGAGGAGGAGATTCCTATCGAGAAAGAACTAATTGAGGATGACGTATTTCTGAAGGACTCAGACCAGTTACTCATGGTTATCCGGTGCACTATGAGCGTGGAACCCTCACAAAAAGAGGAACAGAGAGAGAATTTGTTTCATACCACCTATAAGGTGAATGATCGGATGTGTACCTTCATTATGGATAGTGGAAGTTGCACCAATGTGGCATCGGCAGATCTTGCTTCAAAACTGAAGCTACCAACTGCTGCACATTTTAGGCCATACAAGTTACGTTGGTTGAGTGAGAAAGGAGCATTATATGTCACTCGGCAAATATTGCTACCAATCACTATAAGGAATTACTTTGACTAGATCTTCTATAACGTACTGCCTATGTGCGCTCCTCACGTGTTATTGGGTAAGCCGTAGTTGTTTGACAAGAGAGTTATACATGATAGCTATAAGCATACGTATATGCTGGAAAAGGATGACCAGAAGATCACGTTGAAACCGATGCCACCAAGAGAAGTTCACAAGCTACAAACGAAACTTACTCACCAATCGAAGAAAGCTCTAGTGATGAGTAAAGCCGAGCTTTGAGAAGCCGTCGATGCTGACGAGCCAACCCTATTGTTGGTCAAGCGACTATTGGAAATGAAGGAGCGGGGTAAGCTTCCCTAGTAAATCAAGGAGTTGCTAGATGACTATGCCAACCTATTCTCAGAATAGTTAACTAAGGGGTCGCCCCTAACTTAAGGCATAGAGTACTGTATTGACTTAATACCCTAAGCTGCACTACCGAATAAGCCAGCTTATCAAATGAATCTCGAGCAGGCTTCTAAACTCCAACGTCAAATCAATGAGTTGTTGGAGAGAAGTGATGTAAGAGAAAGTCTCAACCATTGTGCTATAACTGCACTTCTAGTACCGAAGAAGGATAGAACCTGGCAGATGTATGTTGACAGTCAAGTCATGAACAAAATCACAATCAAATACAAGTATCTGATCCCGAGGCTAGAAGACATGTTAGATGAACTGAGTAGAGCTAAGATTTTTAGCAAGATTGATCTCAAGTCTAGCTACCATCAAATCTACATGAGGTCAGGAGATAAGTAGAAGACTGTGTTCAAGACTCGACATGGACTTTACGAGTGGATGGTCATGCCCTTTAACTTGTCTAATGCTTTGAGCACTTTCATAAGACTTATGAACCATGTACTGAGACACTCATCAGGAAGTATGTCGTAGTGTACTTTGACAACATTCTGGTCTACAGTGCCAACATGCCGAGTCATTATGAACATCTCATAGCAGTCATAGATATCCTTCATGTCAAGAGACTATTTAGTAACTTGAAGAAATATTTCTTTTGTCAGGAAGAAGTGATATTCTTGGGGTATGTAATTAGTGGAGGAGGCTTGCGAGTCGATAATGAGAAGATCAAAGCAATTGTTGAATGGCCGACTCTTACTACTTGTGCTGATGTAAGAAGTTTCCACGGACTGGCTTCGTTTTATAAAAGGTTTATCAGGAACTTTAGCACCATCACCGCGCCACTTACTGAGTTAATAAAAAAGAACACCGACTTTTGATGAGGAAAAAGGGAGGAGAGGAGCTTTGCCGACATAAAAGAAAGATTGACCTTTACCCCGATGTTAGTACTACCCAACTTTGATAAAAAATTTTAGCTAGAATGCGATGCATCAGGTGTTGGAATAAGTGATGTCCTGATGCAAAAAGGCCAACCAATTGCCTTCCACAGTGAGAAGCTCCAAGGACCACAGCTGAACTACTCTGTATATGACAAGAAACTTTTGGCACTAATCCGAGCAATGCAAGTATGGCAGCATTTTTTACTACCGAGAGAATTTGTCATATATACCGACCATGAATCACTAAGGCGCCTCTAAAGTTAGACCAAGTTGTCAAAGTGATAGGTAAGATGGGTTAAATTCATCGAAGGGTTCAATTTTATGATAAAGTACAAGCAAAGAAAGAGCAACATAGTTGTAGATGCTCTTTCAAGGAGGCATGCACTGTTATCAGAACCTTAAACCAAGCTATTTGGTTTTGCGAGTATCAAAGAATAATACTTTTGGGATCCATACTTTAGACCAATAATTTTGCGATGTATCGATGGGAAGACAGTGGACAACTATTATGTAGAGGATGGCTATCTGTTCCAAGGAGGGAGACTATGCTTACCAACTTGTTCTCTATGAGAATTATTAATTAGGGAAGCCCACAACGGAGGGCTCTCCAGATACTTTGGAGAGAGGAGGACCTATAAACTATTGAATGGCCAATTCTTTTAGTCGAGAATGCGAAGAGATGTGTACCGAGTTATGGAAAGCTATGCAGTGTGCAAAAAGGCCAAGTGTCAAGCCAAACAAGAGAAAACAATGCCCTTACCTGTTTTGATGAGGCCATGGACTAAATTGAGTATAGACTTTGTTCTCAAACTGCCGTGAAGTGCTCGAGCCAAAGATTTTGTAATGGTCGTCGTGGATCGATTTAGTAAGATGGTACACTTCTTACCCTACACCAAAACTAACGACGCTTCAACCATTACTTTTTTTTTTCTTACGAGAGATTGTGTGAATACACGGTGTTTCAAGGAGTGTTGTCTCTAATAGAGACTTGAAGTTCTTAAGCCAATTCTGGAGAACCCTATAGCGTCGGCTGGAAACCAAATTACTCTTCAGTACATCATGTCACCCCCAAATTGATGTCCAAACAGAAGTGGTTAATCATACTTTGGGGTCACTGCTTCAAGCTGCAGTAGGTAAGAACTTGGCTAATTAGGACGTCTGCCTACCAAAGGTCGAATTCTCCTATAATAGAACCATACATGATACTACTAAGCAAACTCCCTTTGAGGTGATCTATGCATTCAATCCTGAATTGCCCCTTGACCATGCTCTTGTACCAGCACCCGCACAAGAGGACCCTGATGCCTCAACCAGAGCGCAATCTCATCAACACAACTATGATAAGGTTACTCAGCTTATCGACTAAGCTGCTAGAAGAATGCAAGAAAGGACCAAAGGTAGGTCAGCTAAACAATTTCTACCTGGAGACTTAGTATGGCTACACCTCAGCAAGAAACGGTTCCCAAATAAGAGAAAAAACAAATTATCTGCAAGAGTGGAAGGGCCTTTCAAAATCCTCTAGAAAATCAGTAACAACAACTACAGGTTGGAACTACTTGAGGACTATGAGGTTTCTAATGCCTTCAACATTACTGACCTCAATCCATATCACCCTGATGGAGAACTGAGCAAACACCATTCAGATTTGATCCCAAATCTAAAACAACTCGGAAGAAGTAATGGGAATCAAGCTACAGGGCCTTTATCTCGCAGTTGAGCCCAAGGACTAGAGGGGCTGGCACGACGACTCCTTATGTTCCAACCAACCCTTACCAAGGCCAAGCACTTCCTTACCAAGTCACCTTTAATGCCATACCGTATGGCCGCCCAGTATTCTATGTTATGCCGAGTTGATGATTGCTCTAATGCCGAGCCAACTAATCATTAGGCATCATCCTTATCGAAAAGTCAAGAGATAGAGAATCTGGACTGACTAGCCCATCCGTCTATACTTTTGTTTGCATCCCCTAACAACTTCGCCAATATAACATTGTCACGTGTACAATATCGTATGGGGAATCTGTAGTACTAATGATTATTTTTCTTGTATATTCATTTTTACTCTTTTGTATCATGTACATTGCTTCTTTAGGAAATGTTCTTATTGTCTTTTCCCTTTTAGGCAAGTTGCCCTAACTTACGAATATAAATACCCTTATACTTGTAACTGTAACTCATCAAATTACCTTCAATACACTTAAGTACTTTCTTCCTTACGTAAACACTGTTTGTCTACTCTCAGCATCACTCTTATCCTTTCCCTTAAGCAAAATTAGGTGGCGAGTAACCTCACTAAACCAATTTGTGCGTTATATTGAATTATGCTGTGAGTCCTCGAAAGTTCTATTGGTATGTCATATCCTCTGGAACTGTTCGTAGGTTTTGCTTACTATTTCATTCATCTTTGTTACTCTTTCATACCTTTCCTCATTAACTCTTTTTCGAGCTTTCTACAAGCTTAGACCCATCCAGCAACCAGCCTTATCTATTCTTAGTCACGGTTCACAATAAACCATGTACTCATATTACCAAACAATTGTTCATCTCAAAGCACCTCAAAAACAACTTGAAGGTTTTTTTGCATGGCTAAGTAAATTAGGACTATATACCAAAATGTTATCAAAGTAGAAAACAATAAACTTTCTAATTTGATTCCTTAGCATGTGATTCATAAGCCTCATAAACATGCTTCGAGCGTTAGATAACCCAAATGGCATGATAAGGCATTCATATAATCTATGCCTTGTTTTAAAGGAAATCTTCCATTCATCATCCTCATGCATCTAGGTTTGATGGTATCTTGACTTGAGAGCAATCTTGGAAAATATACTCACTCCACATAACTCATCCAACCTAGGGATTAGATACCAATGCTTGATGGTCTTCCTACTAATAGCTAGGCTATCCACACTTATCTTCCAATTCCCATCCTTCTTAGGAACTAATAGTGTAAGTACAACATATGAGCTCATACTCTCTCGGACATAACCTCTTTCAATGAGTTCATTTACCTATCTTTGTAGCTCAACAACTTACTTAAGATTCATGCCATAAGCCAATTGGTTTGGCAACGCGACTCTAGGTTGTAGACTAGTGGCATGCTCTATTCCTCACTTCAAGGATTATCCTTTTGGTAACTCATTAGGAAATAAGTCCATAAACTCTCTTCTTCTCCCATGTGGGCAATGGTGTGCCAAAGGGTTTGGCAATGATAGTCTCTCCATCTTCAGCATACTCATCGAAGAACCTTACGTTAGCTAAACAAGACTTATTATGTTCAAACGGGTTCTTCATAACTGGAATGAAGACATCTTTACCCTTCTAATGGCCCTTGATGCATTGGTGCCATATTGAAGGTATGAGGTTATGATCATACAGCAACTTCCTCCTAACCAGAAGATGGTAGGATACGAGCGTAACAATTACATGGAATCGCGTAGATCCCTATAAGAGTCCAACTTTAAAGTCCACATTAACATACCCTATTATATTTGTGGTTGTTTTAGTAAAGCCATTTACTGTAGTAGGTTGCTTCACCAAGTATCGGTTGTCTATCCTTACGGCCTTAAATGTAAACATTGGCATAATGTTTATGGAAAAGCCATTATCTATCAATGTCTTCTTAATGGGATATCCATCAAGCATACTCTTTACATAAAGAGGAAGGTTGTGATTAGGGTTCCTTATGCAAATGTCTGCATTTGTAAAGAGTATCGCATTCTTATGTGCATTAGCCATCCTTCATAATAGCTGCGCTACACTGTACTCCCCATATTGTCTCTTAGAAATCTAAGTAAGTGTAGTTGCTACTGCAAGCCATACGTCTTCATCAAATCCTAGTAAATCAAAGAACTTCCTAAAGTTAGAGGTATTCATTAAGGTAGCAACCACTAATGGTTGTACACCTTAGTTGGTTTCTATTACTGCTTACTTCTCTTCATGTACCTTAACCCATGGCACATGTCCTTCTTCTTGTCTCGGATCATGACTAACAACTTTTGCAGCACCCCATTAGGTGTTGTGTATGGGGAGCAAATTACTGCGTACATCATTATTGTCTATGATAAGTTCTCCATTACAAACCTTGTCATTAAGTATCTTCTTCAATGTCTAACACTCTTAAGTTGGGTGTCCTACAGTCCTGTGATATCTACAAAATTTAGGGGCATTTTTCTTGTTTGTAGTCGATAAACACTCTATCCTTGGGACCTTTATGTTCCCATCTCATAACCACTAGTCAAGTACAGCATATACCTTGCTCATCGAGCACGAAAATGAGATAGTTGATTCAGGGCCTTGTGAATTATCATTCCTTAGCTTCTTGTTGTCTCTAAAACTTTCTCCTTGGGCTGAGCTAAGAAATGTTGCTTGTTTCTCAAATCTCTTACCTTCTATCTATGTCACACAATGGAATTATTGGTTCTCCTCGTAGTCTTGACAAGTGTAGAGAAAGAACACAAATTAAGGTTTTCTAAGTAGACGGTGTACTTAGTGAACATCTCCTAAATACAAATCTTCACTAATTTCTTTTCATCACATACATCTTAGATGTCCATGGTGTACTCTCTAAAGCGCTTTATGTAACCCATCAAATCTTCCTTTGGGTTTTGTCGTGTTCTTCCCATGTCCGTAATTGTGACTCATTCTTGAGTGGAGAAGAATTTCTCCAAGAAGAGCTTGCACATAGTTTCCCGTAAATCAACCAATCCCGGGGGAGGTTGCATACCAGATGTATGCCTTCTTTATCAATAATTTGGAGAATTCCCTAAGCTTTAAGTTATCATCAAGCCTATAAGGTACTAAGGTTTCAATAAATTTCAACAAGTGTTCCTTTACACTTCCTCTCGTGTCATTGAACAGCATGAATTTAAGACTTACATAGTCCTTAGGATATGACTTTGCTGCAATGTGTTAATGATATGGGAGTTTCAGCTCTAGTACTCCCATAAATGACCTAGCTTATATTTTCCTCATATAAATGTCTAAGTTTTCCCTTATTATAAAGGAAGTCCTTAGAGCAAAAGCTGTGGACACACTTAAAAAAGTAAGGCCAACATTAGGATGAGAAGTAGATCTACAAAAGATTGAGATGATAGAATTAAATAAAGGAGCAAGCACCCATGAAGATGAAGAGTCACCCAACTAGACTCTTACATTTTCTATTACAAGGGTCGGTTGTTGTGCAAGTTTTGGTAGGAGGTTTCGTCAACTCCTTTTTGATGGAGATCTTCCTTAACAACTGGAGGATTAACTAGTTAAACTAAGCTAGTAGCACCTGGCTATGCAATAATTACAAAATTTAGCAAGGCTATACCTTGTTACACAACAATAGTGGCAACTATCCCAATAAGGATGGGTTAGAACACAACCATGAACTAGTTTAAAGCCCTTGTAGCTTCTTGCATTGTCCGCATTATCTGTGCGGTGTCTAGAGGAGCTTCAGGCACTGAATAGTCTTGACTAGTATTCTCAAGTGATGGAAGTAGATTCTCCTTAATAGGCTCAACATTGGTGTTAAGCTCTTTGGATGTGGTATCAAACATACCAATTGTTCTCTTTTTAGGAGGTGCCATGACTTTGCAATCACTCTTCCTCAGTGGAGTTACCAAATTGTAAATGTAAGGATCTGATTAGAGTAGTCACATGCGTACTACGTGAGTAACACGTTATATGGAGCTTCAAAGAAGTGAAGTAAAACTATCACCTGAAAGAATAATTAGGTAAGAACAAAGTAGACAGGAGGAACAGGCAATCTCAGTGTCTCAAATGCACAAAAGACAAACAAGGTAGCTTTGAGAGATTTCAAGCATTTACCTTATAGCTTAAGCGAATGAGATCAGTTATTTACTCGAATCGATTGTTTGATCTTAGAGAATAAAGTTTTTCACTGTAGATTACCATTTCTCTAATCTATAAAGTTGTAAATGAGTAGGAGAGGCTAGGTATTTATAGAGCATCTGTCAGATCATCTCGATGATCAACAAATGAGATAGAGCTTACTCAATTCATATTTATCTTGAATGAGCTAGCTAATGGGCCCAAGCCCAATAGCCTTCATTATAGGTGTATGAACTTGCTTAAGAAAGGTTAAATGTAGACTAATTGATCTAATAATCCTTGTTTCGAGCACAATAAGCCAATTTTCCCTTAATCGTCCCAAATATGAACCAACCTCCTTAACCCCTACCACCTAACCTAAGGAATCAAGCTTAAATAAATAATGGGTTAAGCCTGACAATTTTCAACCCTCTACAATGCCTATAAGTCTCCCCAAGGTTTTGCTAAGGACTTTTCCATCTACAATGGATATGTGAGACTACTTAGGACTTTTCCATCTATAATGGATATGTGACAAGATTTAGGACTTTTCGTTTTTCCAAGATTTCAACGAAAATTTTGCTTATGGAAACCCTAGCATGGATAAGATCTTATAAGAAAGAAAAGCTCTACATACCCATGGCACTTGGGAATGCGTGCCCCTGATAATAAACCTAGAAGATTTGTAGACGATCATGCAAATACACTCGAAAATTCTTACCTAAAGTCCATTTGTCTCCATGAAAGGGATAAAACATCTCGAAAGTATAGATGAAGAGTTTCTCTTTGCAGCTAGGGTAAAATGCTTAGAATTCCTTGTCTATAGTCCACTTCTATCAAATATGGGTATAAAAGATCTATTTATCTTTGCAATTCTGTAGGTGAAGCTTCTCTTTCTCTGAATTTACTATGCTTGATGGGTGTGATTGTGGTGTTGGGTTCGAGTGGTTCTTTTTTATTATTATTAGTGGAGTGGTTCTTTTTTTATTAAGGTAGTAGTGGTGGTAGCATGATTAAAGAGGCCATTAAGGAACTAGACAATGTCTTTGAAGTCACTTATGTAATCTATGATGGCTTTAAGGCCATATATGTATGACTGCCCAACCTTAATAGAAAAGGGTTTCGCAATCTTAAGTTACCCTCCACCAATTGAAAAGTTATCAATGGTTACATGGTAATATCTTGAAAATTTCAAAATAATTATTACAAAACTATAGGAAAAAAAAGTGAAATTATAAGTACCTTTAAGCTATGATGATGCAAAATACTTTGTCATGACCTTAATATTATAAAAACTATATTGAGGTTAATACTAAAAATTCATAATCCTCTAAGATATTCACCTTTTTAAAGTCATACTAGAAAATCTTGAAACTTACAAGTTACAAATATTCATATATAATAATTCAACATTTGATATAATGTTTTCAAAAGATTATATATATATATATAACATATGTAGATGTATGTTATAAACATGTATTCTATATTGATATGATAATAAATTTTAAACTTAGATCAATATAGAATTTTCAAATTATTATACCCTATAATAAAGGTGTAAGCATCTTTAAATTAATATTTTGTATGTTTATATTTTTTCAAATAGTTTTGTATTTGTTTATACACAAGTGTTATTTTCAATTAAGTTTATAATTGCCCATATATGTACATGTACAAATTAATGGTTACTTTTATTTGGGAATTGATATATAATATCTATATTCTTGTGCATATATAGAGTATCTTTTTGCATTATTTATGATTATATATTATATTCAATTTAACTTTCTTTTAAATGCTATCAAACACACACACACATACTTACTCACACATATATATATATTTGAATAGTGATTATGCATAAACTATAATTCTAAATATTTTAGGGTGATAGCTAGTGTTTCAACTTTGTAAAAGGTTTGATAATTATATATGTAACAATTGTTTTCTTATACATACATACATAAATATATGCATATAAATACTATTTTATGTACAAACTATAACTTTATACTCAATGTTACAACTCTTTAGAAAAGCCTATACAACTATATGTATGGCTATATATAAATGAATGTAACAATTANTTTAGAAAAACCTATACAACTATATGTATGGCTATATATAAATGAATGTAACAATTATAATATATAGATATATATAATGGGTATAATGTTTAATGTAGGTGAAGAAAAATAGTTGCTACTAGTAGTTATAGTTCCTTTTGGCTTGAAATTATGGAAAATATAGATATATACAAATATATATATATATATATATATAGTTATACAACATTTTGTATGCGTAGAAGTGCCCTTTGTACAACCTATAATTAGATTTCTTTCAACGTTGTAATTAATTTTCAAGTGCCTTCATTATTTATTATAGAGAAAAGTACAAAAAAGTCCCTAACGTTTACCTATATATACGAATCAATCCTTAACATTTTATTTAGTCAATTTTAATCCTTAATGTTTTAATAAATTTACAAAAAAAGTCCTTCTAGTAGATTTTCCATTATGTGTGGATACGTTGAGGACTAAAATGGAATAAATAAAAAAGGTTAAACACTTATTCGTCTATACAAATAAACGTTAAGGACTAATTCATATATTCAAGTAAACGTTAAGGATTTTTTTGTACTTATACGGACCAATTATATGTCGACACATGTCTACAGTAACAGAAATTTTATTAAAGTTAATAAAATGACTTATTTAATATGACTTGAAAAGGTTAAGGACTAAAATGAATTAAATAAAAGGTTAATAATTGATTTGTAAAAGCGTAAAATGTTAAGGATATTTTTTTATTTTTTCCTTTATTATATGTGTAGGTATATAATATTTCATATATATAAGTGCCCTTTATACAACCTATAATTGGATTTCATTCAATCTTTTAGCTAGAAAGGCTTCATAATTTTATTGCATACTAAAAATATGCATGTAATTATTATTTCAAGCATGAACTATAATTTTATGTATATTTCGGTATGATATTTGCAATTATTTGAAAGCCTTTTTTTTTTTTTCCATGTAACATATTACGTCTTATGGGAGGGGGGCATTCAAACCTTGTCCATCTTATCAGAAGAATAGTATCCATATCACTACACTACTATGCCCTTGGCCAACTATTTAAACCTTTCGTAATTTCATATGTCATGTTATTTATTATATGTATGCAAACCATATGTAAGAACTACCCTACATATATGTATGTATGTACGTATATATAATATGTACTATAGTTACTTTATGTTTAAGAATTAAAGTATGTCATTATAAATTTCGAAATTATGTAATATATAGATATAAGTACATCTACGTGTATGAAACAATGTATATTATGGTTAACATAAAAATGTACTGTTTACACCAATTATAATCATATTTTAGTATCTTTAAGTGCTTTAAAGTGTTGATAAGTTTATTTTTCCCTAGGACATCTAAGACCTTAACCGACCTAAAGTGATACACATCTAATTTACATGTGATACCTCTTGTACCACACTTCTAACCTCTTCATCTATTACAACCAGGTTCATGAGGTTTAATCAACTCGGGAAGCTAGAGAGCTGAATAGTCATTTGCATGACTACGAGTAAGTCGAGTTAAATAGGTCGGATTAGTCCTAACTAGCTCAATCAAATGACATGGAGCTCATTGAGACCCGATCAAACCTGAGGAGTTTAAATTCGAAGAGAGGTGTGAATAGTTAGGACTGTTTACAAGAATAACTATCCATTAGTCACCAGAATGCATCTACATTCCTTAAAATCAAGGAGTAGTCCAAAATTTAAAAGCTACTCACATGCATATTTTAGAGGCAACGATTATTAAGTAGGTGACAATCTTCGATTATAAATATAGCTTGCATACCATTGTAAACTTCTTCTAGGCATTCAAACTTTGCTTACTTTCTTTCACCTTATCTTTCTTCGTACAATAATTTTACTTAAGCATCAAAGTTACCACGCCGAAGTTGCCTCAGCATCCCCATAACCTAACACTCTTTTCTTTTGTAGTCCTTACCTAACAAGTGTTCGAACACCTCATAGAACCAATTTTCACAATTAACAATTTGGTGCCTTCTGTTTCTTAAAACCCAATGGTGACTCAGATAAGAATGAGAGATGAAAACACTCCAAGAGGGAGTAACACCCTTTGTGTAGCTTAAGAAGAAAGGTCCCCCCAGCAACACTCCATAAGTGCATTAAGCTGAGGTTAATGATTTATCCAGGCAAGTTCTAGTCTAAAATGATGAAGTCTCACACATCACACAATTAGAAGCTTTATGCACCAAATTTACTAAGGAGCTTGAAGAAGTTCAAGCTTATAATCAAGAATTAAGGAAGAGGCTCAATGAATGTGATGCTGTCTCTTCTTCCACTCCCTTTTTGAAGGCAGATAGAGAAGCGAACCTAACTATACATGATGATGAACTACAACATTTGCATGGTAAAGCCCACATGGTGAATGAAAAAGCTCAGCAACTATGATGAGAAACCCAAGTAGGGAAGGATTTTCAACAAATGCCACCATATGCTCAAGTCAGTGGGTGTACTTAAGCATATACAAAGGGGAAGATTGAGCATCTAGCTGCTCACTTACCCCAACAAGAAATTACAAATATAAGTTTACAAGACTTAGAAGAGTACATCAAGAAGTTGGTGATGAATTTCTAATTATACATACTTTATTTAGTGATTTTTTATGAATTTCCATGATATTTGAGTTTATTTTTAGATAATAATACTTAATTGAGTAAAATCTTGTTTTCTAGGTTTTAAAACAATCTATGCGAGAAAATGAGAAGATAGAAACAAATTTCACTTAAATTGAAGCTAAAATGAGCAAGTTATAAACATTTAAATATCGACATGGCCGAATGACACAACTGTATTATTTCCAAGCAAAATTGGAGCTAATTTTCCACTGTTATAGCCTAAGACATGACCAAAAGACATGATCATGTCATTGATCGTGTTGTTTCCAGTTCAAAACAAAAAAAGACAAACGTGAAGCATAATTAAGTACACAACCAAAAGATACAATTATGTCATCGGTCATGTCTTTTCCAACCAACCTATTTTTTTTTTTAGTTTTTTATATATGAAGCCTTGTTAAGGTTTATTAAAGAGAACGTTTTAGTATGATTTTTAGGTAGTTTTTAAAGTCAAGAACAATCAAGAAAGAGAGGAAAAGAAAAGAGAAGAGAAAATTTCAAGATTTAATTTTGTTTGAATTTCATGATACTTCTTCCTATTATTTTCTATACTTTGTTTTTAGATTCCTATTTTGTGATGTATAGAGAGTAGAACCTTAGTATCTAGGTTTTGTGGAATCTAGATTTATTTATAGGTTTTATGGAAACTAGATTTATTTATATGATATTATAATAGCTTGCTTAATTTAGTTCTTTACTATTTTCTTGATTTAACTATATTTGCTTGATGATTTAAGTTATTATTTCCACAAGTAGTAATCTAGAGTTTGATATCTTATAAGAGAATCGAAAGATTTCTTATAAGAGAATCGAAAGATTTCTTATAAGATTAGATCTATGCATAGTTGATGAGGATTGTTGTAAGATTAAAGATAATTTGCAAGATTCTTTCAGATTTTAAACTAAAGCGTAAAGAATTCATTGTTCAATGATGCAATCTTAGGTCATGCTATTGAGAAAAAATTCTAATAGATGATTCTATGGTTAGGGTTAATTGGCTTGAGAATGTGATTAACTTTAATAGAGAATTCTCCCGATTAAGAAGAATTAAAGAGTAAATTAGATTATCTTTATAAAATCACATGTTAGATTTAGGAAAAACAAGATCTAAGTATAACATTAAATCTTGAATTAATTTTCAATTGAATTGTTTTCTTGTTAATTCTTATATTGCATCTTAGTTAATCTTTAAATTAATTTTAACAGTAATTTAGATTTACTTCTTTAAGTTACTTGAAATTTAATTTTCCAATTAGATAATAAAGACTTAGCAAGTACTAATAGTCAAAGTCCTTGAGAGATCAATACTTAGACTTAATCCGCCATATTATAAACTGATAAATGCACTTACCTCCATTAGATATGAGGGGTAGGAAGTCAAGCCCCTTTATTCAAGAAATTGTAAACAAAGTTCTCCCACTGATTGTTCAATTGCCTCAATTTGACACTTACAATGGGAAAAAGACCCAAATGATCACCTAAAAACATTCCATACAATGAAAGAATTATACAAACTTTCTTATGCTATTGCCTACAAGGTGTTTCGCTCTACCTTGAGGAAATTAGCGAGCAATTGGCCAACGAGTTTAAGAAAAATTTCCTGGCTAGTAAGCCTCTTACAAAAGATTCTTTACTTCTAACCTCAATTTGGCAAAAGCTTAAGGAGAGTATCAGGGATTATGTTCATAGATTTAATTAGTTGATGATCAAAATTACTAACTATGATAAGAACGTTGCATTACATGCCATACATAGAGGTGTCAAGGAAGATTCAAACTTTTTCAAGTCTTTATAAAACATCCATTAACCTCCTTAGACAAGTTTACCATGAGGTCGAACAAATTCATATAAGCTCAAAGGGAGCTTGAATAAGAAAAGTTTGAAAGAAAGACGAAGAAAGAGTGAGGATCTGTAAAAGATCATCTAAGGAGGAAATTTGACATACGTAATAGATTAAGTTAGCCTTTAGGAGATCAAAAGAAGGCCAACTGTAACCTTTATTACACACACCCCGCTAAACCGACCTACGTCGTATATTTTGATGGAGGTATGTAATCAAAGGCTCTTGGCTTCGCCAAAAAAGATGAGGACCAACCCCATAAGGAAAAATTCCAATAAGTGCAATGATCTCCATGGAGATCATGACCACAACACAGACGAATGCTTCCACTTGAATTATGTACTAAAAGATACTATCTAAAGAGGATATTTGAGAAGATTTGTAGCAAACAAGAATTAAAGGAATGAATGACCGACTTACTCAAAGAAGAAGGATCGAGCAGTAGCCTCGTGATAATAATACCCAACATGATAATCAAACATTAGTAGCTCAGGATAATGTTAGAAGAGATGACCAAGCTCCAAGAAGAGTGATTAATGTGATTTTTGGTGGCTTGAGAGGAGAAAGCACCTTAGCTACGTTGAGTTTGGTTGAATCTTAAGGAGATCATGTGTTGAATGTCAGAGGAAAGAGGCACAGAGTAGATGACATGATGACCTTTTCAGATAAGGATATGCAAGGTATTCAACTCCCTTACGACGGGTCATTACAACTAGAATAGTTGAGTTCAAGGCTAGAAAGATCATGGTCAACAATGGAAGCTCGACTAATATCATTTTTAAACATGCATTTGACCAAATGGGACCGAAGCTAAAGAATCATAAGATGCATCCTTACAAGTACAACTTATATAGGTTTAACAATTATTTGGTGAAAGTTCAAGGGGTAGTTACCTTAACCCTCCAAATTTAGGATGATGAGAAAGTCACGAAAAAGGAAGTTGATTTCATTATAGTCAACTATGCCTCACCATATAATGGGATCATAGACTAACCTTCCATCAATATCTTAAAGATGGTTGTATCAATAGCTTAATAGAAAGCAAAGTTTCTGACCCTAATAGGAATAGGAACATGTCATGGCGATAACAATTTACCAAAGCTTTGTACCTGAAAGCTTTGAAGAGGGATTAAGTCCATCACATTGAGGAAGGCCCAAGCAATCATTTGTAAGTACGAGGAGAACCAGTGGAGGAAACTTTAACCATATAACTAAGCAATAATCCAAAGCATACTACTAAGGTGGATGCTAATATGTCGACCAACCTTTAAGAACATGAGGTACACTTCCTCCATGCTAATAAGGATAATTTTTCCTAATCTCCATTCGATATACTCGAAATCTTAGAAGAATTGATCACCTATAAGTTGAACGTTGACCCAACTGCTATGGTAGTATAGTAAAGAAAGAGACATTTTGCCCTAGAATGGCAAGCAGCCATTTAGGAAGAAGTCTAAAAGCTATTGAAGGGAGATTTCATTAGAGATGAGTCATACCCTACTTAGTTAGCTAATTGCGTGTTAGTCAAAAAGGCAAATGGAAAATGGAGGATGTGCATTGATTTTACCGACTTGAATAAGGTGTATCCAAAGGATTGCTTTCCTCCACCATGCATTTATTAGATGGTCAATTCAACCTTGGAGCATGCTCTATTAAGCTTTATGGATGTTTTTTTAATATAACCAAATTAAAATACACCCCCTCTAATCAAGTACATACCTCTTTGATCTCCAATTTCAAGATGTATTGCTATAAAGTTATGCCGTTTGGTCTAATAAATACGGAAGCCACATATCAAAGGCTAGTTACAAAGATATTTAAGCCTCAAATACATAGGAATATCGAGGTTTATGTGGATGACATAATTATCAAGAGTAAGACCAATGACAAGCACCTTTCCAACCCATAAGATACTTTCAATGCATCATGTGCCACAATATGAAGTTGAATCCTCAGAATTGTGTGTTCAAAGCATCTTTAGGAGAGTTTTTAGGCTTCACAGTGACATAAAGAGGGATTGAGGCTAACCTTGAGAAGATTCAAGTAGTGTTAGATATGGAGTCACCAAAGTCTATTAAACAGGTCCAAAGGTTGACTCAAAGGGTAGCAACATTGAACCATTTTGTGTCGAAAAGCGCCAAGAGGTGTGTAGAATTTTTCATATCTTAAGGAATCCTTTCGAGTTCAGGCGAATCGTGAAATGTGAGCAAGCCTTCAATGCTATAAAAGAGTTTTTGACCAAGCCCTCGATTTTGTCAAAGCTAGTTGAAGGTGAGACTCTCTATTTATATTTGTTTATAAGTGACCAAACTCTTTCATCTATGCTTATATGAGCAAAAGGACAAATACACAAACCATTTTATCATGTTAGCCACGTTCTATAAGGACTCAAGCTATACTACACAAAGTTAGGAAGTTTGTCCTAACTATAGTTGTTGTAGCCATGAAACTCTGACCTTATTTTGAAGCTTACCAAGTCATGGTCCTAACCGACCAACCTTTGAAGCAAGCTCTACAAAAGTCTAACGTCTCAGGGCATATGATCAAATATGCTTTAGAGCTTAGTGCTTTAGGGATCCAGTAATAACCTAAGGAAGCCTATAAGGCTTAGATTCCGAACTACTTCATAGTCAAATTTACTAGAAGTGAAGGATCCGCTGCATAAAGTAAAGAGCCTACCTAGACCATATATGTTGATGATCATCCATATGTGAAGGAAGTGGTTCTGGCTTGATCTTAAAAGGTCCAATGGAAGCTCAAATTTCTTAAGCTTTAAAATTTAAGTTCCCAGCCAACAATAATAAGTCAGAATATGAGGTACTCTTAGCAAGGATAGAGTTGCCTAAAGAGGTCGAAGCTAAGCGTTTAGACATCTATTCTAATTCCCAACATAGGGTTTAATGTAAAATGAGTAAAGCAAGTAGTTTATTCATGGGGTAAGTGTTCTCTCAAGGCAGGGTTGGCCTCTCGTAAGTAAACTGGTCGGAGTCTATTACTACTTTCCTGATGATGGCATAGCAGGCCAAAACCAGTAGAGAAGTTAGGTCTTCCAATCATATGGAGGACAGTGACAATGCCAACTGGCAGTCCTATAGCCAGAAGGGAATGGAACAGTCTTAGGAAGATAAGAAGGAAAAAGGTCAACTCGCCATTCACAATATAAGAAAATATGATGAGGCAAAAGTTGATCGAGCATTATATAGGCACATCAGGAGCGAGTGAACCTCCTATCCCGTAACAATAGCATGGTAAAGGATGAGAGCATGTTTAGGTATTTGCAACTGGTTAAAGAGCTCAAAGCTAGTTTAAATCCTAGCAATTGGTAAAAATTCCAACAAAATTACTCTACAAATAAGTTATCCAAGTTAACTTCCATAGGTTTGCTAAATTGGGAGGAGAGAATTTTTATAGAATATTTATCAGAGAAAAGTACAAATAAGCAACCTATGGAATGTTTGGAAGTACATAAGAAGGATTTGGAATCTTGTTGGATGGATCCCATCCTTAACTATCTATCAAATGGAGTCTTGCCTCAAGATAGTAAAAAGGCTCAAAGACTCATCTAAAAAGCCACCAGTTTTACGATAATTGATGAAAAGTTGTACAAGAGAGGGTTGAATATGCCTTATTTAAGATGTTTGCAACTATCTAAGGTAGAACAAGTCCTTTTTGACCTTCATGCTAAAGTTTATAATAATCACATTAAGGTTGGATCCCCCTATGTGAGAGCTTTACTGCTTAAATATTAGTAGCCTACAATGAAAAAAAATTCTCTTTGTTTAGTTCAAACTTATGATCATTGTCTAAGGAATGCTTTGATCAAAAGAGCACTAAGTGTCAATTTAATTTTACTTACTAACACTTAGCCATTTGCTTAATGGGAGTTAGATATTCTAGGCCAGTTCCCAAAGACCACCAAACAAGGCAGTACGTCATTATTGCAGTGGATTATTTCATAAAATGGGTTAAAGTAAAGGTTATGGAAAGTCTCACAGAATGGAGCATCGAGGCCTTCATGGTCAATAGTATTCTAACACAATTTAGGATACCTTATGTTATCATTACAAATAATGGGCTACAATTTGACAATGACCAATTTAGAGAATTTCATGAAGCTTAGCAAATCAAATTATGCTATATGTTGGTATCACACCCTAAGAGCAATGGATAAGCAAAGTTTGTGAACAAGATTATTCTTCATAGTTTGAAGAAGAGGGTAAACCAAGCTAGCAGTAATGGGCAAGTGAGATACAAATGTTTTGTAGGGTTACAAGATTACCAAAGAACTTCAATAAGCTACACTCCTTATTAGTTAGCCTTTAGGTTTGAAGCAGTATTGACAATTAAGCTTCAAGTGGGATGTATAAGGATCCAAGCTTATGACCTTAAGTACAATGATGTTAGCCTCAGTGCAAACTTAGACAACATTCATTAGACTTAAGCATTAGCTAAAGCTCATCTCACTGCCTACCAATAATGAGTAACTCAATATTATGATAGCATATCAGGTATAAGTGTTTTCGATTCGACAATATGGTCTGCAAGAAGTTAGAGGCCTTAGGAGCTAGGGATAGATAAGGAAAGCTTACTCTAGCTTAAGAAAACCTTATGAGGGTAAAGGAGGTGGTAAGAAGTGGATGAGCTTATATATTAGAGAGACTTGATGGATAACCCATTCCTCGAACATAGACTACTTACAATCTCAGTCCTTACTTTGAGTGATTAATCTTCTGGAGAAGATATGCGAATTTTTTGCTTCAAATTTCTGATCTCATGTTTTATATTTTTGTGCATTATGAATGGTGTTTATTTTATGATTATGTCATTAAATTGTACATGTTGGTTGGCCAACCTACAAGTTTATTCTACTTTGTTTTAGTATTTATGTTATAAACTATTGATGCTAGTCAACCAGCTTAAATGTCAATGTTTCATAGTTTGCTTAATGAAGTGTTCGTTTATTCAACGTCTTTTAACTTTATTTCATGCTCTACTTTATGTTGCCATTCTTCATAATAGTATGGACAAAATTCAAAAGATACCCAACATAAAGGTCTTAATCAACCCACGCTAATGCACGTAGTTAATGTGCACCCTTCCGACCTCTTTTACAATAAAGAAAATCAAAATTCCTATAGAGTCTACTTACAAAGGGTGATGATAAAATCACATAAAGTACCACCCCTAAGTCCTATATTCAATTGATGATGGGATATGGATATCCATAAATCACCAAGTCTAGAGAAGAACTCGGATAATGAGATATAAAGCCTTAAACTCTTTTAAGAATGACATGCATAATCACTATAAGTCCTAAGAAAAGACGACAAGCTATTTGAGAAGCTCTATGTCATCAATTAATGACGAGCATAATGCTTCATGTCTAATAAATAAACAACAAGCTACTACAGACCTAAACACTCTAAGTCTACTAAATAGATGACAAACTACTTGGAAACTCTAAGCTATTAGTTTGCTACAAGCACAATGTTGTGAGTCTAATTGTAAACAAGGACAGTGAGCTAAACAAAAGCCTTAGATTGCCCAATAACAAGTTAAAAGGGGGCCTAAAAATCATGAAGCAAATGCAAACAATATATCAACAAACACCCTCAGTTAATGAATAACTATGGGCTAAAACAAGAGTAAGAACCAAATTTTGATACAATATAAAAGGTAAAAGATAAGCAAATCCATACAAAGACCTCAACAAAAGTCTAGCAAATTATCTTTACATCAAGTTAAGGTCGACATCCCGACCTAGAAGTATTGAGGGGATGTGCAGCTGATAGATATGGTGGCTACTAATAATCGGTGTAAAGGAAAAGGGAAAGAGGTCAAAGCATTTTGGAGCAAGATTTGATTTAGTAAAAATGGGTTGGTGGTGGAGGAGGTGGGAGCAAGTGTTAAGGGATTCATGTGGGTGATGAGTTGAATATGAGGAAGACTAGAAAGATTGGTATAGAGATGAATTGTGTTGACATGGGTCGGTACGAACTTGGCTAGTGGTGGTTAAAGTTGATCAAGGGAAAAGGGATGGCCACTTGTGATGGGTTGTTAGGCCAAGTATCAGTAAGAAGAGGAGCTATGGTGGTGGCAAGCAATTAAGGTTATTGATGGAGCAAGAGACAAGAGGGAGGACGTCTGGTCAAGTTGGGTAAATGTAGTAGGTGGGTTGAGTATGGTGAGATCAAAGGTGGTGGACCCTATAGATGGATCAGTGGAGAGAGTAATAGTCGGTGGGAAGAGAATGATTGATATGGATGATGACGACCTACAAAGAAAGTAGTAAAGGCTTGTATAAAGGGATGGTTTGAGTGTGTAGGTGACAATGACTAGTAGAAGGATGTAACCTAGATGACTGGCGTGAAAAATAGCTGAAGATGTGGATAGGCTCGACTGATGAGGAAGAAAAAAGTTATTAAATTAATTAAATTATGATTTATGGAGCTCTGATACTATACATAAACAGAAGGTATTTTGTATTATTGTTGTAGTATACAGTCCATTTTTACATACTATATAAATATACATATATGTGACAAGGGTTTAACCCTAAGATATAGAAAGACTATACTACCCTTACATAAATTAAATAATTAATATATATACAACAATACATAAGGGGCAATAATATATTTTTTATATAGGTCAAGCAGATGTTTGAATAACTGCATGACTAGTTTTTAGAGCTCACTTGACTATATAAGAAGAGGACAACAATTATTAAATATACCGTCATTCTTCTTCTTCTTCTTTTTAACTAGAAAAGACATACACTCATTAAAAAAGAAAAAAAAAAAGACCATATTATATTTGATTATCAAAAACAAAAGCATGGTCCATAATCGCAATTATCACAAATAGTTTAAGGGCTTGAGTGGCATCGTATTTGGCGGAGCCGCGGAGGAGTGTAGGCAGCATATTGATAATGGTTTGTTCTAAAGAATATTTCCATACATGTCGTGGTTCTAGAAGCTTTCGTCTTGTGCGAAGACGAGAATGTGATCCTGATACGTGCTGTAAATCTAAAATTAACAAACCATGCTATCCCATGTACAATGAAATTCCATAAGCAAACTCGAAGATCCAGAAGTCAAACTCGTACCACCAGTAGTTGAATAGTTGTTCAACTATTATCATAGAGGAGGACTAGTTTATTATATAGCAGCAGAATAGAGTTCGAAACAATTGAGAAGATATTTAACGGAAAATGAAAAATCCTATGAGCTCTCTAGCTCAAAGTGAAAATAATGGAAATATGAGTGTACACTTGTTAAAGTAGTAGCCAATCCCAAAAGCTAAATTGTGGATTTAGATATCCAACAAGGTATAAGAGACTGATTCATTATTAAAATAGTAATGGTAAGATGAAGAAGTGCACACTTGTTAAAAATCCTAACCTAAAATTCTGTAAGCAAACTCATAAGTTCCAAGGATCAAAGTCATTGTGGTTGAATAGAAATTCAATTATTATTATAGATGAGGGCTAAATTATATAGTGGAAATGGGGTCAGAAAAAAAAATATTGAAAAGATATTGAACGGAAAATGACAAGTCCTATGGACTCTCTAGCTTAAAGTGGAAATAATGGTATAATAAGTGCGTACTTGTTAAAAATCCTACCCAATCTCAAAAGCTCTTAGATCTCAAATATGAAATGAAAGTTTGGATTTAGGAAAAGACTTCAATAATGCTAATACACATGTTTTAATAAATGGTTAGCTAATATTAATGAAATTTTAAAACATAAAAATATGGAGTTACTATCAATCATAATAGAAAAATAAATAAGTGTATATTTGTTAAAAATACTAACCAATCACAAAAGCCAGCTCATGAATTTGGATATCTAACATGGTATCAAAACCAGATTTAACCATATTGTACTGTTAATATAATGACAAGAATAATGGCAAAATAAATAAGTGCACACTTGTTAAAAGTACTAGCCAATCACAAAAGCCAACTTATGTAGCCAAATTTAACTATAACGTATTGTTAACATAATAACAAGTTCAGTGAAAACTAACTCTCTGATTGCATTAGATACCTAAATCCACGTCTAAAAGCTAGACGTTCATAAAATACTCCAGCCATGTATATAAACAATATAGAAAATTTCTTATCTGTGGGACTCTACCAATGATAATTATTTCTTCATTATATCTTTATTCAATAAACTTGCATCATATCCTAACTTCCTTAACAATTAATTCATACCACTTTTTATTACGGCAATCGGTTTGCTTTCCATCTTATTCGAAAAGCTTGTATACATGAGAAAAAATTTGGATTACAAAACTCCGGAATTTCATCTATTTAGCAGCGCCCAAAGAATGCCAATAGAAGGTTTAGTCCTTGGTCTATGGACTATGTGAATACCACCGTTGAACTGCTACTTCCTTTTCCTCCTTTATATGAAGCCATATATGATTATCATTAAGAAAATTAGAAAAATTAAAGTGCACAAGCACTGTAAATAGTGGGCTTGCCCCATTTTCCACTAACATACTCCTATGAATAAAGAAACGAAGATTAATGTAATGTGCTTGATAATACAATCAAACTTTACTGAAATTTTAAGCACATTTGCAGCTGAGAAATTAGAAAGAAACAAGAAGATTAATAATGTCTAGGATAACATCACAAATACGCTTCAAACCATCCCCTCTACGTGAAAGCTCCGGCGGGTAAGCCAGCCCGGGGTACCGCTTAAACTCATTGCGGCAGACATTGGGGTAATCAGCAGCAGCCATAATGTGCATTGAGGCATAGTCATAATTTTCCAGGACCATGTCCTGAGCTGAAGACTGAAGAGCATCACCAGCAAGTGTATATTTATCCGCACAATCTGTGAGTACTTTTCCCATGATGGGGTCACTGCTAGTGCTGCTAAACACAAGTGATGACAAGAAAGAGGAAGTGGAAGTTGCGTTTGTGATTGCAACCCCAACCATTATAAGAGCAAGGCCTTTGGTGTCTGCTGTTTTGCTGGTTGGATCAGATTTGAGAGCCGAGACGCATAGGTCATAGTACTTGGTGGTCTTGCAAGTTTTTTGGATTAAACTAGTGTCTCCTTTAGCCAAAGTGACAGGTTTGTGAGAAGAAAGATGGGAAAATGGAGCTAATAGGAAAAGGATGAAGAGAATTCTGTAACCCATTTGAGAGACTTGGAGAGGAAGTGAGAGGGTGATTGGAGTTTGGGATTAGTGGTTAAGTGTGAAGTGTAGGAAAATGTGAAAGAGTGGGTTTATTTATAAGTGGTCCTTGATGTCTAACATTTGGAAAAAAAGGAATTGTCTAAACATCGTCTAATGTATAATTATTGGGAAAAAAATTTATTAAAACACCTAACAAAGAAATATTTTGTATTTTTATGTTTTTATTGAATAGTGCATTGCTTTTTTATTATATTGAAATAGATATGGAATAATATAAACAGTTTATATTCCGAAATGCTTAAGGAATCATATTATTACACTTTCTCATATTTGTGTGATATAAAAGATGGATCCCACAAACCTAATGATCCCGGTACATCCGGTCAGTCCAGGGTGAATTTTTCAAGTGAACGGTCGGTTCTTGTACTGAGACAAAGGTCCAAATAGGGTTTGACCTTACGTTGAAGATATCACTAATTTATACAAGTATTAAGTTGTGTTTTCATTTTTGGGTCACTAATTCAACGTGGGTTTCTTTTGGCAAGTAGCCGACTGTTCTCTGGCTGGTAGGCTACAGCCAAAGTATAGTTCACGGGCCACAACTTCAGCAGTATGGAATCACAGTACAGGTTCAATTCCTCTAACATCTTCTGGATTGATTAGATCTTTGCAAAGAAATGAAAAAGCAGAGACATGTGGACCTGCCTCCAGGCACAGATGTAGAAGGTTCTTGTTCAACAATTATTGGAACCGCTTGTGCTTTTGAGATAATGAGACGCTCAAGTATAATTTAATTTCAATAACTGAGCAGCATGGCTGTAATTCTTTCAGTTGCTTCCTTCCCTTGATCGATAGACCTACCCCTTCGTGTTATATTTCCTCTGGCAGAGTGATTATCTAGATATAATACCTAAAACTTTTCTAATTAATTTTTTTATTGCTTTTAATTTATTTTTTAATCATTAAAAATTATTATAGTGTATTAAGATATTACATTCACTAGTAGCTTTTAGATATCGTATGGTGATGTGACGGGACATCGGAAGCTAACCAATAATAGTGGTGGTTAAATACTACACAAACTGTATATAAAAAATTAAGAAGATGAATTGTTTTGGTTAAAAAAAAATGCAAAAGCCATCATTTTTTATTATCTTCCATCGACTTTTTATTATATATGCTTAGAGTCATTAGTTTGGCAGTCTAATAAGAGTATTAATGATATCATGATAGTTTTACAACTATTAAAGTTGAGAAAAAGCTATGAAAAGTATTTTGTAAAAAAAGAAGGATATTGATATTTGATTCCTACCACACTTAAAGGCATTAATGATCTGCTTACTTAGAGATAATAGAAGAGGGATAAAATAATACCTCTATTATTTTGTTTATTTGGAAATTAATACATGAATTTTAATTCCTAATATATTTTTTTATTCTCTATCTAGAGGAAAAAGAATACAAATAAGAGCATATTAGTATTTTATTTATACTTTCAACTTAACACTACAATTGTTTGGTCAAAAAAAAAAAAAAAAAAAAACTTAACACTACAATTAGTGCGGTGATTTTTTTTTTTTTTTTTAAATTTTGGCAACACAAGAAAAAAATTAATGAGGTGAAGTAAATATTATAATAGGTACCTTTACAATAAAAATTTATTTGATGTAAAACCAAAATATAAATTTCTAATTTATTCATAATAGTAGTTAACATCAAGTTCTATCTTTTATCTATTTTATTTTAGAAAGTAAACCACTTTAAAGGTCAATTATTCATTTCACTTTAGGCATTAGCTATAGTATCATTGTGGTGTTTTTATTTTTTATTTTTTATAGCCAACTACATAATAAATTAAGAAAAAAAGAATTGGAATCCGATCCATCTTATTAGAAGACAAATGTTTATATCATTTAATTATAATGACTTTTCATCATATTTGTTATTGAGCACGTTGTTTAAAGCCATTATATGATCGTCATTTTTCCATGGGAAGATTTTTTACAACAAATAAACACCTGATCCCTCGCTATGTGTATATATATGTATTCAACCTTAAAAAGTTGGCCAAAAATATAGAAAAAATTTACAAATATTCTATTCGAGCATTCCACTACTTTCTCAACAGATTTCATGCATCGAGCCAAGCAACCATTAGTGCGCACAAAGGTTGTCTCATCTCAATTCTCAAGACTACAACTCTGAAACCAAGAGAAAAGATATTGGAAAACTTAATAAGACGGATTTGGACGTTTTCAATTTTTTTATTTTAATTTTTCTATATAAATTAATTGTTAAAATTTTTTTGAATATCCTATAATGCGGATCATAATATCATTATTGAAAAGTAACAGTTACCACGACACTTCTTTTCGAATGTGAATTCTGAATAGCTATTACCACTTGTCAATTCCAAAAATAAAATCATTCCCAAGGATAATACAAACCATTAAATACAATACAAGTCATTCATAGTTTTGTTTTCATCACAGCTTCTCGTGTTATTGATCATTTCCGGTCGTTGCTTTCATTGTGATTCTAACTCTTAAGAAGTAAATTCATATTATGCATATTAAGTACTTTTAATGGGCTCTCTATAGCTAATCGTACGAGGTAATATGAAAAATTACTCGAATAATTTTGTAAAAGGAGGGGAAGACAAAAAGCGCATACACACCGGAAGTATCGAAACTTTTTAAAGATTTTATGATTGAGATAAAATTTTGAATTTCAACAACGAAGTCCTAAAACTTTAAAAAAAAAAAAATAGGCAATGAAGTCTTAGCATATGCTATTTGACGCTAAAATATATACATTTTTATGTCTTTTGTCTGAAATTTGTAAAAAAACCAAAGGTTTATATGAAATTTTTAAATTATTTTGAACGTTGAGCACTTAATTATTAAAATTTTTAGAACTTCTCTTATTGCTAAAATTGGAATTTATAAAACTCAATTGTTGCAAAAACCTAAAAGATTTTTAGGACTTCTTATGTATTTTTTTTTTCATTAATTTCAAAAGAGAAATGTTAGTAATCACGTTTATTTCTATCTTGAAAATACTTGAAATGTTCATGGCACAAATTAAACTAGTAGAGTATGTACCATCTTTTTTATTTTTATTTTTTTTTTTTTCCCTTGCAAGATTGGAGTTTTATATTTGATTATATGAATAACAGAAGTACATCAATACCTTTTAATTTATCCGAGTGCTACTTTCCTTTTTTCATCTTCATTTTTTTCTGAAACACAGTGTCCAATTTCACTCTCTGATTTCCATCACAACTCAAGCTTAAACTGTAAACCAAAGCTATACCTAAACTCTATTCCAATTGTACTACAAATGCATCACCCTCACCACCCAAGACCAGCCACCAGCTCGCTCGAAATCCACTGCGAAGTTGACCCCCTTGCTAACCTCTGATACTCCAAAATTATCCAAGTACCGGACCTGCCTACCCGAACCACCCAACTTGAATGCCCATAGCTTCCTCGTCCTACCACCCCTATGCCAAACACCACCACCAGTCCACTCGACATATGGATAACTACCAAAAGAAGCATCCACATCCCCCAAAAGGTGAAGTACGTTAGGGAAAAATCCATTTCAAAGTTGCAAATTGCCGTTTTTTTTTTTTTTTTCTTTTGGTGGGTAGAAGTGAGAAAATGGTGAAAAGTAAAGTTTATGACATGAGTAGAAATAGTATAAGTCGATGATGTAATGATCATAAGGTGCTTTGGGAGATGTTCTATATAAAAGACTATGAGATATGTGTACTAGGATGAAATAGTGAGTACGAGGCCAGAAGATAGCATGTAATGTCGCGCTTAAAACCTACTGTACTGCTGCAAATTGCTGTTGTGTTGCTTATGGATGTCCTCTATTTTCTCAATGATTCAATCATTTTTAAGTTGGATTTATGGAGATATCTTTGCATTGTTAAGAAGTGTTTGTGAGTGATAGTTGCGTGTGAGTGCATGTACTTGTTTAATAGGTGGAAAATCTCATGAGAACATGTGTAAACTTGATGGATATGCGAGATGTCATAAGAAGATTTCTGCAGAAATTGTATATAGCAGGAACAGAAAATGGAAGTCCCATGTTGCTTAAGCATGGCCACCGGTATGTGTAAACCCATTGTTGAGAAAAAGCTACTGGGAAGTGGTGGCATTGGCCCGCAATTTAGAAAACATTTTTTTATTTTTAGCAAGAAGCGTGCTAGAATAACTCCACATAAAACTATTCTACTCATTTGGAAATTTAAGTTTATATATATGTATAATGCAATTTTAGTTTAGTTTGGTAGGAGTGAACAAGTAACTTTATTATATAGGGTATCTATTCATACCTGCTTAACTGAGCATGTTTTGATAAGATATCGAGAATCACAAAATAGATCCGGATAACAATTTTCAAGAACTTACTCCTATAAGTTAGAGTACATCACTTTAAAGGCTTAATTTAAGTAATTTTCTAATCGTAATTAAAAGCTTCAAAACGACTACAAGATTGTGGAAAACAACTCTAATAAGGAAATAATAAGTGAATTCCAAGAATAGGTAAAAACCAGGAAAAAACCCTAACCATGTTATTTTGGTGAACTTTAGTATTCTTTAAATATATTTTACTCCTTTTATTACTAGGGGATCTAGAATATACTCCTATGTTTCTTGAGGATCATTATAACTAGTTCTTTGTTGTATCCAAGAAAGTGAATCTTTATGATTATTATGCTCATTTGTACTTGTATTATAGTAGCACTTAATTAATATAACATGAAATTGGACAACTTCGGGATATGGAGAATAAATGTGCTTAGTAATGCTTCTTATGTTGTGCAAAATATTTCAAATTATACAAAATGAAAAATTGATTCTCATATTATAAACTACATTATTGTTGAGTGTCTACTTCATTTGTTTGATTGCCTCGTAATGGAATATAATAACCATTCGACTTAAAACACAAACCAAACATGCAACAAACATCTATATGAAGATGACCTCAACATCACATGGTGGCATAGAAAGGCTGTATGAAATTAACACTTCATCTATAACCATACCTCAACCTAAGGAATATCGTCCTTTAATTATGTCTCCATCTGCTAATACAATAGCTTAGAGAGAGCCATACTCTCAAGCCTATATGTATTAGCATATCACTGTTTTAATACTTATGTAAAAACACCACTTAAGCTATGCTCACAATGTTTTCTAAATATACACATGAGCCTCTACTCGCTATGTTTTATAAAAACATACTATATCATTTGCTCTCGAATGTTTTCTAAAAATACACTTATGCTTTACGCTCTGGGTATTTTAATATATAGCAATTAACTAATTAGATATTGGGATAAGGCTAATTTTGCTTCTAGTGGTTGCGCCTAGGTTAACAAGTCGAAATTATTCCCTAACCTCGAGTATTGAAGAGCCAAAATCCATGTTGAACATGATTTTCGAATGACTATATATACCATTACATTCATATGTCCATACATTTATTATACATCAATTATCGATATTTTGTTCATTAATTGTTTATTATATGATATGAAAGATGATCAACTAAGTAGTGGTGGCTTACAACCCAATAGTTTCTTTTGTAGGTCAATCAAAAGATGGGAATGGAATAGGATCAAAGTGAGGAGCATTTCTTAAGTCTTGAAGAATATTTTTAGGATTAAGATTTGTTTAACCTATGATAGATTTTGAGATGAAATTTTTAAGACCCATATACCTTTTTTAATCAAATTTTATACCTTTCTTAAAACTTATGGCTTTCAAGATTCAATAACTCAATCTTATTATTTGGTAAAGGATTTTGATTCCCTTCAATCCTAACAAACTGTAGATTATGAGTGTTCTACAATTATTCTTATATTTACCTACTATATATATTATGATTAAATGTAACAAGATAACATTTAGATAAAGTCTTACGCAATATGACTTGTCAGACGATTATCATGTGCACATAAAATATGAAAGCTTTAAGGTTTCTATTGGGACCCCTTCAAGGCCATGATGTATCTGGTATTGTTCTTGGTATTATAAACAAAACATGATTATATATATATTAATTCAAATGACTTTGATGAAAATATTATTGTAGGGCCAACGAGAGAGTAGGCTTTTCAGACATGTCAAATCTAAGGATTGAGATCACTTAGTAGGATTGGGGCCTCAATGATGAGCAAGTGCAAAAGCATGAGAACAATGAATCCAACCATCATGAGAAAGAGCAAGAGTATAATGAGTAGCAAGATGTTATGGTTAAAACCATGCTAATGTTTTTTTCTCAAGGTCCTTAACAAGAGACAAAGGATCCACAATGAGTACGAAGAGAGACATGTAAGCAGTTTTTTTAGTAAGCAAAAAGAGTAGTCACTATTCATGTTAGTGGATGTTGGTAATAGAAAAGTCATAACTAGAGAATATATAAATTTGTTGGCAAGTTAATGTAATATATTATGTGACAAGACATTTTGTTAATAACTTAAGATAGGTCAAAGTAGACATGGTACACATTATCTCATGATGCACAAGAGATGGTAATTAGAAAACTCATAGTATATGATACTCTTCTTCTTCATTCTTTAACATTAAACTTTCAAATACTCTTAAAATTTTCTAAAGTTTACTATTGAGGTTTTTAATGCAACAGCAAAATTTTGAGGTTTCATCGTTAGGTAATGAAGATTAGTGGCTTACACTAATTGGAGAGTATTCAAAGTATATAGAAATGCCCTATGCTTCTTTAAGAGTTATTATGAGCTACATAGTAAATTTAAGGTGCTTATAGTCATGTACTTGAAGTGTTTGAAACACTAACCATAAGATTAAATAAAGTTGTGCAATCTTTTTAAGGACAATCTAATAAATAAGGTAGCATTGGTGTTTTACTTACATAGATAATGCATTGTATATCATTGAATTGTTTTCTCATATACATGTTTTGTGTTTGCTTAAAGGAGCAATCCATTACTAATAATATGGTCAAGACAAAAAGAAGCCCATGTGTTAGGGAATAAAAGATTTATGTATCAAAAGAAGCAATATGTGTGTTTTTCCAACTTTTTTTGTGTTTCTAAAACTTAAAATCTTATCAAATAATTTAAATTTTTTCTTAGATTAAGTAATTTGCAGGGATTTGATGTGTTTGATCTATTTACATTTACCCATCGACACTAGGGAACTCCAATGAGTAGTATTAATGGAGTGGCACACAATGCTCATGTAAGTATATCATCCATCAAATTAAAAATTATTATATTATTCTACCTTTATAATTGTTACAACTATGTTTTCTTCCCATTGTAGAAAACAACAAAATAAAAGAACATCATGTACGATCAGAAAGCAAGAGAAGAACTAGCAAAACTAGTGTTCAAATTAGTTACTCTCACTTAATGCTTAGTTATAAGGTTGAATTTACATGTGGTATGGATTAAAGTGACTCAAGTCACAACCAAAGCACATCAAGTATAGCTTTAACAACTATCCTTCAAATAATATGATAGAGCAACTCTGGTGGCCTTTTAAATAACCAACAAGAGGTCTAGCATATAAATTCTCCCATTCAACAATAGACTGGAAACTCACCCTCCAACGGTACCCGACGATCATCCAAAGTTATCTCCAAAATAATTGCTATATCATAATCATAAGGTTAATCATCTCTCTTAACATAATCTTCTCTCAAAAAGTTTATAAGCCTAAAATAGTAAAAGAGGACCACCTAGTTTCATCAAATGCACGATGATTCTCACGTCAATTAGTCATAAATGGCAAAACAAAATTTCCTCCCCTAAGTAATTTTTCTATCTACCTTAAAGCAATGATGGCATTTAATCAATGTAAGACTCCGTCTAATGCATATTAAGTTTTAATTTATCCAATACTTAGTTCATTTAGACACATCAACCAATATATTGTAGATACTCAATTTCATAGTGCAAGGGTTCAATAACTAATCACATCCATATTATCCATTCAATGACACATATAATCACCATAATAGGATCAAATGGAATTTGCACAATACATTTGATCACACATTCATCATCATAATTTCCATAATTCAAAATAATTGTAGTACATGATATAACAAACATAAGAACAAACAAAGTACCAAGAAACAAGAGACAACCTCAATACCTTAATGACTATATTACATAAATGTTATACTTGTACATACAGTACAGGAGCCACAATAATATAGAATTAGTCAAGCATAGTAATAGTAACAGGTTACAATTACAAATGTTTAGAATAGTGAAAAGAGTACAAAAAGGAAGTAACAAACAAAAGAGGAGATCATTCTTCCCTGCCTCATTCTTCCCTGAGCTTTGAGAACTTTCTCACTTGGAGTCGCTAGATACTGAAAATCCAAAAAGCTTTTCTTTCTTCAACCATTTCATCCTTTTCCCTTTCGTTAGAATACCTTGCATCACAAAATACACAAAGCCCTAATTAGTGATCTTTCATTTCTATAAACAAAACTATTATGAAACTATAGATTGTAAAGAGAGCTTCTCAAGTCTAGCATTTTTTTCATATTTAAAACATTAAAGTTAAAGATTGAAACCTTAGTTTTTGAAATAAAAGTATAGAACACGAAAGAGAGAGAGAAAAGGACATACCTTGTGCAGCTAACAAAGACTGGAAGGTGTTTTTAATTAGAGGGACAAGACAATTGTTTCTCTTTAAACATTGTCGTTGGGAACATTAATAGAAGGTAGGCTAGGCTTTCTAATAAGTAAGTCTATTATTAATACTTTCATTGATTTTAATCAATATCAAATATGGTAAACAATATAAGAAGTATAGCAGCTTTGCGAATGGACATACAAAAGCATGACATTAGATTGCAGTTGATTGACACAAAGATTGGTGGTCTTAATGTATGCATGGGGCAGATGGAAGATACATAGAAAAGTATTCAGATGATGATAGAAAAAATTAATGAGAATATAAAAAACATGATGAGAACATTTAAGTAGTCGAATGAGAATCAAATAAATCATAAAAATGCAAAGTATTCTTCATCATTTTCTCATAGCAAGACATTAAAGTCACATTCTTTCATAAAAAACATTAAGTTAGATTTACCTAAATTCAACGGTCATGATCTACTTTCTTGGATTTTCAAGGTAAACCAATTTTTTAACTTTCATGAAGTACTTGCACATAAAAGATTGAAGGTAGCATCATTAGCTATGGAAGATCAACCATTAAACTGGTTTCAATGATTAGTAAGAAATGACCTTATGCCTACATGACCTACATTTGCTAAAGCTGTAGAAAGCAGATTTGGTCCATCATTATTTGAGGATTATCGAGTAGACTTGTAAAGTTAACTCAAAAAGAAAGTGTCTCGCAATATACGCATGAATTTGAAACATTATCTACACGTCACTGATTTATTAGAATTGTTCTTACAAAGCTATTATATTTTAGGCCTTAAACTAGAATTACAAGCCAAAGTTGTATCAGCCCAACCTTATTCTCTATTGCATGCTATGAGTCATGCTAAGTTACATGAGATCAAATTACAAACCTTAAAAAACTAAAATACCACATTTTCAAAATTCAATTCCAATTTAAACACAATTCCTTTTAAACAAAGTAAACCTTTCAACTAGACATCAATTGTTTCCTCCCCTATTCCTTTATCCCAAAACATCGAAAAAACCAAATTCGTTACCTATGCATAAAATGACACCAAAAGAGTAAGCTTTAAGAAGAGAGAAAGGATAGTGGTATAATTATGACTAGAAGTTTTATAAAGAACGTGTACAAAGCTAACTTTTTTATGATGACCAACCATCTGATTTTGATGATAAGGTGGATGAAAACGATGTTATGCAAGATGAGATCTTTTCTTATGCTTTAGTTGATAATGTAGTACATGAGGTTGAAAATGATAGTATGGAAATTAGTTATCATGCTTTTTCAAGTGTTCGAGCACCTAAAACCTTAAGTTTATAAGGTAAAATGTAGGTAGAAGAGTGACTATGTTGGTGGATAGTTAGAGTACACACAATTTTATTCAAGCCAATGTGGCAAAGAGTTTGAATTTAGCTATAGTAACTATTCCCCAATTTTCTATGATAATTCGAAATGGTGATAATATTATTTGTGTTGGTGGATGTAAAAATGTGCCATTAATGTTGAATAATGAGAAGTTCATTATAGATTTTTATGTTCTAGAAATTCAAGGAGCAGATTTCGTTTTGGGCATAGAATGGCTGACCACTTTGGGGCCTGTTACCTTTGATTACTTAGTATTAACAATGGAATTTGAAGTGGAAGGCAAAAGTATTAAATTACAAGGTAATACTAGCCAACAAATGAAGAAAATAGAGCATCAACAACTAAGGAAATTAGTTAAGTCCAACAATGTAACTTATTTGTCTCATTTGGTGGCTTAGAAAGCTCAACCATCCATATGTACTACCAGCAATAAATCTATTGAAGACTTATTAAGCAAATTGGAGGATGTTTTTGCTACTCTTTCATCATTGCCACCACTTAGATTAGTGTAGCACCATGTTCATTTGAAAGATAAGCAACAAGTTATTCATGTTAGATTGTACCATTTTCTTTACATTCAAAAGAGAGAAATTGAGAAATTGATGCAAGAGATGTTGGATTCGAGAGTCATAAGGCCTAGTACTAGTGCTTTTTCTTCACTGATGTGAGGAAAAAAGTGGCTCTAGAAGATTTTGTAGTGATTATAAAGCCTTAAACCAAGCTACAATCATGGATAAATTTCCAATACTAACTATATATAAGTTGTTGGATGAATTAGGTAGAGCCACTATTTTTTCTAAAATGGATTTGAGGGCTAAGTATCACTAAATTCATATAAATCGAGATGATATATACAAAACAACCTTTCATACACAAGAAAGGCATTATGAATTTCTCATAATGCCTTTTGGGTTGTCAAACGTACCAATAACTTTTCAAAGTATCATAAATAGTATTTTTAGACCTTATTTAAGGAAATTTATAGTGGTTTTCTTTAATGATATTTTAATATATAGCAAATCACTTAAAGAACACTTAGAGCTTTTGGAGAAAACATTACAATGCTAACAAGAGAATAATTTTTACTTAAAAAAAGGCTAAGTATTCATTTACTCAAAATAGTATTGACTATTTCAACCACATTGTATCAACAAAAGGGGTTCAACCAAATCTAAAGAAGATTGCAGCAATACAAAAGTGGCCACAACCAAATAATCCTAATCAATTAAGAGGATTTTTTGGGATTACAAGATATTATAGAAAGTTTGTGAAGAATTATGCTAAAATTGCTTCTACAATAATGAATTTATTGAGAAAAAATTCATTTGAATGCAATGATGAAGCAACAACAACATTTGTGAAGTTGAGAAATGCATTGATGACAACACCTATTTTGGTGGTATCAAATTTTCAAAAAAATTTTATAGTAGAGACAAATGCATCAGTAGCTTGTTTAGGAGCAATACTATATCAAGAAGCTAAGCCAATAGCTTATTTTAGTACTAAACTCTAGAAAGCTAGTGCATATGTGAGAGAATTAGTACTATGGTTGAATTAGTTAAAAAGTGAAGACAGTATTTGTTAAGCAAGTGCTTTGTCATCAAAATTGATCAAAAGAGCTTGAAAGACTTGTTAACTCAAGTCATATGAACCCCAGAGCAACAACAATACTTAGTAAAATTATTGGGGTATGATTATAAGATTCAATATAAGCCTAGACCAGACAATAAAGTAGCTAATGCTTTATCAAGACAATTTGAACAAAGTTTTCAATTACTAGCCCTTTCTATGCCTTCGATTGATTCTATTACAGTATTGAAATTGCAATTACAAAAGGATCCAAAATGGCAGAAATTGAAGGAAGGGTGTGAAAATGGGGAGTCACATTCTCCATCTTTGGTATATAAAGATGGATTGTTATATGTAGGTACAAGAATCTATATTCCTCCAAATTCTATTGTCATCCCATCTTTAATATCAAACTTTCATGCATCACTGATAAGAGGACATATGGGGGAGTTGAAAACTTTCAAAAAGTTGAGTACCACATTTTACTAGAAAGGAGTGAGAGGAGATATAGAGAAATTTACGAAGAATTACCACATATGTTAACAAGTAAAATATTTGACAACTTGTCCAGTGGGTTTACTTCAACCACTTCCAATACGACAATAGGTTTTTAAAGACATCTCTATGGATTTTATAACCATACTACCCTTATTTAAAGGATACTCAGTTATTATGGTTGTTGTGGATAGACTTATAAAGTATTGCCATTTAGCACCATTGACAATAACTTATATAACTATTGGAGTCGCCAAATTGTTTATAAACGTTATAGTTAAGTTGTACGACATTCTTAAGTCAATAGTTTAGGATCAAGACAGAGTATTTGTGAATTGATTTTGACAAGATCTTTTTAAATTGAGTAATAGACAGTTAAGGATGAGTTCGACCTATCGCCTATAAATAAATGGTCATGCTGAAGTATTGAACAGGTGCTTAGAAAATTACTTAAGGGCATTTGTTATGGATGCTCCTAGAGAATGGCTTAAGTTTTTACCTTAAGCCAAATATTGTTTTAACACTAATTGTCATACTAGTGCTAGGATGACACTATGTCAAGCGTTATATGGTAAGGAGTTGCCTAAAATCCCTAATTATAGCAAGGGAATGACTACTACTGAAGCTATAGAATAGGAACTCTTGGACAAAGACAAAAATTTGAGGATATTAAAAATGAATTTATAAAAAGCACAACAAAAAATGAAAACAAATGCTAATAAAAAAAGAATCGATAAGGAGTTGCAGATTAGAGATTATGTTTATGTAAAGTTGCAACCTTATCGTCAAACATCAATGGCTAATAGATTACCTTATAAGCTAACTAGAAGATATTTTGGACCCTCCATGGTTAAGGAAAGGGTAGGTCATGTAGCTTATAAGCTTGATTTACCAAAACAAGCTTATATACATCTAATTTTTCATGTTTCATTATTAAAGAAAGCATAAGGACCAATGGATGTACCAAAACCTCTTCTTTTAGAGGTTTTCACTAATAACCCTATATTGAAACTTCTAGTAGTTCTGGACATAAGGGATATTCACAGACAAGGATGCAAAATAAGAGTCACTAAAGCCATCAAAAGCTATATAGGTGGATCATCATGATTTTCTTAGAGATTATCCAACTTTTGACCTTAGGGACAAGCACATTATTCTACAAGGGAGAGAAATAATATGACAAATACAAGAATAGACAAATTACCAAGAAACAGGAGACAACCTCAATACCTTAATGACTATATTACATAAATATTACACTTATATGTATAGTATAAGAGTCGTAATAATACAGAATTAGTCAAGCATAATACTAATAACATATTACAATTACAAACTGTTAGAATAGTGAAAAAAGCATAAAAAGGAAGTAACAAATAGAAGAGGGGATCATTCTTTCCTAAGCTTTGAGAACTTTCTCACTTAAGAGTCGAGGGATACTCAAAATCCAAAAAGCTTTTCTTTCTTGAACCATTTCATCCTTTTCCCTTTTGTTAAAATACCTCACATCACAAAATACACAAAACCTAGTTAATGATCTTTTATTTCTATAAACAAAACTACTACCAAACTATAAATGGTGAAGAGAGCTTCTTAGATCTAGCATTTTTTTTATATTTATAACATTAAAGAAGCCAAAGATTAAAGCCTTGTCTTTGAAATAAAAGTGTAGAACAGAAAAGAGAGAGAGAAAAGAAGGATAGACCTTGTGCATCTGACAAAGAATAATCTAGAAAGTGTTTTTAATCAGAAGGACAAGACAATTGTTTCTCCTTAAACATTGTCATTGGGAACATTAATAAAAGATAGACCAGGCTTTCTAATAAGTAAGTCTATTAGTACAACTCTCAACTTATATAATTTGAAACTAACAAATATAAGACTAAAAATTTTACTTTTAGAGATCTTAAAAAATATTTCATGTGATTGGAGTTTTGTTATATTGTGAAAATATAATAAGATATTAAAATTGAGTAGGTTATTCTCATAAAATGGCATTGTACAAAAATCTGGTTGAAAAGGTCAACATTGTTTGTAAAAGGTCAAGGCCGTTCGCAAAAGTTAAGGACTATTTATATGTTTAAAAGTCCTTCTAATACAAAAAAGGTCCAGATCTTTTGAGAAAGGTCTGAACTTTTTACTTTGAAATCACCTTTGGCATATCAAATTTTAGTACAAGACTTCTTCCAACTTCCTTTCTATCATAATATCATCTGCAACAAAAAATAAAAAATAAAAAATAATATCCTCAACCCATAAAAACGTCATATTACATCTCAGGCACATCAAGCTTTATCAAGCAAGCATCTAGTAACTCACACAAAAACGTCATATTCACCGTGGCTCCAAGACCTTCAGTACAGAACTTCCTTAGCATAAGAGACAACGAAACAATAGCATCAAAGAACGGAGACAGTTTCCGGGAAAATCAAATGACAAACCTGTTGATATGCCACAGCTGAGTACATAAACTTTGTCCGAAGGAGCTTCGGTATTGATCTTCGCCACGCAACCCACATGAACCACAGTGAATATACTGTGCGACCTTCTCAGGATAATACCCCGGCCGGTCAGTGTTTATCCTGAGAAGGTCACACATATTGCCCTCCTCCAACTTACAATGCCTACATTCCTTGCATTCTCCAGTGAATACAGGAAGCACATGATCACCTTGTGCAAGTTCTGTGACCCCTTCACTAACACTTTCCACAATCCTAAATGATCAAAAACGAAAATATATACTCTGAGAACTAGTTCTGATTTCCTATTTACGTTTTGAATCACTATTTCAACAGACTTAATTATTCTTTTGGGGGAAAAAGTTCCATACCCAGCTGCCTCATGACCAAATATTCGACGAAAAAGTGGAGTCTGTCCCTGCAATTTAATAAACAAAATAAGTTAGCCAAACCAGCTTTACAAAACCAATATAATACTCAGGACATCTTAGCAATGCAATGCGTAAAAGTAGATATTCTAACCTTAGCTTCCCAGAAGTAAACATCAGTGTGGCAAAGAGAAGTGAAGAGAACCTTCAGACGGACCTCCATTGCCTGTGGAAGAGCTACCTCCACTTCCTTAATCACAAGTGGCTTACCAGCTTCCCATGCAACAGCAGCTGCAATGCATATTCATTCAAAACGAAGCTTCAATGATAAGAAATCAAGTGGCTCCTAGTGCATATTACTACAATGTATATCTATTCCATCCATTATTTTAATCCTTTCCACGGATTTCTCTGATTAAATATAGAGACTAAAAGCTTCACGATCTTTCTTCAATCACCAAATGACATGAAATCTTCATGGTGACAATGAAGCGATTAGGCATTTGGTATTCATCATAAATGGCAGGAGTTTAACTTCCTTAACTTGGGCTTAATGTTACGTGGTATTTGCTTAAAAATTCACAACCAAATTTATCTCCATTTCCCAGCAAAACAGACCTGACCTGACCAAAAAGAATCTTTTACATTTTACAAGAATGATACACGCTTCCCCAACAAGCAATTACATGAAAATGGCTTTAAAGTTTATGTAACAAGCACTCATTGATATGCTTACCTTTGCAGCGAATGACCTGACCAACAGTATCAATGGCCATAGTAGCTGTATGAGTTCGTGTGTTTCTTTCATCTTGATCTATTATTATAAGATTGTTGATTTTTTGCTTGGTAGATGTGTGTGAAAAGGGGGTGTCTTGTTTGGTATATATTTATAGTATGAGACAAAGAAGAATGAAAATCAAAGTTGGGAGGGAAATTCAATGAGAAAGGGAAAAGGCACGGGGCAAATTTAAAAAGAGATGAAATAGGTAAAAATCGGTAGAAATGAAAAGAATGAAAATGGAAGAAATGAAAATGTTATTTTTACTTTGTGTTTGGATTAAGAACGAAATAAAAGAAAATAAATGATTTAATATATCATATTATCCTTATTTTTATTTAATAAACATATATAAGTGAAGGTATTTTTATAATTTCAATATATTTTCATCCATTTTTACTGTTTTCTTTTCAATTTTAGAGAAAAATATGATAGCCTAAAAAATAAAAAAAATTTCACTCTTTTTTTCTTTATTTTCTTAAATTTTTATTTTTATTTTAGATAACCAAACATAAATTTTTCACTTTTTTTCATTAGTTTTGTTTGGTTTCCACAGACTTTGCAAACTTTTGATGCTCTTTCTTGCTATTTCCAGCAACCAACGGCGCCTTCCCAGTTTCTGCTTTTTTCATTGCCTTGATTATATCCCGCTACGTACAATTGTCTTGTCTCCGTCTTATCACGTCATCGAAACCGTTGTATTTGTCCAATGCACCAATAACAATTTAAATTATAGCTATAAAAATATTTTTTAAAAAAATAAATATATACAATTTAAGGAAAATAATTTAATGTGTATATATATATATCATGCTCTAAATGTAGACGTATAATAAATGTTTATTATTTATTTTTTCGATTGTTTATAATTTAGTAAACAAGCAACCGAAATGTACATATACGGTAATTGACTAGAATAAATATATTATAAGACTTAGTAACACGTTTTATATTAAGTATTAATCAATAGATTAAAAGCTAAGGTTAAAATCTTTTAAGCATGTACGTAATTAAATCTTGTATACTATAACTATGAATTTTTAGATCATTCAATCTCGCTCTTTTATTCAATCGATGTATCTTTTATACAAGTAATGTAAGTGTTATAGCTACAATGTTTATATAATTGATACAAAATAATATAATCCTTACAAGTCAAAAGATTATAATATATATATATATATATATATATTATATACTTGGTACGCTTTTATATAGGCCATGATTAAATAAATATGAAGTAAAATTAGAATTATGCACGCTATCTATTGATGAAATAGCATAACGTTTATCTTTGAAAAAGTGTAAATAGTTGGTAAAAAAAAAGTAAATATTTTTACTTGCTTAGAAATATGCAAAAGACATTCACGTTCATGTTTCTTGGTATTGCATTTTGTAGAAAGTTAAATTCAAGTTTGAGATTTAAACTCGTTAATTAATTAAATTTGACTATTTAGGTTAAAGTGAAAGGATATAAAGAATCAACTCCAAATATTTAGGATAATCAAGAGAGATTTGATACGATGGACTTAAGTTTGAGATTTAAGCCTATTAATTAATTAAATTTAACTCTTTGGGTTAAGGTGACGAGATTTAAAAAGTCGAGTCTAAACATTTAAGATAATCAAAGAAGATTTGGCATGATGAGCTTAGAGAATGGCTTATTAAATCGGTTCCCCTAATCCAACCTTTCTTGGTTTAGTTCATATTAAAATAATAAATAAAATTTTTATCTAAGCCTAAAGCTACGAAAATAAGCCACTTAAGGTCCATTAATAAAAAACTTTAATCTTAACCATCAATCAACAACATAATTCAATGGACGGGATTAACTACTATATCTTACAAATACCCCATTCACATCTTTATTTGAATAAGAGAAAAATTCTTATTAATGTCGTTACTTTGCCTGAATCTTGTCTCAAAAATCAAATACTTAAACACTTGAAGAACTTTACCCCGTTATCCATCAATTGTGGAGCTTGATGTCATCGCGCTTGTCCACCTATCACCATACGTTTTAGAACCTTATCAAGACTACCTATTCCTCATCCCTACACTTCTCTCCTAATCATCTCACATGAGTCACTCAAGTCATTTCTCTAGTTACTTGTAGCATGACTTCACTCCCGATACACACATGACCCTTACATTGTACCCATACCCCCATATTTTTTATGACTCTACTAAAGAGAAAAAACTTAATACTCACATCATGGTACCTCCAAGGCGAAGACAACCTAATCCTATTGATGGGATTAATCAAGAGCAAGATGTAACTACTATGACCAATGATTAAAATCCACCTCCAATTAGAGACACTAATTAAGGAGATGGCACGCAAAAAGGTGTCCTTGATAATGTGCAACTAATGCATAAGCTGCGATAGACTAATTGGAACCTAGGTGAACTCATAACAATGTTTACTCAATGTACACCCCACTCCACCCCCTTATCGTCAACGAGCAAGTCACTCGTAGTATTGAGGAGCAACTTCCTATAGTAGAACCCAAAGTTACACAAGATTCATTACCTAAAGTAAGGAGGGAGTTCAAATTAGAGGCTCATCATCCTTATATACTATATCATGTGTCACAATTGTTGACTTTGCATAACCAACACCAATGAATCCCATACCTATAAGCTCTACACTTATGAATCTCGCACCTATGCACTCCACTCCAATGATATCACTAAGGGCAAAAACATCCACACAAAGAGGTTCATTTGTGACCAAAGAAGATTTGAATATGTATTTAAAAGAGATACAAGCGAAATCTATACCTAAGGTATTGGAATTGAAGCTCCCATATCACCAGTGCATTGCCATAAAGCTGTACCCTAAGGACTATGTAAGTTCAAAGTTCATGTTATTTAATGGCAATAAAGGAAGTGCCAAAAAACACTTGTTAAAGTTCATTGAGGCCTTAGAAGTATATGGTGTGGACAATAATTTGAAACTAAAAGAATTTTTTAAGTCACTTATTGAAAAGGCATACACTTAATATGCCAACCTTCCCCCAGGGTCAGTCGATTCATAAGGAAACATGTACGAGATGTTTTTGGAGAAGTTCTTCTCTTCTAAAGAAAGAGTCACCCTTATTAACATAGGGAAAATCTGACAAAAGCCTATGGAAGATTTCATGGATTACATTGAGCGCTTTATAGAGCGTTAATTGGACATACAAGAAGTTTGTAATGAAAGAGAGTTAGTTAAGATTTACATCTAAGAGATGTTTACTGAGTACGCAATGCATCTTGAAAACCTCTCATTGGTTTCTTTCACTATGTTAGTTGAGAATATGCAATAGACCAATAATTCAATAACACGACAAAGAGGTGAAAACACAAGATTCAATAAGCATACACTGTCAGTAAACTTAGCTTAAGAGGAGAATCCAAAAGGTGTAAAGAAATTTAGAAGTGAAAAGCTTATGAGCACTAAACCATCTTTAGTATACCCATGCTCAATGGGAAAAGTGCACATACTCTTCAACCAATGGCTACGTGATGGGGACATCAGACTCCCAAGGGTTGAGCATTTACCAACAAATAAAGAGAAGAGTGACCTTAAGTATTACAAATTTACAGGAGTGTAGAGCAGCCTACGAAAGATTATAGGACTTTGAATAAGATATTAAATGAGCGAGTTCAAAATAGAGAACTGATCATTAAAGATAATGATGTCAAGAATAACCCGCTTCCAGCTCATAACACTCAAAGTAGTGTTTTGAATATTATCACTTATGACCCCACAAAGACGAAAAGTACAGATGTGCATCCAATTGAGGTACACAAAGTTAAGCATGAAGGACTTGAGATTAAGACAAATGGAGATGACAACACTACTCTTACTTTGTTGAAGACTGCCAATGTAAGGAATTTCTTTGATTTACTCAACTTTGATAAGGATACCCAACTCGAGGCAACGAATGCACTCACGAGGATCTTACAAGATTAATACAAGAAGCATCTTATAACACATCTAACAAAGGGAATCGTTTCAATGAATAAGGGGGGAATTACACTTACTAATGCTAACATTTGTACAATAAATCCTAACCATAATTGCTCTTTATATGTGGAAAGGGTACTTAATGGTCATTCCATCAAGAGGACATTTGTTGATTATGGATTTTCGCTTAATGTTATGCCAATGTCTACTTTTAAAGTTGCAAATTAAAGCTGCAAAGATAGATATTTGAAACTTAGTAAGATAACTAATCACACATAATAACTTCTATGAGTCTTCCATGAAGACGATGGGGCATGTTGAAGTAGACTTTGATATTAAACCTTTCCACATCTTTACATGGTTTCATGTGATTGATGTGCCTGTATCTTACCATCTCTTTATAGGAAGAACATGGTTACATGATCATGACATAATACCCTCAACATAACATCAATGCATGAAGGGTCAATGGAATGGGTAAGACCTTTTCACTCCTACAACAAAGAACCTATTCACACGTAATGAGTCCTACTTCACTAAAGCAACATTATTCAATGAGCATGTGAGTGAAAGGGAGACACCATTAGTAGAACCCTCCAAGGCATAGCTATCTATAGGGGAAGAGGCTCAAACTTGAGCATTCAGGAAGAAGAGGACGCATGGTTGTTAGGGGCGCGAAGAAATGAAAGCGAACCAATGATATCATAAAGGTACAAGGCACATTATAAGCAAAGAAGTGTGAGAACTACAAGTAGCCGTGATGTGTTCTCATTAGTATTATTCTAGTTTTCATTTCATATGTAAGCACAATGATGACTGCTTTTTGTCAATGAAAGCTCCTTTTCCCATCACTAATCTTTTCTAATGAAAATGTGATAAGTGTTTATGTATCTTCATTTTATCACTATTGTCACTACAAAGTAAGAGAATAATCTCCTTACCATTCAAAGTTAATTTCACAAATCAATTTACATCTGAATGGGGCAACTAAATTCCTCGATCGATAAAAAAAAAAAAAACAATAACAAATATAGTATATAGACTACACATCATCACTGGCTAGAAAGAGCATGATCTCCTAAGTGTATGATGATGAGCTTGGCTCGCATGTTGCAAACTGATAGGAGTACTAGCTTCCTAAACGTACATCATGCCATGATAATTATGTATAACTTTATGCTATATAAGCCCTAAATAATGGAAATAATTCCATCGATGAGCATTTTAACATATTGATATTCAAACCCATGTAACATCTTGGTAAACCATATTATGCAATCAAGTAGTAGGAAATACCCTCTTGACTAATGAGAAAAAATTATTAATCTTAAGTACTTAGTGCCACTATCGCTTGGTATGCACGATTGAGCACCTCTTGAAAAGGATCTTCCATATATAATCATTAGCAAGCAAAAGTCTTCTCTCAATACATGAGATGGCATGTGAGATCCTTATATCCCTGAGTCTAAGCAATGTCGCAATTATGCCTATCTTAAAAGAGACCCCCTTAAATCATTGAGTCTAAGCAGTCTTACAATTAAATCTATTATACAAGAGCCCCTTAGATCAAAGAGTCTAAGCAGTCTCGAAGTTATTGATAATCCAAAATTTGAAGCTCATAATTGCTTAACATTAGTGTGACTAGGTCGAGCCTTTACTCTTTACCACATAGTGTCGTTTTAAAAAAAAATAGAAGAGATAACAGGGAAATTATACTCCTTTATGCTAGACAATAGTGTTGCTTAGTTGAGGCATTACTCTTAGGTACGTAAACTCTTTAAGAATAAAGCACGGTCAAACTCAAGATATGCTTGGTCATGTTACCATTTGGTTAAGATATGCTTCTTATTATCTGATAAGGCATTATAAGTATCTAAAGAGACAAAGCTATCCCATTACATTATCTTCTAGCATGCTACTACAAAGTGAAGAGCTATCACTCTCAAGTGCATAACGATTAGACACCTTCATAAAAGCTAATGAAAGCGCCAAGGAGATAAAAGAGCATGAAATTCGATCAATGAATGTCATTATTATTGTGTCTACATATTCAAAGTACAACTCATACTTATGAGGAAATATAAGAGTTACAAATTAAGTGATCAAGAAAATTACATGAAACAAGGCTAAATCAGTATACCCCTTCAAGGTATCATGACCTTGAAGGACTAGAGATAAGAATCAAATCTTTGATACCAATATGATAAGGAATCAAATCATCGATCCAAAAAGAAATAGCAGTAGGTCTTAATCGAACAAGAATGAGTATTTAAAAGAAAATAGGTACGAAGAACGTAAAGGTTTTTGATGGTGAATGTGATTGGATGTAACTTACCAATACATAAACACAATCAGGGGTTTGAGATCGAAATAGAGTTGGATATGATTCACGAATAGTAAATGTTGCTCGGGGTTTCAAATGAAGGTCAAATGCAACTCATTAACCAGTTCAAATAAAGGAATTCACCACAATCTAAGAACAAGATTAATAAGAACACGGAGACGATTAAAAAGTATAATCAACACTCAATAATCCGGCAAATGCTAATTCAAGTATAGCCTTACTCAAAAGATGAAAGTTTCACTTTCTGTATATCTATTTGTCTGTATTTCTCTTTTTGTCTATTTGTGTCTGTTTACAACAGTTGCTATTTATAGTAAATCCTAAACCCTAATGGTAAAATTGTAAATAAAGTCCAAGGCCTTAAACCCTAAAGAATTGGGCCCATAAAAAAAATAAAAGAAAACATATACAAGAATACAAAATTATGAGTTTTATAGGACTCAACATGCAGTTACTCGGCATGTCCTAGGAGGAGTAGTATGCTAATCGAATGGGGTCGACAGTTGGATGTCCGGGTCTAAGAAGGGGTCCCTAATGTCTCGTATGTCTTGGCTAAGACACTAGAGAGGTCGGCCCATAGTTGCCAAGTCATAGAATTAGTTGGTACGAGTCTCTCTCTGATGCATCGAATGGTTCTTTAGTTCTGAGTACTTAGCTATGTGATCTCTCGGCACTTCAACTGACGATAAACCTGATACCAAGTGTTCATCTTCCTTCCTCTCGTCCTTTTAGCTACAGTTCGACCTCGACAAGCATCGATAAGCCTCAGCTTAGATGTGGTTAAAGGCTGATTCCCATCAATTAATGTACTATAATATAGCATTAGGTCCTCGATGGTGTCATAAGGGAATGAAAGACACCAAGATTCATTGAATGTTCCTTCTCCACATGTTAATAACTAGGGGAGGGAAATTATAAATGGATATAGTATATGAAGAGGTTATTCTTGCCTAGTGATGATCATTACTCAGTATGGTTCCTTTATGCAACATTCCTTATGCATGATGTTCGATGTGCGCGGGTTTTCAAGACTTTATGCATGTGTACTCACGATACTTGAAGCATGTGAACACATAAGGCTTAATATGCATGGGGCACTCGACACATGAGTGCTCTAAATATTCAGTACATTACATTGGTTTATAACATCTTCTTTACCCGATATTAAGGATGACATTACCAAAGTTGTGGATTACACAAGACTACTCACATATAATGTTATGTTGCCTCTTCTTATTATTTCTTGAAAGTGGCAGCAATGCTTACATGCAGTTGCTATCACTTAAGGGAGGAGAAAAGAGCGATTATATGCAAAAACCAAGGAAAGTAAGCGAGTTAGTAAAGTGAAGTGTAAATAAGATGAAAATTGTACAACTATACAAGTGGGAAGTTGCAGAAAAAATGATAAGGCAATACAAGGAATGAAGCCTTTTAAGGACTCATGTTTAACTTGAAGAATTGGCTCACCCGTGTTTATATCAGATGACTCATGCTCAACTCACATGTTGAACTGATGTATGGTCATATGTTTGCCTAATGTACACTCATGTTCAAGCTCCATGTCATGAGCAAAGTTCATGTCTAGATCAAGCTTCACGTCGTGTTTAAGGGTCACGTTACGTTCAAGCTTTATGTCGAGTCATGTTCAAGACTCATGACATATTCAAGATTTATTTCACAATCAAGGCTCATGTTTGATTCTTATGTTAAATCATGTTCGATTCTTATGTTAAATCATGTTCAAAGCTCGTGATTACAACACATGCTCACTCACATTCAACTTCAATAATCAAGACTTATGTTCATTCTCACATTCAATGCTCGTATGCAACTCTTATGTTCACTTACGCTCAAGACCCCCACATTAATGCTCATGTCTGACTCATATGACAAGACTCATATTCAGCTTAAGTGCTAAAAGTGCTTATGTTCAATTCATATACACAATTCATGTGTGCTTAAGTCATGGACTCGCTCTCAACTCTCATGTACTCTTGCATAGGGTTTATGTTCAATTTATATGTTATGCTCACAAGCCTCATATCCATTTCATGTGATTTAGCTTACAACTCATGTTAAAGGGGGTCATATTTGTTTCAAATGTTCAATTTACAAGTACTCATATTAAAGAGGATCAAAGCTCATGTTCAATTTTCATATTAAGTTCACAATTGAGGCTTATGCCTAGTTCACACGTTCAATGCTTACATCACATCATGTTTAAGACGTCGTCATGCCATGTTCAAAGCCTTATGTCATGATCAAAGATCACGTCATGTTCAAGACTCACATCATGTTTAAGACTCATGTTCAAGATTCATGTTTTATTAATATGTGTACTCAACTTACTGGTTTGCATTCAACTCCCATGTGTTGATATCCAAGGCTGATGTTTTATTCATGTATGGTCAACGGACAAGCTCGCATTCTACTCCCATGTATTAACGTCGAGGCCTCACGTTTAGCTCATCTCATGTATAAGGCTTACGTTCAACTCTCATGTGCTCGTATGTTCATGCCCTTTTGATTTGAGACTTATGTTCAATTCATATTATAAGTTGTAATTAGTCTTATCGAGATTACAAAAGGAGACCACACATAACCCAAGCGTTATAACTCTTTAGTGTCACCTGTTAATGAAGATCAATCCTCATTGGCCTTCGATTTGTGAATAGTCACAGTCCAAGTGGTAAAGAGTCTACTCTCTGTAAGTCGTACTAATATGTTAACCGGTGCAAGGACAATATATAATGGTCAAGTTACGACCGTAGGCTTTTAACCCTCGGTTGACAAACAGTCACAGTCCGTATGGTAAAAAGTCTACCCTCTTTAAACCGTAATAATTTACTAACTATTGCTAGTTCAAGATTTGGTCCTCGAGTTATAATCGCAAACTTTTGACCTTTGGTTGCAAGCAACTACTGTCTAGGTGGTAAAGAGATCCTCTTTAAACTGAGTCGGTTTGCCAACTACAGCAAGTTCGAGATAATGGCTACTCAAAATGTAAACATGAACTTTCCAAGTATTGATCATATTACCTATAAAACATAGACAATGAAAAGGTGTCAATTTGGTAACTAAAAAAAATAAAGGAGAGGGAGAAGAATGCAAGAACTAATGACATTGAGACACATGTGATGACTAATTCAAGTACAAAGGTATGTCTACTAGACCAGTAAGTTAGAAGGTTGGCCATATTTGTATGACGGATGACTACAAACCATAACTTATGAAGAAGTCAAATAATTCTAACGACCCATGAAATTGTCAAATTATTCAAAGGCAATAAGTTATGCTCCATGAAGAAAAGATTTATACAATAGAAAAAATCTATACACTCCTTAAGGCAATAGTCACATTAACCAACTTTTCAACAACTCATTAAGGATAAAGCTATGTTTAGACTCATTTCAAGGTTTATTGTTATTTCATAAGTCTAGCCAGAAGGTGAAATAGCTAAATGACAAAGCAAAGACTTGTAAAAATACTAAAACAAGCCTTAAGATCAAAGAAGTGGCAAGCCACACTAAAAGGGAGACACCAAAAGAATAATTGCCTTACGATCCTAGAGATGCAAGCCATAACAAATCAAATGCGTACACATAGCAATGAAAAATAAGAAAAAAATATAAAACAGATAGGCAGTTCAAATAAATGCCAATGTATTCTTGTAAAACAAAGGAAGAAATCTAAAATTTATGGAACACATTAAAGTGTCAAGTCCATGCAACAACAATGAATTTGCCAAAAGAAATAGATAATATGTTGGGAGAAAAATCACACATAGCAAAGGAGCTAATGCTCCAAGGGAATTGACTATCCTAAACAAAAGTAGTGATTGATCAATTGGCTCTTGATTGAATTATATATTACCCACAACAACGGTCATTTAATAGAGTTATACATTTACTATAAACCAAGGAAGACAATTGACTAGATTAATGTCTTGTCAATCAACACCTATTGTCGAAGCTAATAGCAAATATTAATGGAAGAGATGTATTAAAAATCTATTGAAAAGTGCAAAGTAGCTTTTCAAATTGTTTGAAGGAGAAAGAATAAAAACACAAGCCTACTACTACAAAGTGCAACAACAGAAATATCATAGTTTATGAACAAAGCATTGTAATGCTTAAATAGTGTTGTGTATCTTGGCATAATGAAGAACAGAGTTTTGAACCTAGTTATACTGTCCAACTTATCAAGGGGACAATAGGAAGAATGAGGTTCGAGCAATGCCACTTCGACTACCATTTACTGTTTTTGGTATCTTAATTACATCTTAGTTCTAATCAACTTCTTTGTAACCGTAACAACTCTTAGTGTTCAAAATGTGTTCTTACACAATAGTAGCTTTGGATTCCATTTCAATCTTCGGCCATTGAGCCCCATGATACCAACACTTCAAGGCCCTTTTCAAAGATTAGTAGGAGGGTTAAGAAAAGAGAGGAAAAAGGATTAGGAGAAGCCAAGAATGTGTTATAAGTAAGAAGCATCCTCCTTATGTATAACTAAAGATAAATGGGATGAGCTTTCACTCAAGCTCCACACATTACCTAAACAAAAGAAGAAACTAGTATCCACCCTCATGCAACCACATAGCAAAGCAAGCACCTTAATTGAGTCCTTTTCTCATCCAAAAATGTAAGCTCAAGAAGAGCATGCGATTAGCTAAACTTCAAATGGTAGACTAAGAATTCCAGTGAGAGATTTACAACAGCAAAAATGAAGCCCAAGCAACTAGTCCAACAAATAATACCAAGCTTATCTTCTCATCTTTACACTGGAATAGTAGATGCAATTTACAAGTACAAGCTCAGCAAAGTGCATCCATATTAGCTTATCTTGAAGCCTTCTTTGAGAAATAGTAACTATTAAAACATTTACCAAGCTCTGTAAACAATAGCTCTTTACGAACCATTTGAGTGCTAAGTTATAGTAACTAAGCTCTGAGTTGCAATAGCATAGCAAATCAATACCCGAGCAAAGCAGTAACATTCTCCACCATAACAACAGACTAGGAACGAATGCCCCTTACTCGATGTTGTTTACCAAACTAACAAAAGGGAGAAATCAATTGAAACAAATCAGTAGAGAGAAGGTGTTGCTGAGTCGAGTTAAAAAAAAAAAAAGCAAAAGGAAAAAAGTATATAGAATGAGAAGAAGAAATTTGAGAAGCTTATTGTGGTATGTAAGGAGGCACGATAGATAAGAAATTGTCGCTACTAAAGTAACTAGTATACCCTATGGTCTTTAAAGTGGGATGCCCCTCAAGTGTATCTCTAGATGCATGGACATTAAGCTTTTGTTTTTTAACGGATCTCATAAGTAAGAAAGTAGCCTTTCGAGTATGGACTTGTTTTAGGATTTGAATATTCTTCCAATTATGGTGACTCCAAAAATTCATCCAGTTATGCTTGTTTTACATAGAGAGGTCTCGTCCTAGATGCTGTTGGGTGAATTTGTTTAAATGTTTATTGGGCTTAATCCTGATATAAACTCTTAGATATAGTATGGATCTCATGAATTAAATAACTGCAAGCATGTGAAATGGCCCGATATCTACCCTGGTTATTTGTCTTTGAAATGCACAATGATTTCTTAGAAAATGAGATTCTCATATGTTACTTGAGAGATCATGGAAAACACCATAAGGAAATTTTTTGGAAAATGGCATACATCACCAAAAAAAAAAATGAAGCTATTTTTGAAGCTATTTTCTAAATAGAGATTTGAAAATTCGTTTAACTTACAGGGCACTATCTTGGAAACCCCATAAGAGAAATTGTCCCCTTAAACCCTACCTACTAACCGACTAACAGGACTACCATATTCATAGCGTAACAAGTAAAATTTTGTTAATATAAAGTGTTTATATTATATGTGAAGACCTTATAAGAAGAATGCTCCTTTATGAGAAGAAGATTAAGGCAATATTAACACATGGAGTTAGCTTAATAAAATCATTAATGTGAACTTAGTGTATAAATTCAACTTAATAAGAGTCAATGACTCATGTAGATCGAATTGTAGAGACAAATCAGCTCAAGAAGAGATAACTTAAAGAGATTTATTTCAGAGTGATGCCTTAAAGGTAATGTACAACCTAATCTAGCTAAGGCATGACACATGATTAAGAGGTGCTGCACACTCACGCATTAAGAAAATTCTCAAATGAGTTTGGTGGTAGCACAGCTGTTCAATAGCGCGCACTTACCTAAGTCATCTGAAAAACTCATTTAATGCCCAAACCCCTTCGACTTTGTCTAAAGGACTTTGGTTGGGGGGCAAAATGTAGAGAGTTAAATTCAAGTTTAGGCTTTAAGCTCATTAATTAATTAGGTTTGACTCTTTGGATCGAGTTGCCTGCTTATGATCTTTCTTAGAGAGGCTATTTATAAACTTGGACCCAACAAGAGCTCATGGAAAAATCAGTTAATAAGAGGATTCATGTTGTTTGTTGATTGGCAATGTAATCCAATGGACATCATCAATGGCCTAACTCTATAAATACTCTAGAACTTCTCCTTATTTGACAAAAGTTTAGCAATTCAAAAAAACAACGTTGTGCTGCCACATTGCTATCATAGCATATCAATAAAACTCAAAGTGAAGAACACATCGCCTCTCATCTAGAATAGTAGGGTTAATACTTTATAGCTCTTCTACCCGTCATGTATGCATTTAAAGCTCCCCGATATTGCCTACTCCTCCTCCCTACTTCTTCTCTTCTAAGTTATCCATTACATGCCATTCTACATTACTCCTTTGAAGCCATATGTAACATAAAACTCATACTAGACACACGTAACTACTACAACCGGATCCCCTCATCTACAGTTCCCTATTATGCAATGACAATTCACCTATCATGCAAAAATAAATAAATAAAAGAAAAGAAAAAGGCACATACATAAAAACACCCCAATACAGCACCACTTTACACTAATATTCCCCTACATATTTGAAGCTTTTGTGCTTGTGAGAGGGATGTTACGCCTTGAAGCGGTAGAGACATAACAGTCTCGCTGTGCAAGCTATTCTAAGACAGAAGCTGACCACACAGTTGTCATCTTAGACCTAATTTACACAAGACGTTCACGATTAACTTGCTTTAAAGTAAACAATTCATGAATTAAGTATGTTATTTACTTGAACTTAAGAAAGATACACACTTATATTGAAATAACCTAAGTATCTTTATAAGATTTAGCGACTCAATCCTAATCTACTTAAGTAATTTGTAAATCAATACTAAAAACTTTAAAGAATAATCTATACTTGAGAACATATCCGGTCTTCAATTTATACCCTCACTCCTTATGATCCTGTAGCTACTTGCTTCAAGATAAATGTAATCCGCTTCTTAGCTAGCACCTATAGTAAAATCTATAGGGATGTAAGCAACCACAGGTCAGTAAGTTGGGATAAAAACTCAAAATTATATAACAAACACAAACAGGGTTATCAATCAAATCACTTAAATGCAATGTATGTACAATCAAATGCCATCGCACAATATTGTCCTATCTGTCGTGAGATTAAAGAAATTACACTCGTTCTAATTTAGGTTAAAAAGTTTCTATTAATGCAATAACTTACGACCAAAGCTAATCTTATGCAATAAAGGCACTGCTCCTCCTGAGAGTACCTTCAAACCGTTGACTTCACACTTGCTGTAACCTCCTCACCTATCACTTAGTTTGATTAAGAATGAAAAAAGGACCAATTATATCATCAAGCACTATCCCTTTCGAAGGGGTTAGTATTTAGCTAGTAAATCCTAATGTTCCTCTAATGAGTTGCTATACATATCTGATTTAGAATTTCAAGTTGTATATTTAATTAGGTCCAGTTTAAGGTATTCAATCGTTTCAACAAATCACACAAATACAAGCTAAAGCAATAAATCAGTAATCATATCAGTAGCTCAGAACAAGCACATACGCATAACTAACTATCTAACAAAAACAATCCAATACAATTTCAAACCTCCAAGTATTACAAATTAATACTCCAAAATACAGTAACATATTAATCCCAACTTACCTAAACTCCTCACTTGCTCACTCATAGTGTGTCTTATATTAACAATCGCCAAAAATCCCTATAATACAAGTATTATTTCAGTTTTTCATATAACTAATATAGGTTGGTTTTATCCTATAACGCTTATTGTTATCTTTGGTTAAAGGTTTAATATGCCCAATTATGTAGGTTCTTAAGTCTTTTACAATTATTCTTGATTTGAGCTAAGTTTAAGTTCAGTTTCTACATCAATTTTTAAATTAGGTTTTAGTTCTATTTCTAAGTATGATTTTTATACGTGAACCTTGGAAACCCATTTTGATCCATAATGTGAAATTAATCACATTACTTCCAAATATCCTAAATATCATAATTACTCCTAATCAGTATTTTATTCTACCTAGTATACTTAAATCATTATTAGTGTACCGAATTTATTCCCAAAATGAGAAAATTTTACATATTTTATATAAATACCTAAATTTAAGTTTCCCACCAAATTTATTACATATTTTTATTAATATTAAATTATCAATTTTAACCTAATATTTTCCTACTTATTTATTTCTTATATTTACATATTATACATTATCACCTAATATATACATAATATACATATCTAATAGTCATATCACTTTAAATATCATCTCCCAACATCAATTAATATCTCAAAATATCTAAATTCATCCTAAATCAGATTTTACACCTAATTATCCTAAATTATAAAATTAACTTAAAATTTACAATTTTTACTTATTACATATTTACTATATAATACTCTAACAATTATATCTAACACCCTAAATGCTATAAATAGCATACTCCATCAAATTTCTACATCCTAAAATATATAATTATGTATTAAATTAGTAATTAACCATTTAATTACTTAATTAACACTAAATTACCTATTTTATGTATCATTTTAAAGCCTAAAAATTTCAAAAATTAATTGTTGAAAAAGGGCTTCATGTCACTGTTCTATATAACCTAAGTAATCTATGAAAAAATTTTGAGTCCAAAACTATACTCATAAGCTTATTTATTTATAAACCAAAATATACTCGATTTTACATGATTTCTTAAGCATCATATATCAAGGGACATATTTTTATCAAAATAATATTTTTCCTAAAAAATAAATACAAAAATATTCCACAATACCAAATTTCATAATTTTCCAAACATTTTTTATATTTTTAACAATTTAAACAAAATCAAATAAAAATAGGAACTTACCAGCGTTGGCTGCTTTGACCACCAAGGCCTAGTCGGTCTATCTAGGCACTGTCACCACCATGTGGTGATAATGGCCGTCCACTCCCAAGTGGTCATTTGGTTAGGAATCTCCTTATAAGCTCTAACTGCATAGATTTCTTATAATTTTTGAAAATTAAACCTTAACTCTCTTATTTTGACCCTCTCTATTTTTTCTACTCTTTTAATTGTCCAAATGAGCTTCTAAAATTTTTTAGGTATTTATAGAGCTTAAGGGAAATTATAGTACATTAAATTAATTAGACAATTGCCTTATCTTATCCTTTTTCGCTTTCTATGTGTTAAATTTTAATTGGTTAATTTTATTTCTCCTACTTCCAAGCTGCTACAACCACTTTCTAAAGACTTCTTCATTTATCCATATTTTTCATGATTTTTCCTTAATTATTTATGCATTTTCTTTAATTGATTAACATTATTTTAGCATATTTCTCATATTTTAAGTAATTACACATATTTCTACCTATATATAAATTCATATATAGTACAAATAAATACTCATAAATATTATTTAAGTTATTTTATGATTTTTAATATGCATATAATTTATCTCTAGTGATTCGTTAATTATCAGAACTTGTTTTAAGTGTTTCCGATAAATAACAGACAATTTTCATAAAATTCAATATTATATTAATTATTCATTTTATTAATTATTTTCCTATATTCAAATTTATGAGATTACTTTTACTGATATTCATACCTTTGACATAAAATTTGGGTTGCTCGATCGCCCTAAATTCTACAAACTGAACCTCGAGTAGTTAGTTGTGGGACTTACGAAGGACATTCTTGCTTTTGTAAAGTTCAATTAGAATATGAATAACCATCTAATACAAATTATTAGCAATCCACTACAGCCATCAAATAAGGCATCCCATGCCGTCAATATGACTCAACTACAGCTTAGTTATAGCAAAACCAAGTCTTAATAACTCTATAACTAATTTACCACATCATTTTAGATCACGAGTCCATTTGGGATGACATAACTACCATTTTATGGGCATCATATCCATTCAGCAATACTTCAGAATCATTTTACCTAGGCTATCACAAATAGAATAACATTTAAGATTCCATGTACTTTAAGTTCATTTAACTTCTAACTTGATAAGTATACCTAATAACCGAGGTAATCACATGCTTAGGTAGCACTCCAATGTAAATTGATTATCCCACTAGCCAATCCTTGATAACATATATATACTACTATTAATTGAATTCTTATTTGAATTATATATTGATAATCTTAAGTTTAGCATTGTTTTTCCACTTAATTAGGTTTTCAAGACTTAGAAGGATATCTTAATTACTACCTTTTGTAGAGTGCTTGACCTAGGGCGTATAAAAATTAGTTAGGTATAATTAAAGGGACCAACTCCAACTTTAAGTTTTCACCCAAATGAACCTTAAAATCATTATTTTTCATTTCCAAAGTCATCTACTAAATTCATATTACACCAGAACTACTTCAGGATTCAATTAAAAGCATCATATAGCCTTAATAAAAAATTTACACAAAATCTTTAGTAGCAAAAGGGCTAAATCCATAATCCACAACAAAATTGATTTTAGTTCTCCTTCCAAACCCTAGTAAGCACTCCAACCCCAATTAATTCAAATTTTATTCTAAGGTTATCTACAATCTATAATAAAAGCTAGGAGTAATCAATCAACATAGCTTTTGATTACTCTTGGACAAATATAAAAACATTTCTATGCACACACAACTAGTACTAGTTCTTATACTAGAATCCTATTCAACTCTTTCAATAATATAATTCCTAGTTTATGAATCTTTTAAAATTCTAAGCTTAGAGGAGAGTTTCTGATGGGAATCAAGCTATGGAACCCTTGACCCGTAACCGAGCCTAAGGATTAGAGGGGCTGGTACAACAAATCCTCATGTTCCAACCAACCCTTGTCGAGGCTGAGTACTTACTTACCAAGTCACCTCTAATGACGTGCCGTATGATCGCCCTTTATTCTGTGGTATGCTGAGTTGATGATTACTCTCTATTGCCGAGCCACCCAATCATTCGGCATCATTCTTGCTAAGAAGTCGAGAGAGTGAATCCGGACTGATTAAGCCATCCTTGCTCAGACAAGCCCATCAATTCGTATTTTTTATCCGCATCTCCTAACAACCCCACCAATACCGCATCACTACGTGTACAATATCATATGTAGAATCTGTAGCACCAATGATTATTTTCCTTATATATTCATTTTTTCCCCTTTATAACATGTCCTTTTTGTCTTTTCCCTTTTGGGCAAGTTGCCTTAGTTTATGGGTATAAATACCCCTGTACTTGCAATTGTAAGATCATCATATTACCTTCAATACACCTGAGTACTTTCTTCCTTGCATAAACACTACTTGTTTACTCTTGACATCACTCTTATCATTTCCCTTAAATAAGGTTAGGTGGCAAGAAGCTTCACCGAACCAATTCGTACGTCATATCGAATTGTGCTGTGATTCCTCAAAAGTTCCTTTGGTGTGTCATATCCTCTAGAACTGTTCGTTGGTTTTTTCTTACTACTCTATTCATCTTTATTACTCTTTTCATACCTTCCCACATCAACCCTTTTTCAAGCCTTCTGCAAGTTTGGACCCATCCAGCGACCGGCCTTGTCTGTTCTTGGTCACGGTTTGCACCATCTTAGTATTAAAGCAGAGGTTTTGTGTGAACTAAAATTAGTTTTTCTTAAATTTTGTTGTGCTCTGTTTTGCCCGTGTGAAACAAAGTCAATTATTGAGTTCATTTGTCTGTTGTGTTATTAGCTGTTCACTTTCTAAAGTGTTTGTTTAAATTCTATATCTGTGAGAAAAAATGACAGACCTAAATATGAATGTTGGTATTGGTGATGATAGTGGAGTTGTCCACCGCCAGCGTCAATCTTAAGGAATTCCCTAAAGCACTGATGAGAAGCTCAATGAGGTAACTAACCTCTTGGTAAATCTGACCCGAACTGTTCATGCACTATCTTGCTGACTTACTGAAGCCACGTAAAATACTCCATAAGCTGCTCAACCTGTTAGAGGTTAGAACCCAGCTCAACCATTTCAAGGTGGAGGAGTTAGCAGATAAGTAAAGCGAATGATAGACATGAGAGAGCTTAAAGAGGAGAAAGAAGAGTATTTTGAAGAGCAGCATATACGATTCCCCCGAGCATCCGACCATGTGAAGCTTTGAATTCTAAGTTTTAATAGATCTGGGAATACTAACAAGTATCTGAATTGGGAGGAGAAGGTGAAGTGTATATTTGATTATTACTAATATGAGGATTGCGAGAAAGTGATGACTGTTGCTATTGAATTTTTCGGATATGCCACCACATGATGGAAGAACTTTCAGGCCATAAGAAGGAGAGAGGGGTATTGAGAGATTAATACTTAAGTCGAGATGAAGAGAGTGCTCAGAAATAGATTCATGCTAGAAACATATCTCCAAGATACTTTCACTCAGCTTCAAGAGCTAAGATAAGTTGGCTGAACTATTAATGAGTACATTCAAGAATTTCAAATGCTTATGATACAATGCGAAGTAGAGGAACCACCAGCCTGAATAGTCTTAAGATTTGTTAGTGGGTTAAGAGGAGACATTTGAGACATTGTAGAACTCTAACGATTTGACACAATGGATGAAGCTATTAGGATTGCCCAACGTATAAAGAGGCAAAAAGGAAACCGAGCAACGACCTGATTGCTAACTAGTCAACTAGGATAAGTAAGTAATTGGACTCTGCCGAGTAAAAGCGTTGATGTTAAAGCTGAGCAGAAAAGCCAACCTAAAGATGTAGTGCTGACCTGAACGTATAAAAAAGGGCAAGGGTCTAGCAGGAAAACTAACAAGATCAAATGCTTCAAGTGCCAGGGGTTTGGACATATAACTACTCAATGCCTGAATCAAAAGACAATGATCATCAAGAGAGACATCCCAAAGTTAGATGTAGAGAGTGCGAATAAGGAACCTAAGGAGGAGGAGGTTCTTGTCAAGAAGGAGAATGCCGAGAAAGAGTTAATTAGGGAAGATGTGTATGCCAAGGACTTGCACCAGCTACTCATGGTTGTTTGACATACTATGAGCGTAAAACCCTTACAAGAGGAAGAGTAGAGAGAGAACTTATTTCATGTTACCTATAAGGTGGATGAACAAATGTGCACCCTTATCTTGGATAGTGGAAGCTGCAACAATGTGGTGTTAACCGACCTATTCTCAAAACTAAGGTTGCCGACTGTTAGACATCCAAAGCCGTATAAGTTACATTGGTTGAGTGAGAAGGGTGCCTTACACGTCACTTGGCAAATGCTGCTGCCGATCATTATCGGTAATTACTTCAACTAGATTCCCTACGACGTACTACCTATGTATACTTCTCACGTATTGTTAGGAAAACCGTGGCTATTTGATAGGGAAGTCATCTATGACGGTTGCAGGAATACCTATATGCTCGAGAAGGATGATCGGAAGATCACGCTAAATCCAATGTCACCAAGAGAAGTTCACTAAGTTACAGACAAAACTTACTCGTGGATCAAAGAAGGCTCTAGTGATGAGTAGAGCCAAGCTCCGATAGGCCATTAATGCTAATGAGTAAACCCTCCTATTGGTCAGGCGACTACTAGAAATGAAGGAACGGGACGATTTACCCTAAGAGGTAAGGGAACTATTAGATGAATATGCCGACTTGTTCCCAGAACAGTTACTTGAAGGGTTGCCCTCGACTAGAGGCATAGAGCATTGCATTAACTTAGTACCCGACACTGTATTGCCGAACAAGTCAGCTTATCACATGAATCCCGAGTAAGCTTCTGAGCTTCAATGTTAAGTCAATGAGTTGTTGGAAAGAGGATACGTGAGAGAAAGTATCAGCCCTTATGCTGTGCCTACACTTCTAGTGTTGAAGAAGGATAAAACCTAGCGGATGTGTGTTAATAGCCGAGTCGTAAACAAAATTACGATCAAATACAGGTATCCGATCTCGAAGCTAAAAGACATGTTGAATGAACTGAGTGGAGCCCAAATTTTCAACAAGATTGATCTCAAGTCTAGCTACCATCAAATCCTCATGAGGCTAGAAGACGAGTGGAAGACTACGTTTAAGACTCGACATGGACTTTACGTATGGATGGTCATGCCTTTTGGCTTGTCAAATACCCTGAGCACCTTCATGAGACTTATGAACCATGTGTTGAGACATCTCATTGAGAAGTGTGATGTGGTGTACTTCAACAGCATCTTGATCTATAGTGCCAATATGTCGAGTCACTGTAAACACATCCGAGTAGTCTTGAATATTCTCCGTACTGAGAGATTATTTAGCAACCTAAAGAAATGTTGCTTTTGCTAGGAGGAAGTGATATTCTTGGGCTATATAGTCAGTTGAGGAGGCTTGCAAGTCGATGATGAGAAGATCTGAGCAATTGTTAAATGACCGACCCCTACTATTTGTGCCGATGTGAGAAATTTCCATGGACTAGCTTCGTTTTACTGAAGGTTCATCAAGAACTTCAATACCCTCACTGCACCCCTTACTAAATTAACGAAGAAAAACACTAACTTTTGATGGAGAGAAAGGGAGGAGAGGAGCTTTGCTAAGATAAAGAAGAAGTGGACCTTCGCCCTGGTATTAGTGCTTTCTAAATTCGACAAAACTTTTGAACTAGAGTGCGACGCGTCAAGCATTGAAATAGATGCTGTCTTAATGTAGGAAGGCTAACTAATTGCCTTCTACAGTAAGAAACTCTGAGGACCCCAGTTAATTTACTCCATGTATGATAAAAAGCTCTTGACACTAATCCGAGCATTGCAAGTGTGGCAGCACTAACTACTGTTGAGAGAATTTATCATATATACTAACCATGAGTCACTGTAATACCTCCAAAATCAAACCAAACCATCCAAGCAGCAGGTGAAATGGGTTGAATTCCTTGAGGGATTCAATTTTGTGATTAAATACAAGCAAAGAATGAGCAATGTAATTATAGATGCTCTTTAAAGGAGGCATATGATTTTGTCAGAACTGCAGACCGGACCGTTTGGTTTTGCGAGTATCAAAAAATAGTACTCTGAGGATCCATACTTTAGACCAATAATTTTGCGATGTGTGGATGTGAGGACAGTGGACGAGTATTATGTAGAAGATGGCTATTTGTTTCGATGGGGGAAATTGTATATGCCGACTTGTTCCCTACGGGAATTATTAATCAAAGAAGCTTACAACGGCGGACCCTCTGGACACTTTGGAGAAAGGAGGACCTGTGAACTATTGAGTGGTTGATTCTTTTGGCCGAGAATACGAAGAGATGTGCACCAAGTGGTCGAAAGTTGTGCTATGTGCAACGCCCCTACCTGTCCTGACGAGGTCGTAGACTGAATTAAGCATGGACTTTGTTATCAGATTGCCGATAATTGCCCAAGGAAAAGATTCTGTAATGGTCGTCATGGATCAATTTAATAAGATGGCACACTTCGTACCCTGCATCAAAACTAACAACGCTTCGGCTATTGCTTCTCTTTTCTTACAGGAGGTTGTGCGGATACACGGTGTACCGGGGGGTATGGTCTCCAATAGAGACCCAAAGTTCTTGAGCCATTTCTGGAGAACCCTATGGTGTCGGTTGGGAACCAAATTACTCTTCAGCACCTCATGTCACCCCTAAATCGACAGCCAAACAAAGGTAATTAATCATAATTTGGGTTCATTGCTCTGAGCTATAGTAGGTAATAACTTGGTTAATTGGGACATCTACCTACTAATGGTCAAGTTTGCTTATAACTGAACCATACATGACACTACTAAGCAAACCCCCTTCAAAGTGGTCTATAGATTCAATCCTGAGTTACCCCTCGCCCACGCGCCTATACCTGTGCTTGTGCAAGAGGACCCTAACACCTTGGCCAGAGCACAATCCATTCAGTATATCTATGACAAGGTCACTAGACACATCGACCAGGCTACTAGAAGAACGTATGAAAAAACCAAGGGTTTATGGGCCAAACGATTTCAACCGGGAGACTTTGTATAACTACACCTCAGCAAAGAGCGGTTTCTAAAAGAAAGGAAGAACAAGTTATCTGCAAGAGCGACAGAACCTTTCAGAGTCCTCTAGAAAATCAATGACAACGCCTACAAGTTGGAGCTACCTAAAGACTATGGGGTTTCTAACGCCTTCAACATTGCCAACCTCAGTCCATACCACCCTGACGGAAGACTGAGCGAACACCATTTGGATTTGATCCTAAATCCAAAACAACCTAGAAGGAACAACGGGAATTAAGCTACAGGACCCTTGATCCATAGCCGAGCTCGAAGAATAGAGGGGTTAGCACAACGAATCCTCATATTCCAACCAACCCCTGTTTAGGCCAAGTACTTACTTATCGAGTTACCTCTAATGCCATACCGTATGATCACTCTTTATTCTATGGTATGCCGAGTTGACAATTACTTTCTATTGTCAAGCTGCCCAATCACTCGGCATAACCCTTGCTGAGAAGTCAAGAGAGTGAGTTCGGATTGATTAAGTTATCCCTGTTCAGACAAGCCCATTTGTCCGTACTTTTTGTCTGCATCTCTTAACAACTCCGCCAAAGCCACATCGCTACGTATATAATATCACATGTAGAATCTGTAGCACCAATGATTATTTTCCTTATATATTCATTTTTTCCCTTTTGTAACATGTACATTGCCCCTTTAGAAAATGCCCTTTTTATCTTTTCCCTTTTAGGCAAGTTGTCCTAGTTTGCGGGTATAAATACCCTTGTACTTACAGTTGTAAGATCATTAGATTACCTTTAATACACTTGAGTGCTTTCTTCTTTGTGTAAACACTGCTTGTTTACTCTCGGTATCACTCTTATCCTTTCCCTTAAGCAAAGTTAGGTGGCGAACAACTTCACTAGATTAATTCATGCGTCATATTGAATTATGTCGTAAATCCTCAGAAGTTCCTTTGGTGCATCATATCCTTTGGAACTGTTCGTGGGTTTTTGCTTACTACTCCATTTGTCTTTGTCACTCTTTTCGTACATTTCCCCATTAGCTCCTTTTCAAGCTTTTTGCAAACTTAGGCCCATTCAAACACTGTTTTTTATCACAGTTCGCACCAGTTTTACTTACCAATACTTGGAATTGTCACTTTCCATACTGTTAGGTTTTATAAATAAAAAAGAATGCAATAAAATTTGAAGAAAAAAAAATTCTACAAAACCTATGCTAAGATCCATGTGACTAGGGCTTATCTAATGCGCTAAATGGAAATGGGGTGGGGGGGGTGCACTGGGGGTGATGGGGTGGGGTGGGGTTGGGATGGGGAGATGAAATTCCAATTACTAAGAAATAAAATAAGTTTCTAATAGGTGGTGAATATATATTAGGGTGTTTAGTATTTAAGAGGGAATATGCCATGAGAAAAATATATAAATCTTGAAATACCCTTATTTAATTAAATAATAAAATAAAAAATTTTAAATGTAAAGGAACAATTAGGAATAAACATCTTCATCTTCTTCTTGTATCTTTTTCCTACAATTGAAACCCCAACCTAATTAAAAAGACAAAAGAAAAAATTTGTCTTTAATCCCCAAACAAAAAGATGATGATGATGATGAAATTCATCTCCAATCGAAACCCTAACCTTAAATTAAGAAGAAATAGACTTCAATTAGAAAGATAATGATGACAAAATTCGTCTTAAAATCAAAACCCTAACCTTAATTTAGTAGAAAAATTGACTTAGATTAGAAAGATGATGATGATAATATTTGTTTTCAAAGCAAAACACTATGATAATAACTTGTTGTTGTTAACCGTATTATTATTTCCGATCCTCTAAGTTTCTGAATACGAAGGAAATGTCTACTTACATAAACAAAGGTAACTATCTAACAATAATTATTGGTCATTAAACGTAATAGAATGGCTATAAAACATAAGATCAATTATTGTGTAATCAAATCTCTTCATCTAGGATATCTTAATTAAACCATCGCATTACTTAGGTCTAAGGACTTATTGTGATCACGGGCTTAAGAGTCATTCTTATCCCAACCAAACAATCTCAGATATCAACTCCCTAATCCAATAGAGCGATAAATTTAATTTTGACTCATAACCATTCTCTCTATATTTCATGTCATAAGCAATAACTATATTATTGACAATCTAAATTAAGACAATGTTTAATATTAAAGTACAACATTCCATATATAAAAAAGTCTTAAGTTTACATATTTATACATAATTGTTAAAATTGTGATTCTGCTGTAACTTTGAACATGCAGAATCTTACAAACTAATCAAATCATAAACTTGTAAAATCATACATTAAATTTTATAATTCTAAAAAATATATATATTTACCTAAATAATTTTAGATCCATTTTAACTAAGAGAAATATTGTAATTATATACTCATAAAATCATATATTTGACTTGCAATTTTGATAATTATATATTTACTTCATATAAAGTAAGAACCAATGACATTAAACAATTTGTGTTCTCTATTGAAAGGTCATGTTTAGTGTAACTACTTAACTTTAGATACTCATTTATATAACTTAGGTATCCTTTCACTAGATCTAGTCAGAATTACCTTAGTTATACAACATATTGGTCTAAATATTTATGTCCTTTTTAGATATGTTTCTAATCAAGGAAAACTTTTAAATATTTATTCAATGATTTAATTAAATAATATATCAATTTGTTAGATTAATTATTCTAACTAATTAGAAATATACACATATCTAACCGATTAGCATTGACAAAAGGTTATATAACAAATGTTGTGCTTGTGAAAAAGAAAAATAAATATCATGAGTTTGGGAAAACCCTAAAACATAAGTCTTATTTTTACTTTTATTACATTTCAATTGAAATTTCCTTCAATTTTAATAATGTATCATATCATTATATGTAAATTACACAAATTTGATGCAAATTGCGTATTATGTAAAGTTATAATTAGATATAGAATATGACCCGTATTTTGGTGTATTTGCAAACTCATCAACTATGTTTGATATTTTGACACATGAACTTTTTTTTTTACTAGTCAATGCTAATGGTAGTTAAGGGTTTCGTGTTAGCTTCTAATTATTTCACAATAATTAATCTAATGCAACAAGGTCATGTTTATCCATAAGTAAAGGTAAGCTAGTAACCTTATCATACAAGATATCCACCAAGATCGTAAGAGGGTTATAGGGTAGAATCCAGGTAACAATTTCCTGAAACCTACTATTATAAGATAAGGTATGAGTGTAATGTTAGGATATCCTATACCTACCCTAAAACCTGTACTCTAAAGTATATGAAGTACAAATTTCAAGTTATCTTATACTGACTTTGTAATAATAATTGAATAATATTAATAAATAAAAAATTAATATCATGCCATTTTTTAACCTTAAATACTATAGTTTTAGGATTTTATTATAAGTTGAGCTTTTGTTAGTAAGACCTTCTTTTTTTTTTTTTTCTATCTCATTTTTATATTACTTTCTTCCTCTTTTACTAACCCTAATTTAGTAACATATTAAGAACATCTTGGTTTTCAACTCATTATCTAATATATTTTATTAGAGTTACTCAACATATAGTTTTTGTATTTTGTGTATAACAATTTTATAATTTGATGAAAATTTATTTTGATGCTTTGAAAAGAAAAATAAAGAGAGCAATTTAGCATGACCCAACCAAGAATTGAATATTTCGAATTACAAGAATACTATCTATTCTACTTATTACTAAAGTTTCATGTTACAATTACATGTGTTGAAAATGTAAAAACTTTTCAAATTATAACTATTTAGTCAATTACTATAGTTAAAAGCTTGATATTGATTATATGTCTACATAATATTTTAAAAGAAAATAAAGTAAATTTATATATAAGTTCAATGGATATATAGTTTGGATTTAAGACAACTCATACATGTCCAAAACTTTAGAAAATGCCATTACTTTAAAGTGAACTCAATCGTTTCATAAAAACTCAAATCCAAACTATATATCCATTGATGCCTCCAATGCTGCTGTCTCTCTCCTCGCAACATTCGATGCTGAAAACAAGATACCCACTGAATCCTTCGTAAAGGAATAAGACAATGAGATGAGAGAGACAGCAGCATTGGAGCCATCAATGGACATATAGTTTGGATTTGAGTTTTTATGAAACGCTTGAGTTCACCCTAAAGTAATGGCATTTTCTAAAGTTTTGGACACGTGTGAGTTGTCTTATTCCTATACGAAGGATTCATTGGGTATCTTGTTTTCAGCGTCGAATGTTGCTTCTTACTTTACTTTTCACCAAAGAAGGGGGTAGGGATTGTTTTTGGGAAAACGGACTTACCATGCTCTATTATTTTAGGTTCCTCGATGGCATTGGTCATCAAGCTCCATTATACATTGAGAACCCAATTTTTCTACGTTATTCTTTTTTTAATTTTTTAAAACTTTTTATTACATTATTTAATTAAGTTTATTTAATAATATTATTTTATTATATTAGTTATTATGTGTTACTTTGAAAGTGACATGTGTCTTAACTAACATTAGCACTTAGTAATAAAGCATAGGTTATAAGTTTATGAAAGTGCTTAATTATAGGTCATATATCTAAAAGAGAAAAATCATATATCTAAAAGAGAAAAATGCGAATAATTCTCTTAAATTTTAATTTAAATACAGATTGACTTCCTAAGTTTTCAAAGCGTGGTTTTTAACTCTATAGAAATTGATAAATTGACAAGCAATTCTCATAAATTAAGAATAATCCCGCTTAAATTTCAATTTTGACATGCAAACACTTTCTAAACTTATCAAAATATGCATTAAGATCCCTTAAACTCTAGCCATAGTGTAACTTTTTTAATTAAAAAAGGAAATGTCTTTTAAATTAATTTATCAAAGTTGAGGAGGTCAAAAACCATACTTTAACAATTAAAAGGATTAATTCGTACCTAAGTTAAAATTTAGAGAAGGAAGGAGAGAGATTATTTGCAATTTCTCCTATTTATAATTTTCTCTTCAATATATAAGAAATTAATAAGTACATGCAATCCTTATAGTTACATGTTAAGCATAGAAATCTAATGAGTAAATACAAATATAATGCAAATAGTGAATAATTTGCCCACCTCATATAAATATAACTACCAGTTAGGTATAAGTACACCATCTAAACTCCTGACCTATGCTTTTGCCAACTCATAGTTTTTGAAAACATGCATATAACTCCCATACTATTGCTAAAGTCTCAAAATTGTTACTATTTTTTGAGGTTGTTTTGGAGGGTAGACTCCTTAAATCCAAAGTGTTGCTTTACTTCCTTGAAAAAGTAATAGTAATAGTAATAGAAAATATTCTAAAAATAATAATTTTATTCCTTCTTTATTATCTTCAATTACTTGCCGGTTGTGTTCCATATTGCTATAGCCAAAACATAAAACAAAAGAATATAATATTATCTAGAGAAAGATTACTGGAGTGTTATTCTCAAAAATCCATCAATTAGAGTTTTTTTTTTTTTTTTGTAAGGAGTGATCATTGCATGGGAATTCATTTTTTTGAAACAAATTAGCTTATTTTCCATAAGGTGATATTAACCATTTAACTATGTTGATAATTATGAAGTGATGAAATCAATCAGCGTAAGATTTTGGAGGTTCCTACATATTAGAAAACCACACATGTGGGTCTCAAAATTAAAAAGAAAAAAGTATATAAAATATAATTATAAAAATATATGATATCAAGTGTTTGCACGTAAGTTGAAATGTCACAAATAACAGCCCAGGCCTTTTGTGTCTACGTTAATTGTAGAAAAAAGTAAAAACCTAAAAATTCCTGAATCTCATTCAATAGCCGCCGATCCTAGAGAAAGCCTAAATTCTCTCTCTCAATCTGGGTTTGTTATTGATAGTAACTTCTCTATTTAATTCAACCAATTCCTTTTCCTTAAGGTTTAATAAATTATAATCTTATAATGTAGATATTGCTAGAAACTAGTAGTTATTAGAAGTAATTTAGTAGTAGCATTAATTTAGAATTTAAACTGAAACTTGTTAATTGCTTACTAGATTAGAATAGAGCCATCATAGTCCAATCTTAATTTCTTGTGCCTCACCATGAGAAATATGACCTTAGTTACTTGTCTTATACTAATACGTGACTAGTAGGCTTTCCAAAATATCCAAAATTCAGAAGATTTATTTTTTATTGCAACCCTAGTCATGTAGTTGCTTGTTTTCTTAAAGAAATTCTTTTTCAATATGTGAAAGTAATTGGGATGCAAACTAATAATGCCGAGACATAACAGCTTCTTGCGCTTCAAGCCCTATAGCTTTTGTGCTTCAACCCAAGCAATACCCCACATCTAAGCTCTCATACCTAAGTCCAAGTAATGCCTTGCCATCAAGCTATCGCACTTTAAGTTTAGACAATGCATCAATGCCATAGCAACTGAGTATAGCTTTGCTCCTAGCTACATGGCCTAATCACAAATTAGGGATCAAAGTGATCTCATCGCCATCCTTTCAAATGAGGGATTATAGTAGTCTTATCATGCTACTTAATACTAATGTTACTTTGTGGAGCCTTTACTCCAATTCGCATGGTGTCATCACAAAGGAAGTATCACATCAATACTCCCCATTCTCTCGCTTAAAGTAACTGATTGAAGCAATCCTATCACATCACTTACCATCATTGCTAATAAGTTAGAGCTATGCTACTTGGCAATTGATGCCATAAGTCAAAGATGTGGTCCTTGGCAACGTTAATAAAATACTCAAATAAGAATAGCAAATATATATATATATATTAGATAGATAGATTGAGAGAAAGAGAGAGAGAGAGAGAGGGAGAAAGAGTCTGTAAGTGGATAAAGAAAGAGCATGTTTTTATCAATAAATGCATCCATATTTACCGGGGGTAAAGAAAAAGTAAAAAGAGAAGAGAGGAAGGCTAAGGACGGTCGAAAATACATGACTATACTAAAGGGAACACTTACCTGACTACATGTGTCATGTCATCATCACCAAACATTTACATCATTTTGACTTCACAGTCTTAATCCCTTTCGTTATGCCCCATGTCTTTTCTTCAAACTCTTTATGGCACTTTGCACGGCAGCAGAGCGCTCTATGGGCCTTTACATTAATAGACTCAAGGCTTCCAGCTTCAAAACTCTAGAGGTGAGCGTCCTCAATTTAATTGATCAAAAAGCTCTCTAACTTTGCTTTTAGATAAGTAGTTCTGAGGTCTATCAAACAACAACATCACCTCCCCCAATATAGCCACCGTTACACCAACCATATGGGTCTTAGAAAGATGAGAGTTCAACCGAAAGTCTTCCTTAATAGCAAGGAATCATGCGAGTGGCACTACCAACTGGGATGCTACAATGAATTCGTGGAAAGAGGTCACCTCTTTTGAAGTGGCTTGGGCATCTAGTTGCTATCTTTTATTATGTAGGCAAGTTAGCGACTATGATAACAACTACGAAAAGACAAGCATGGCTTATTTACATGAATGGATGCAAGATCCTCACAAATAGGCATCAGATATAGCCCATTACCATAGACACCCAAGCACAGAAGAGTACTGGCATGGGTTTTTAGTATTTTACCCTCTTCCTGACGAGGAGACTCAACTTGGGTAGCATTTGAGGTAAATATATTGTGCCGCCCTCATCAACCATAACGAGATATATAGGTGAATCATCATGGTCCACCAAGTTTTAGGACGACTACATTTTCTTTCACACCATGACTAGGAGTAGGAGTCATATTAACCTGCAAAAAAAAAAAAAAAAAAAAAAGAAGAAGAAGAAGTTAGAATAAAGACATGACATAAATATAAAAGAAAATGAGAGAGTTAGTACCTCCCATTCCCAAAGCGTAACACGAAGCCTTCCCATATGTCTACTCTGGAGTTAACGTAGGCCTCTAGTTCTATGAAGCACGTAACTCCATCAATCGTATGATATGCATAGAGGTCCCAAATCTTTATCTCGCACTTGAAGAAATCCTCAAAAACATATGCATTTAGCCATTAATGATGGGAGAGGGCACTTTTAGTGCCCCACTTTTCGAGTGAATTATTAGGTCCTTCTACTTAACGGCATCGATTCACGAGGCTAGTTTACTCTTGGACATTTTGCTCGTTAATCACTTGAGATAGCATAATTATCGAGTATAAGTAACAACAGAATACTGTTACTAGCAGTAGTAATAGTATCCTGCCCTTGAAAGTGATGAGTAACAGCATAATAGTATTTAACCACTTAGGACAAGGATACCCTGTCTTATCTGCAAAGCACAACATGGTAAAGTATAGATGGATATAACATAGAGCGAGTCTGAGGTAGCTTTGACAGGGTGTAGACCCGACAACTTGTTGCATCTAACTTTTCCTACCTCTTAATGGCTTCTAAGTAATCTTGGTTTTCCCCTCTACAAGTACAAACAAGTTAGGATGGGCAAGCTTAAGAGAAAACTCACGATTGCTCCAATAGAGAAGCCGGGTTGATGGAACCATGGCTATCAACCACCGCCTCTTTAGAAAGGACTCAAGATGATTCCCTTTGTGCTTGGTGCTAAAGCAGGACTTAGTGTCAAATCAATCTTCGCACTTGGTGTTAAATCAAAGCTTTGCAAATAAAAAAAAAATGTAGATAAGGGAACCTAGTTGAAGTGGTAATATATGGTATACTTACATCGTGAGTCTTGGGCTTTACATAACCTCAAAGAAGTGACATGACATATGGAAATAACTAAGAGAGAAGTAGGGAGGGCAAACAAATAGTCTCAAGAAGTTCAAATACATTAGTTATAGGTGAAAGAGTTATATAGCATTAACCTCGTTAAAGAAAAATAGTAGGTTCTTTGTTTTGAGCTTTACTTAATCTTTTAGAGTGGTAACTCAATTGCACATCTCAATTGTCTCTAATCAAGAGAAGTTATTGAGTATATATAGAATTTAGCTATTGATGACATTTGTCGAAATACATTGATGGTTAACAACCAAAATGGGTCCTCTTCTTGATAGATCTCTCCATGATCCCCTCTTGAATCCAAATCCATAAAGAAGCCCTCTAAATGAGCTAATGTCATATAACTTATTTGATATGAGAAATATTTTTCCTTCACGATAAAACATTTTCAAACTCTCCCTTATCTCATCTCCTATCAATTATATAGTTGATTAAAAAGAAATGTAACATAAAAAATAATAACATATATGACTAGGTTATTGAGTTTTTGAAAGATTTACAACCAAATTTTCATTTTCTCAACGAGAAATGATGAAAATGTTGATGATTCATTCCTAAAGTACATTTGGATCAATAGGGATAATGTTACAACTAGTAAATAATTTTTTTTTTCATTTTTATACTTAAAATTCAAAATTGCTAAATCACATACCTAAACTTTTGCTTATCAAATTTTAACTGAAGTTTAAAATTACTCTATCTCATATTAAATCAAAATTTTACTTGTCAAATTTACCACCTATGTTAAATTTAAATTAACGTCACGGCAAACACTTATCATTAAGTAGCTATAAGTGTAAATAGTGAGAGATAAACTAATTAATTTTAAAGATAAAAGTCTAAGTAGGTATAATAACTAGTAATTTTAAACTTCAAGTATAAAACTATAAAAGTAATAAAAATTCAAACTTGACTTTTCCTAATTAATGATATTGAATTCACATGAGTGCTTTTTAACGTAATATTTGATTTAACATCCTTAAATAGGGTGTAATGAAACTCTAACATATTGAGGTGCCTTTTGATATAATAATCTAAAAGAACTCTAAGATCAAGCATACTCTTGGGAAGTAGCTACCAAGGATAAATAAATTATATGTATTACACCAAAGCAAATAGTACTTAACGTGAAGATTTTTTATTTATTATAAGTAGCATTAGAACCACCCCTTACAAGTAAGTATATGACTCGATAACGAACCAAGACACAGTGTAGTTGACCTATTCCTACCTCATCTGGAACTAGAGAGCGACCTAAAGAGGGTAAGGACTATTATTAGGATGTAACTCCTAACAGGCTCTTAGAATGTTTATACCTTCATGTGATAGAGGACAACAAGAATGAACCAAATCTTAGACCTAAGAAAGGGAACGATTTGGGTCAATTGCAGGATAATGAGACACAGATATCACTTATTTAAGGGAGAATTGTAATATCCTTTAAATAAACTATAATAATGGCGTAGAGTTCTCAAAATTTTCAAGGTTAAACATATTCAATGCAGAGTACTCCAAAGATAGGTAAGTTCTTATGAAGCAATTGCAGTAAGAACAAAACTATAAGTTGTACTATGCCAAAAGGCACAACAACTCGACATGAGAAATTCTGGCCACTAATAAGAAAAGATAACACCTACGATTGTTATGTCTCTTTGGAAACAAAATGGAGCTATTGGCTTAGTACATGAGGACTATTACTTCTAATGGTTTCATGCATTTAAGATTGAGGAGTTTGAAATTTTATTGGCATATAACAAAATAAAACAATTCGCTTGAATGGTGTTATATTATAAATATATATATATATATATATATATATATATATAGACACTATAATTTCGATTGTCTCTTTTCATACAAATACATTGTAAGTATAGGGTTCATATTACAATAGTCATATGAGTGTTGCATAAGTTTCACGCAATGAATGACCTTAGAGGAATGACACGTGAAGATAACATTGAGAGAAAGAGGCAAGGAGGAGAAATAAGTGATTTTAGGTTGATAGGAATCCATCTACGACAATCTTCAGGCTGGGGTTGACCTATTAGAAGCTAATGCAGACATGTTACAAATTGAAGCAGACCTGTCTTAACCCGAGACCGACCTACTCTTATAGAAGCGGAATTGATAACCAAAGGAAAAAAAGAGGAAAAGGAATCATTTGGCATCAGGTTTGTCATTTGTCAAGACAACAAGAGACTAAACAGCTAAGGCCTTAAGGCTAAAAAACAGCTTAACACAGTACGAGAAAGCTAGCGCCAAGTAATCTACAAGTGCAGCAATTGTGGGCCAACCTCACTAGGAGCTTAGCCAAACACAATAAGACTTCCAAACATCTCACCCCAGCTCAAACACCCAATTGCCAACTGACCCTTGCTCGGGTTTGATCCCACGAACAACTCGGATGACTGTATGCCGACCACTCTATTAAATGCGTAATTTTTATACTTTGTAAATATTTTCCTTATTTCAATCGTAGGCCATTCTTTAAGATTTAAGGACCTTGAATATTATTTACAATTTTTTCACTAAGGGTTTTAGAATTTATTATAAATAGTAACTTTTGTAATTAGCCAACAGATAGAAAAGGAGTACACAAACAACGATTACACTTAAACATTCCTTTTGAGCAAGGATATTCTTGAAGCTCCTCGAGCTTGCATTTCGGTTTATTGAGTACGCTTTACTATTTAATGCCTTTTGTGTTCTTATTAATCTTACCCTTAAGATTGTGGTGTAGCTTTTATTTAAGCGAGTTAGTAAGTCGTATCTAACCTCTCATTTGAAAATCGAGTGACATTTAGTGTTCGTGAGTTGTATCGAACCCTATTTCAAGCTCAACCCCTAATTGTGTTTATGTCTGTGTCTTGATGTATGATATCCATATACATTCACAGTCAAAACCCCCTTCTACTTTCTATTCCTCATCTCACTCAAACGTCGAATACCTATTCATGGTTCGTGCCTATTGCATATTCATATATTTGCATCATCTTCGCTGGTATCAGAGCTTTAGGAAGACATGCGTGTTAGTATTATTCAAAATTTGATTTGTGGTTTGAACATTTCTATTAATCATCGTTCTAGTACATTATTCGTATTCTCAATAGACTCGATATTGTACTACTTGTATTAAGTTGTAGAGCTAAGCAACAGTAATTTCAGTAGCTGTATCTAGTTTTAGAAGTATTTAACAGTTGTGGGTAGCCGCAGAAATCGAGTATTAATAATTTCTAGGTTACTATTAGTTGTATTTTGTTGCAATAATATTTGTGGAATTATCTTAGTGGTGATTCTAAATCAAGTATAGTTGCGTATATTACGTATTTGTTAAATTTTCTCTCTAAAATTTATTCTACGGACCACAATGTCAGAAGATAGTGTTAATAACAGTGGAGACAGTCCTTGCGAAAGCTTGAGGAGACACGTTGATAACTTGCAAATTTCAGATTTAGAATCTCACTTATTCTATCCAGGAGCTTACTAGTATAGTTAAAGGCTATAGACAAATTGGTTGAGATAAAAGAAGGGAACAAACACCCACCAATAAAAGTGGTTCCAACGAGCTTGATAATGATGAACGACAGCCGAGAAGACGAGGAAACCAACCTGAGCCGAAAAGAAGCAATGACAAAAATGTCCACATCGAAAACCTGGCAGCCTAAAGAAAAGAATCGAGGTCGAGAAGAGATATGGCCAAGTAGAGCTCCAATAGAAGTGGTCAATCCAAGGTGAACTGAGGAGCTCAGAATGTAAGGGATGAACCCTAAGTGCATAACTGAGGACTTGACAACATCAAGCTTAAGTTGCCAACCTTCAATGGTAGTAGCCGACTTAAAGAGTTCCTTGACCGGGTTCCCTAAGTAGAGAAGTTATTTGAGTGCTATGAGTGTGGTAACAGAACCAAGGTCAAGCTAGTCTTGTTAGCCCTTATCGAATATACAAGCCTTTGGTAGGATAAATTAGTCGCCAAGCGAGATGCCAAAGGAGAAGAGCCAATCAGAACTTAGAGGTTGATGAATCAACACTTTGTGTCGACCTACTTCAAGCAAGAGATGCTCTATTCTTTCCAGCATCTAAAGCAAGGTTGAAACACTGTTGAAGAGTGCTTGTAAGAGTTTGAGATCTTAATGACCAGATGTGAGATCGTCGAGCCTCAAGACCGTACTATTGCTAAGTTCTTGAGTAGACTTTGACATGACATTGTCGATGTAGTCGAACTGCAACTGTTTAACTCATTGGATGAGCTAATCAATTTAGCATTAAGAGTGGAGAGATAGAGGAGAAGATGACATCAGAGGCCAACTAATCGACCTCAATAAGGCAACCTTGAGCCTAAGAGATATGTCAAAAGAAAAGGGTTAGAAAAGAGGATGGAGCAAGGAGAGTCTAGCTGACCTGATTAAGCTGACATTAAGAAAGTAAAGAAGGAGAAAGCGTCCAGCACCAAAGCCCGAGAAGTTAAGTGCTTCAAATGTTTTGGTTACGAACATATTGCGTTTCAGTACCTAAATAAGAGAATAATGATTTTAAAAGGCAAAGGATTGGATGCTCAAGTAGAGAGTCATAGTCATAAGAGCTTTAAGAGTGAAGAAGCAATAAACGTCTACCCTGAGATGGGAGAACCCTTAGCCCTGATGAGCAGACGAGCCGACATGAAGGAAGACTCAGGTCAAAGGGAGAACTTATTTCAGACTCGATGTTTGGTGAATTGGAAGACTTGTTTCTTAGTAGTTAATGGAGATAGTTGCACCAGCATCATTTCTACCAAGCTAATGTAGAAGATGAGATTGTCAACCTACCCGCATCCCCGACCATATGGACTAAAGTGGTTTAATGATAAGTACATGGTTCATGTACATAAGAGAGCTCGAATAGCATTCAAGGCTAGATAATATGAGGATGAAGTTGACTTCGATATGATGCCTATGAATGCAACAAATTTGCTTCTTAGCCGACCTTGAGAATACAACCAGATAGTGATCCACAACGACTTCCTTAACACCTGCATGGTTTAGAAGGATAAGAAAAGCTACTACTTAACCTCCATGAGCGTTAAAGAGATCCAAAACAACCCGATGCCTATGGTAAAGAGAAAGGGAAATAGAAGCCTGCTCGGCATCTAAGCCCTTACTCACAATCTAAAGTCGAGGACGACTTCTTTTCAACCCTGCGGTGATGATAGGAATCCGTCTACGACAATCCTCAAGCCAAGGTCGACTTGTCAAAAGCTAATGTAGACCTACTAGAAACTGAAGCCAACCTGTCTTACCAGAGATCGACCTACTCTTACTAAAACCAAATTGATAACTGAAGGATGAAAGGAGGAAAAGAAACCATTTGGCATCAGGTTTGTCGTCTGCCAAGATAGTAAGAGATTAAACAGCCGAGGCCAAAGAACAACTCGACACATCACGGGAAAGTTAATACTAAGCAATCTACGGGTGTAGCAATTGTGGCAGACCTCACTAAGAGGTTAGCTAACCACAATAAGACTTCCAAATATCCCACCCCAGCTCAAACACCCAACTGCCAATCGACCCCTACTCGAGTTTGATCCTACAAATAATTCAAATGACTGCATGTCGACCACTCTGTTAAATGCGCAGTTTTTATACTTTGCAAGTATTTTCCTTATTTCAATTGTGAGCCATTATTTAAGATTTAAGGGCCTTGTGTATTATTTACAATTTTACCACTAAGGGTTTTAGAATTTACTATACAGAGCAACTTTTGTAATTAGCCAACGGGTAGAAAAGGAATACATAGACAGTAATTACACTTAAACAGCTAACAGGTAGAAAAGGAATACATAGACAGTAATTACACTTAAACATCCCTTTTGAGTAAGGATATTCTTGAAACTCCTCGAGCTTGCATTTCGGATTATTGAGTACGCTTTACTCTTTAATCTCTTTTGTATTTTTATCAATCTTGCCCTTAAGATTGTGGTGAACCTTTTATTTAAACAAGTTAGTGAATCACATTTAACATTTCATTTGAAAATTGAGTAACATTTAGTATTCGTGAGTTATGTTGAACCCTATTTCAAGCTCAATCCTTGATTGTGTTTATATCTTAATGCGTGATATCTACACATATTCGCAGTCAAAACCCCCTTCCATTTTCTATTCCTTATCCCACTTGAACATCGAATATCCATTCATGGTTCGTGCTCATTGTATGTTCATGGATTCACATCATAGGTAGATTGAAGACACTTGCAATAGGTGAAGGAACCATATACATCAATCTCACTATTTTTAAGATAGGTAGTGTTTTTTTTGTTTTGAACTCGATTTGATCTTTCAAGATTGCAATGTAACAACACCTAATCATTTCTCAAGATCTCTAAGATGTGCCAATTGAGGAATTACTTGAGTATATATAAAGTTTAGTCATTGATGACACCAAATAGTTCATGCTGACAATTAATAATTAAGATGAGTCCTCTTAATAGATCTTTCAATGAGCTCCTTTTAAGTTCATACTTATGACTCCAAATATATGAGTTTCCTTTAAAAAAATGATGAGAGTGAGCAATCCAATCCAACAATCCTTTTTTTGAAACCCATTGTGTCAAATCTTCCTAAATCATCCAAATCCATGACTCATCCATCTAGACTCTATCAATTAACCTAAAGAGGAAAGTTCAAATCATTATCGGGTTTAAATCATAAACTCTGTTTCAACCCTCTATACATATATGCAACAATAACAGAACAAACTTGTTTTCTCCGGTGCTTATCACGCGTCCTCATTACTCATTACCAAGATCATTTATTTAATAACTGGGTGCCCACTTAGTTTTGAGAGAAAAAGTAAACGGCTATTCACTCCTACTATACAATTTTCTTGCACGTTGGAGGAACATTCCATACACTTGCTATCCTTCCAGAGAGAGTACCCACATAACCAACTGCCACAAGCTTAAAATAATATACATTCTGAAAGGTTTATTACACATCTCGTAGCATCTAGAAAAATGGAAAGAACATAAATAATATCAACATACAAAGAAAAATTGAATGAATATTGTAACATCGGGAAAACTGAAGTAATAAGCGGTACTCAATATCTTGAAGAATAGGCATATCTTCCAACACCAAAGATGATGGCACCGTTAATTGCATGATGTTCGCTGTTCGAGATGCATTCATTTGATTCATTTTGTGAAGTATTCATTTGAGCAGTTATTTTCCAATTGCAGTGCGTCTAGGATGAAATTTTTCCTTCCAAAATGTGTATGACACAGCCTATCTATGACTAACCAAAGTGCCTCTTCGAACCGCATATGCACTCAGGATATGGATTTTCATAAAAGGACTCTTCGGTTCTGAAACGAGCTCGTCCCTTGATTCCAGGTAGTGGACCTCTTCTTTTCCGCGGAGCTCCTTGCCTATAATTTTTCAAGTCCATTAAGTTCATTTGCCTTGAAATCCATGGCAAGACTGAAAGCAGATTTAAGTTTGAAAGAACAATACATCTTTTCTGTAATCAAGAACAATACATTTTAAGACTCGATTGCACAGCATATACTGACAAGTAATGGTGTAATGTGACAAGCAAAAATTTGATTTTATTCCAAGATCAGAAGACATAAATGAAACTACAATAGTCAAGTTACCTGTCTTTATGCATCGTCTGAACCATACTAGAAAGTGAATCTTCCATCAGGAGACCACTCTCCAGCTTATCAAATACTTCAACAAGTCCTTTCCTACAAGCGATAAATACATAAACACATAAAAACCAAAGAGCAAAATCCTTTTGAGAGTGCATTACAGCCACAAGATAATAAGAGGTAATTGTTTCATCTTCCTCTTGATTATCCCCTCATAAAGATTAAAGAATTTCAAGGCAATCACAATAATCCCAGGCAAGAAAGACAAGTGCAATCAATACTATCTTCAGTGGGACACTACAACACAGCAAGTAGACAAGTGAAAATCCAAAGCGAAGTGCTCAAAACAATGGTATTGGCTAGACCACAACAAATACCTGTCTGGAGTGATAGTCCTTCGGTGACCTAAAAATCTGCGGTGTCCCTCAACAGCTCTTGCCATGTTACCAGAATGTGATGGGACAAAAACATCACTTTCTACTGAGATAATATAATCAAGTGCAGCGGTCTGAGATGCATGATTAAGGAATTCTCCCAATTCTTCCTCAGTTGCGATCATTTCCTGTTGTTGAAGAAAAGCATTCAGCATCTTACATCTTAGAATATATTGTCTGCTATAGATAGTCGACTGGAATCCTATACCTTAAAGACAAGATTCGGAAAACGGGATCTGAGCTCTAAGAACCGAGCATTGCCACCATAGATCTCTCCAGCTGCAACATAAATTAACGCTGATGGAGGATAACCAAGAGCTCGAAGAAAAATTCCTACTTCCTTGGGAGTCAATGGACAGAATCCTCCAGATCTTTGTTCTGTTGAATTTATCTTTTTGACTTTCCAATGGTTTGTGTTTTCCCTGCATAAATAAGCCTTCAGATATGGACAAAGTTATAGACATGAAAATTTGAGTTATTTGATCAAAGATCGTACATATATCCTAGCCAAATCTCAGAAGCAGATCCTTTTCTAATATCTCTAGAATTATTCAGCTAGGACTGACCAAACAGCATGATTATCAAACAATCCAAGATCTCAGTTCCTATTATGGGGCGTGCTTAGAGGAAACCTATGCAATGTTGGTTCTCTAATCTCTTTTTGTCCCCCTAAGATGACCCAGTGAACCAATATTCTGAAACATAAAACAGCAGATTTCCTCACCTCATTACCCGAAGCTCCTCAGCTTCTGATTCAGTCAGGCCATACGTACATCCAGTAAAAGAAAGCATGTCTTTCTCATATCTAAGGTGAAGAGCAATATACTTTTCCGCGCGAGATCTCAGCCGCTCCACCAGCTTCTGTGTTTTCACCGTCATGCATGCTCAGTACCTAATTTGCAGGAAGCCCCATAGGAGACCTCTTAAATGCATCATTTCTAAGATTCTAAGTGGAAACAAATATAATGATATAGATGAACTAGTAGTGTTTTTTTTTAATGGGCTATTGGTCTGACGATAACGTATTCTAAAATTAAGAATGACCTTGTAAGAATGGTAAAATTGATGGATCATTAGCACTTTCTTTTTGGCAAAACATTCATCTTTTCCTAGCACTTTATTTGCTAGAACTTGGTAAACTTGGTTGACTTTTATATTTGCTCAAAATACAAAGCAATAATCTGACCTTTCCTAAGCTTTCAATTGGGGAAGAAAAGCGTAGAGCGTGATATAAGGCACGGCATCTCAGTCTCTGGACGTCAAGAGGCAGATCATTGTTTGCAAGCCGAGAATCTGATTTTGCAACATGAATAACCTGCTCAAAGTTAACTCCCAAGTAATTCTGAACTCTATAGATTCTGGCCTATTCCAGTAGAATAACAAGTTGGAAAGGATACTGGCCACCCATATTTGGAAATTCTGAGCTTAAGTTGCAGCAAAGCCATTCCAAGTGAACATTTGCAGTGCCATGTCAAAAAGAAATTCAATAGGTTTTCTTTTGAAGATTTAAGTTAGAGAGGCTGTCATCTTTTACATATCCAAAGTCAGATATGAAAATGATCACACTAGAATTACAAATAAATCAAATTGGCTCCTTTCTTAGAGAAAATATTCTTTCATGCTTCAACTACAAGTGAGAAGGTTTTAACGGTAGAGTACATCCTGACAAGCTTTAAGAACAGCAAAATTGTGAAGTTACCTGATACTCATTCCATAACCGAGTCATTTCCTCATAATAACCCACACTGGACCAGGAAGTGAAGTGCTTTCTAGCATGAGGAACAGACACCAACTCCTTGGGCAGCTCCTCAACAATTCTCAATTCTCCTTCCAAGGTTTTGATAAAATGACCAGCATCAAATATATCTAAAAATGTACTGGCGACAGTAACGGTAATGCAAATTATTAGTGCAACAGAATACAGTACATCATGAACGAAGGAGCAGGACCTAGAAAAAACCTTGAGTCTTTCCAAAATGAGCGTCTATCCAGTTGAGGAATTACTAAAGTTGCATTCATTATGTGTGCAACAGCCACCATGTCAGCTATCTAGTGAAAAAAAGTTGCAAGTTAAAACAATCAGAAGAGCAGAACATTAGTTAACCAAAACATCATCAATAGAAGTTACGTTACTAGCAAGAAAGCTACCTAGGGTTTAACACTTACGCCAGTTCGCATCTGATTTAATCCTCCATTACTCCTGACAGTTAGATAATGATCTGATTCTTCAGAAGCTGACACATCTAACAGAAATCAAGAAATATTCCATGAGAGGATAGGCCTTTGTACATTACTAAAGCAAAAGAACTGGCACATATATAATTGGAGGAACATCTGAAAGTTGCCCATAATAAATTGGGGAAGAGCCTCTTCTGATCACACACAATACACTAAATTATAGTAAATTTCAAAACATCCACCCATTACAATGCATAAAATTATAATGAGTTATGAAAAGTTACTTATAATGAGCATCTAATGGTCACTAAAGAAAGAGAAAAAAGACTTACAGCGACCCTTATATTTAGTAGAGGGCTTGATGCAAGGCCGCAAGCCAAAACTAAAAGGAGCATCCCAAAGTTGTTCATTGGCAATCTGCGAGACCTGTGAAGAACTGCTTCATTACCCAAGCAAAGGCAGATACGCATAGGGAAGGGGGGAAAAAAAAAAAGGAAATGGAAAATGAAAGCAGAATGATGACATTTATTTATATACACATAAACACGCGTGCATGTGCACACACACAAATATATAAATGCTGAGTCAGAATGATATATTTATATAGAGATAAGAATGTGTTACCCCGTGACTGGAAATTACAAGTGAGCAATGAGAAACAAAGAAACAGCAGACAAGGAAGAGTCAAAAGAAGCTAGAGAGAGCTTGAAGAAATTTATGCTTGATTGCTCTTCAGTTACAAGAAGAATCAAGCAATTATTGTTAGAGATGCAGGTTTCAATAAGCATTATGTTTCCTTTTATTATTACAATATCAAGATTAAATGAATGGGAACACTCATGAATAGGTCAGTTAATATCTAGATTAAATGAATGGGAACATTATAAATAGGTTAAGTTCAAAGAATAGATTGATTTATGAACAGATAGATACATGAATAAGCAAGTTCATGCATAGTAGATTCAATCCATGTAAGGTGTGAAGATAATTAACAAATCTTATATAAATAGGTCTCATCCCTCACTTGAAACCAAGTAAAAATTATTATTTGAAATACATTACCAAAGAGACTAGAAGGTTCTCTGTCAACAAGACCTCAAGATATCAAAGCGTCCTCTACAATGAGCTCTCACGCCACCAACAACATAGTTTCCAAACATAATGAAAGGAACCCTAACAAACTAAAATACTTTATGAACACAAATTTCACGATAAATCGCCCATTGACTAGTGTAATAACCTATGCACACAACGATTTGGTATCAAAACCAACTATCATAGGCTATTTGAGGGTCTTCAAAGAGAAGGTCCAAGCTTTTATGAAGCAAGATATGGAAGAATGAACAACCCTAGCAGCTAAGTTTGAAGAATGGATGCATTAGGTGGTGGAAATGAGGACAAAGATCGGTAGGATGCCACCAGAAGGCAGTGATAGCGTCATCCAGGGTGGGAGCACCGACCAACGTGCCTCCAACAGCACCCATGGGGGTTCCTAGAGCCACAATGCTCAATGCACAGACCAAAAAAGTAGGTCCTTCTTCTAACTTAAAAAAGCCCAATGAAGCTATCCGCCAATGACAACCACTGTTGTGAATGCTTAAGGCACGACCAGGTCTCCAACTGCCCTAGCTTCGACCGGCCAGATAAAGACCTCCCTTGCTGTAGGTGCAATGAGGGTTTCAAAGGGGGCCTCCCGCATGGACTTCCAAGCCAAATTTACCACAGATGGAAGGAAGGGGTGACCAGACCTTCATGCCACATTAATCCAAATTGGATTTTCTAGCATACAACGGCTCTGAAGATCCACTTTCTTGGTTCAACAAATACAAACATTTTTTCCAGCTTCAAAACACACTAGTAGCAAATGGGTGTGTTTGGTGTCTAGCTATCCAATTTAAAAGGCCCAAATATGGTATATCACATTGACAAAGGGGGAGTATTTGTCTGATGTGAGCTTAAAGACAAGCTCATTATCCAGGATGGAATTGGTTTTAAAGAAGCAGCTTTCACAAAGAATTATGTTCTTATTATGTCCTTTATAGTACTCTGATATCTAGCTTGTATAACTAGAAATACTCATGAATAGATTAGTTGATTTCTAGAATTGATGAATGGGAAAATTCACAAATAGGTTAAGTTCAAAGTATAAATTTAATTGAGGAAAAAATAAAGTTCAAAGTATAAATAGATTGATGAATAGACAGATATACAAATAAGTTGGTTCAAGCATGGGTAGATTCAATGTACATTATATGTGAAAATCCTATATAAACAGGTCGATCCTCCCACTTAAAAACAAGCAGGAATTATTATTTGGGTATACATTTTCTAAAGAAATTGAAAGGTTCTTTCTCAACAAACCCTCAAAAGATTGGAGTGTCAACTCCAACGAGCACATATACCACAAATCACCATAGGTTTCCAACTGAAAAGAAAGGAATCTTAACAGACCACAACACCTTACAAACAAAGATTTCATGATAAATCAGCCATTGACTAGATCTATAACTCATGCCTATAACACATTTCCACTCTAATATTAGCTTATATATGCAAGTCATCAACTTTACAGTCAACACAAGCATCACAAGTGTGCTAAACTCATTGCTTCAATCCTTACCCAAGGATTTCCTATGAGATGAGATCAGCATCTACGTCAAATCTTTTTTACCATTTGAGTGGAAACACAAAAATAAGGTCTTAAGCCTTGGTCGTAAAATCACCACAAAGTTCTCCATTGCAAAAAAATAATATCACCATATGAGCTATAACATTAAAGATTAATATCAAACTAATGTGCACATCATGAACAACATCACAATGGAGCTTCACTTTCACAAGATAAAAGTTTGGGTCGTAGCAGGATGAAAGCAGAATAAATACTAGTCTTCTAATTAGATAGACTAAGTTCGATTTTCCCCTCTCCCAATTGTTGAATAATTGTACAGTAGTTGGAGAAGAAAACAAAAATGAAAGCAAAATGATTGTCACTACTTTTGTAAGAAAAGATTCAAAATAGGATTAGTAGGCACCAAGTTCAGATTCATAGCTCATCCAATTATCATGACTGTTAGATTAAACTTACTTTAGATTTATACATGCCATACTGCAATGCTACTACATGCACATCCATGACAGTTCTTTTCATATTAGAGATTCATCAAAAGTCAACACAGAACTAATTGCCAAAACTCCAAGTTAGAGTCAACTTAGTTTGATATGCATAAGCTACTTAATAGAAACAATTTCCCATTGCACCAACAATCTTCAAAACCCTTGAGCATGGATATTAGCAATAATCTGACTTGTCTTTTTATGTCCGTGAGATGAAGGTTCTAATTGCTACAACAGTGGGTATGATATACATCAGCCTTCTCCACAAAACCCAAAAAATGATATGAGGACAAAAGGAGAAAGTATCTTCATTATGCTAATCTCAGCATTTCCATCTTCAACATTGTCTCACAAATTCATTGCGTGGAAATCACAGGTAAGCAATTGAATTTGTCTCGACCTTTTCTTAACATAGTGAACTTGATTATTCCTCATGATTTCATTTTAGATATATTCAACAAAACCATCGACCAAGTGCCAAAGCTTACAGCTCCTATCAATGAAAACCATACATTTCAAATTGCTTAATCAAATGCTGCATAAACAATGTATGTCAATCAGAGAAGCAACTATGAAACAATTTATCTGCACCCAATCTTTCATTATAACATCTCCCAGGCCTTTCACATGGAAAGAAATGATTTGCAATCTGCAGTGACTCCATCCAGTATCAGCCAAAATCTATGTCTATTGACTAACGTTCATGTAAAGCTCAAAACTTTAGCTCTGCCTTCTGCAGTCTCAAGGAAATTAACTGGAATAATAAGGTCTGCCACAAATTTCTCTCATAAGATAAGCTGTTCCCAGTGAGCTAAAAGATCAATCCCAAATCAATCCATTGACTTTCCATCTAAAGTACAATTTAGAAAAAACCAGGTGAATTCAAGGATAGATGTTTGCTGTCCCAGTCTCCTTATCTCAAACCTGTCCCTACTAAGAAGACTTGATATGGTGGAAAAAACTTCCATAATGATACTTGAATATTATTGGTACAGACACGCTTGAGCCAGGAGTCCTAGGACAACAAGAACTTACGCATAGCGACAGGCAAAGCGAGGAGAATTGGTGACCATGCAGCCCCCTCCAACTTTCGGAGTTTCCGAAGTTTACTCCTACAGTATATACATATATATTTATATGTATATCCTATGAATCTACTTTAGTCCTTCACCTTCCTACTGATTATCCGCGTCGCTAACTTACCATATGTCAATTCAAGAGTGAAATCATCCAAACTCTAAATGAAACTATTCTAACACTGAAAAGTATTCAAAAAGCAGAACTTTATGATTACTTTGGAGAAAAAAAAATAGGAGAAAAACATACCCTTTGAGCTTGAGATGCATTTTCTTTGGAAAGTGAAAGATTTTGTTGGTTTTGATGATCATTACCCAATTCATCTTCAAATTCAAGACCCTTTCTTGAGAAGGAGAGATAGATCAGTATAAGCAAGGAAAAAGCTAGAATTAGAAGAGTGATGGTGATGTATGAAGTGAAAGATGATGCATAGGGTTTCCTCTGGTGGAGCTTAGGTTTCCTCAGACGGGAAGAGAAAAGTCTGGTCGTGTTCACCATTTTCTTTTTCGATAGATCTCGCGTGTTCCAGATGCCACCTCACATGTGTAATTTCTATTTATTTGTAAGCCATGGCTGTTACGGAGAAACATGTCCCAACATGATTACCGGTGTCGCGTTACTTCTGTGCTGCCCGAAAAGAGGCTGGATTTCCACTGATTTTGGCGATCTTATGTATTGACAATTAAATATAAAAATAGAAAGAGAAATAAGTAAAAATTTCCTTCATCCAATTGGAGAGCGGTGAAAATAAACAGAAGTAATATAATGATTGCCTTATGCAAAAATAGTCGCGAATACAATAGAATGGACTCGGATGATAATCCAATATTCTGTCTAGAGATAACATATAAACGGAATGGAATGCAATATGTATGTAGTGAATTTATTAAAAGTGTATTTAATTATTAGACATTATATTTATATTAAAGATTAAATAACTAATTTTAATTAATAATAATTAATAAGAGTATAATAAGATTATAATTCCTCTCGCTCAAAGTCGAATCAACTTCTTATAAATTTTAAATCACCATTTCACCTTTTAAAAATATTTTCAAATATGAAAACTAAAATAAAACCTATTTTATTAGGATTCATTTTTGTAAAGTAAACATGATATAAAATTATTAAATAAATCTAAAAGCAAAGTTTAAAAAAAGGTAAAATATTTTAGTTTATTAAATATGAAAATTCTCTTATTTCCTTTGTCATCTCAAAAAATGAAAAGAAACATCCCATCTCATTTGCTCTCATTTCATCCTGTTAATCCAAATTAGAAATGAAAATACATTTATTCCTTTTCTTATTCTTTCCTTTTTCCTTTTTCTGTTCTACCTCCACTCATTTCTTCTCTCCTTAAAATTCTTTGTGGTTCGCAAGCGGTCAATCAGCAACAGACCCCAAAGAGTTGTTGTGCCAAATGATGGTCGGACTTCTTGGCGACGGAACCAGTTGATTAATGTTCGGAGATCTTCGTTTTTCACACCATTGTTGGTTCCAACCTTCGTCCTAGGCAGCGAAAAGAAATTCGAGAGCTGCTGTTAATATTTTATTAGAATCTCGTATAACTTACACATGTAAAAAAAATTTAATCATCTTTAGTTCAAATTAGAAACAAACTTCAAGAAATTTCAGAAAGAAGAAAAGAGAATGTATTCATAACTTTGGTTATGAATGAAAAATAATCTTTTACCTTGTACAATTATTATTTATAATATTTCTTATGATAATTAATTCCCTAACAAATTTTACCAACTACAGTTATTTGCTATCTTTCTTAACTAACTAATAGTTGCAACTGCTCACTGAATTGTCTAATTAATATCTAAAATTATAATAATTTCCCTCACCTTTGACAAAAACTTTATCCTCAAGGTTTAAATAAACAATATAAGTAAATAAATAAAAATTAACTAATCTTATATACTAAAAATAAAAATTTATCAATAGTACTAAAAAAGTTTGAAGTATTCATTGTTAGTTTTTCTTTATAAAATGGTCTTCCTTATTTTTTACTTAGCTCTTTAACAATCTTGAATATTATATTCAAAATTTAGTATCATTTTTTTCGAAAAGCATATTGCTCATGAAAAATGCAAATAATAACTTCAATCACTGCTACTATTATACTAGAATTAACATCAAGGAGATTATTGTCAACCATTTTTGTATTTTAATTTTTTGGAAATTCAAATAGTTGAATTACCAAAATTTATTAAGCTTGATGGAAATTATCTTCGATATTGATCTTGCATTATTATTGTTTTATAATGGAAATATTTTTTTATCATTATTTTGAATCGTTTCTTGAAAATTTTCTTTCTTCATAGCTTCTACAGTTGAAGTAATATCTTCGTCACATCGTTTCATCAATTTCTCTGCTTCAATATATTCAAAAATTAATTTTTCCATATACTTATTACTTGCAGCAAGTATACTTAAATTTTCTTGCACTTTGTCAAATAATGCCAACTTTTTCTATCTTGTTTCTTCCATATGAGCCATTACTTGCTCTAACGAATTTTGTATTTGCATTGATGTAATAGGATCTTGCAAATTGATCATAATTGGAAATGAAGAATGAAATTAAAAAACACAAAAAAAAAGATGATGATGATAGGGAAAGATAAGAAAAGAAAAGAAAAAGAAAATACAAATAGGATTGAATCAATGCGAATGAATTAAAAAGAACAAATCAAGGGCATGAGCAATGAGATTGCTATTGATAGAATATCGCTTAGCCCATTTATACAAACAAAAAAAAATGAAATTGTTTTTAATTCAAGTTAAAAACAAACCATTAGAAATTTGAGAGAAAATGAGAGAAAACTTTAGAATAATAGTTTTTGAATTTGATTTGAATGGAATGATGATTTTTAGTTTTACAAATGCTATTTATAATATTTCCTATAATAATTAATTTCCTAACAAACTTTATTAATTACGACTATTTATCATCTTTCTTAACTAACTAATCTTAGTAATTGCAATTATTTATTGAGTTACCTAACTAATATCTAAAATCATAACATATTTTATAAAAAGAAAAGAAAAGAAAAGAGAGAGAGAACTGAGAAATAAATAAAAAAAGTGAAGGTAAGTTTGAATTTCACATTATTCAGGCATTGTTTTTTCAATCTTTCTTTTCTTGTTTAGTTTTATATCAATAGGCCTTCAATAAATGTTTAAGGTTACCATCTCTATATTTTAAATTTTAATTATTTGTCTTTGGCAAATCTTATATCTATACCAACTATAGGAAGATTTTTTTTCTTGAATAAATTATGTTTAGGGTAATATTAAAGATCTCATCAAAAAAATTTTCTTTACACTTTTTACTATTAGATGGTGCCCATTGGAGCTATCATAACAACATCATTTTAATGCAAGTTGAAATGGTATAGGACAATTCTACACAATCTAATAATATCTACCTCCAAAAACATATGATTTATATGGATTGAACATAAATAAAAATGTACCAAAAGAAAAAAAGCATAGCCTCTTAAACTGGATCCTATTTAAGTCTAACAACTTTCATTGAACTTGTATTAGATTTTGGATTTAAAATTAAGAAATGATATTAAAATATCAAATAAAACAAAGAAATTGGAGATTGTAAAACTTATTGATTATTCTTAAGTAGATCACATTTGCTAGATGTAATTAATGAAGGATTTAAAGAATTCTTGAATAGGATGTACATGTTTATTATTTATTCAAATAAAAAGCAATTGAACAAAGTGACCACCACTTAGCCACCTCCCATTAGAAGTCAAACTAAGAAGTTAGGACAAAAGGACAATTGATTGCCTTAAGGAAGGGAGACGATTAAGAAAAAAGGTTAATTTACCTCTTATGGGGAAACTAATTCTTTAAATAGGGTCTCCCCGAAATTAATTATTAAAATATGGTTGAAAAATCACACTTACTAAGTGCTTTAGGTTTTGCCACTTTCGAACTCTGATTGGACGAAAAATACAAAGAAAACGCAAATATGGAGTGCGATTTAGAAATTGCATGTTTGAAATGTGATTTTGTAATTCACATTCCCAAATTGCGAGTTATAAATTGCATTTCCTAGTTGCGATTTCCATAGTAGCATCTCCCCCAATTGACATAATACCTATAGAGCAAATACAAATAATGGCAGGCTGGAAGATAGTTAGAGCAAAAAGTAAAACTCTAACTCTACTTGCAAGCTCAATTGCAAGGTCGCACTCAAAATGCAAACTATAACTTCAAACTCAATAGCTAATCCTAACTACAAACTCTAAATTCCAAACCAAAACTTCAATCACATCTCCTAACTCGAACTCCAAATCCAATCCCCAAGTACAAACTTTATTCAAGGTAAGCCTAAACACATCACAACTCTATACTTTGATTTTGTTCCATAACAAAGTTGACAAGTAAATAAAATGAAATTGCTTGAACAATGGAAACAAGTAACAATATATTAATATGAATATCATATACATATAAGAGCAACAGTTAACAACTTTTGTTGTAGCTCTAAGTACAAAATAGACCTCTCCAAGCTAACTAAATGAAGTCAACTTAAACCTCCATTGCCTCCTCTTGTAGTGGGATCGCCCAAACTTGGTGCAATTCTGTCCTACATGGGTAGATGTGCCCAGTCCCTTATCCCATGTAATGTGTTGTGAGTCCACCTGTGTAATACCCTCCTCTACGCCAAAACTTGTTGGATGTCTCTAAAAGTAAGGAGTAGTAGGAGTGACCATGGAGCTAGAAGCCAAATCAATGGTAAGTGTGAAAAATGAAGTCAAACTTGCAAGTATTTAAAGTGTAACTTGCACAAATTTAAAGAGAGAAGCAATGTTAGGATAGGTAAAACCATATGAATTTCCAAAGAACTAGTTGATAGATGGCATTCAAATATTCTTTTACCTACATAATGGACATTAAAGACGTGAATAGAACCTATGTAATGTAAATTTGGAAGAAGAAATGGATGGAAATTGCATTTCGAGAAGTAAAGGAGAGAGAACTCGCGACTGCTAATATTTTTAGCATGAGAAACTAATTTTCCAAATGAAGAAGAAGAGGGATTCGGGGGTATTTAGGGTTTCAGAAAATTCGCATCTAAAGGATGCAATTTACTCCCCATAAGATGCACTATTTCATTAAACACGGTATGTGAGTTGTGGCCATACAAATCGCATTTTCTAAATACTATTTTTAAATCGCATTCTCTAGATGTGATTTACTAACAACATTCACTAAACGTGAGTTCTTTACATTTTTTACCCAAAAAATGGTGGAAATTGGGAAAATGTAAATTGCACTTAGTAAATATGATTTTGCAACGATAATTTGGGAATTAGTTTCGAATAGACCCTATTTAAAGAATTAAGGGAAAACTAACCCTTTTCTCGAAGATGACTGCCATCTGCTTTGGTCAATCACTACCATATGTAGTCTACTAGAGCCCTCTTTTTGAGGTTCATGCTTAAATAAATGATTGTTAAAATCATGATGCTATTGTTCATTTAAATGCATAAAATTGGTAAAATCATATAAAATCGTACAAAATCAGTAAAATCAATTAAATCGTAAGCTCATAAAATCGTATATCAAAGTTTGCAATTTTAATAAAAATTTGCATATAAATGATTATATATCCATCTTTACTAAGGAAAACAATATAAAATTATAAACTTATAGAATTATATTTTTTAGTCACGATTTTAACAATTATAGGTTGAATCTAAATTGACCAAAATAATATTTCTAGTCTCTTATGTTCTCAAAAGATTTCATTTACATAATATTATATAGGTATGAATTCTATCTTGTTTTAGTTTCTTGTTTTTGTAGCATAAAATTATAAGTTTTAATGCTTACACTTAGTAATTAGTAAATTTTTTCCAGTCAATATCACAATTTATACCTTAACTTTGCCACTTTTTGCAATTATACATATGAAGTTTCAACTTGTCTAATTATATATCTAATTGAAAATTTAGTTGTCACAACCTACTAATAGGGATCATGGACCAATCACATACTCCTGAGCCCAAGAGCTTACTCATATAGTTCACCAAGCTATCCAAGATAAGTTGAACTTTGAAAAGCAGTGCATTCCTTAGTTCAACCTACTGAGTTACTTTGCTTTCCACATCATCCAAGAAGTTGCCAAAGTAACTAAACCGTATGCCAAGCCAACCTTTCCACAACACCTCTACCTAAGGCCGAGTATTAAATCAATATACTATCGACCTGATTCATATTAAGGCTGAGCTTACAACTATTTGGAGCTGACCACCTAAGGTTGACCTAACAATGAGCCACCTCTTGAACCAATCCTTTCCTAATCCTAAACATCCAAGCTACCAAATTGTCAACCCCAACCTGATCTATTCAGAACCTGCACTACTTGATCAATAGTATCATTTGGACCACAAAATAGATAGCTAACATGTATACTGTCTTTTCTTAACATTCGTACTATCCTTTTTTATCACTAGATATTCTTTTTGCTTGTTTACAACATTACCCCTATAAATTATTCTTTTTCCTTTACTAGCAAGGATCCTTTTTTTGTAATTTACACTAACCTAGGACTTACCCTAATTAGGTCCTATAAATACTTATGTATTGTAATAGTTGCAACAGTTAATACATCCTCAATATTCAGACATTTTCTTTCTTACGTAAATTAAGCGTGTCTTCCTTACTTTCAACTACTCTTATCTAGCCTATTGAGTATGGACTAGTAGCAAGTAACCTCTAGTCACACTTGTACATAATATCAAGTACGACCAGAGTTCGTATAAGGCATTAGTGCATCACATCCATCATCAATGCATGAGGACCCTTACTTAATGTTCAACTATCATTTATTCTTCAGACCATCTTGAGGTTCAGACCCACCCCTTGGTTCATGTGATACCAAACATCATATGTTCATCCATGCCAAACCATATCATCTTGGCATCAGTGCTTAGCTATGTTTGAAGCTAGTTTTTACTAGTGATTTGTTACTACTTTCAAGTGTTATAAGTTCTGTTGTCAACATAGGAGTTTGAAAGGTAAATAGTGTTAACAAATTTTGTGCTTTGTCTTCCCTTGTTTAGTGTAGATAAGATAGAGTACGAGTGTATGTTTGTCTATCGTATGTTAGTTATACTAGCTGTTAGTGTATTCGGTGTTAGTTTATTCTTGTTTGTGTTAGAAAAGCTTTGAGTAGTGTATCAACTATTAATCTCGTGAAAATATACAATAATGTCTTGCTCTAGTGTACAAGGAGCTATTGGTAACCAAGAGAGTGGTGCTCGAAATGGCTAAGGTCAATAAGGGAGTTTCATACCTTACTTTGTAGATAATTGACTAGACCGACTTATAGACATGGTGGCTAGTTTAGTGATTGCCATAAATGAAGATAGGTAAGCTAGAAATGGTCCCAATAGAGGTTGAGCCAATGAACAATTAGAGAGAGACAATGGCCCATACGATCGAGTTAATGCCTTAGTTTGAACCTGTTAAATTGGAGGAGTAAGTCAAGTTACTAGACACAGACTAGTGTTAGAGGAGATTGAAGAGGAAGATGACAAAGCATAAGAATATTACGAACTTGAGGAGAGGAATGTTGGAGCTCCTTGAGTACAAGGGTTAAGAATACATATCCCTAGCTTTTCTAGTAGTGGTGATGCAGAAAACTACCTAGACTAGGTAAATAAGATTGAGAAGCAATTTGAATGCTATGAGATACTTGAAAATGCTAAGGTTAAACTTACTATGTTAGAATTTACTGGTTATGCCACCCTCTGGTGGAAGAACATGTAAGATACACGTTGAAGAGAAGGAGAATGTAAAGTTAGGAGTTAAGATGAGATGAAGAGGGCCATGTGGAAGAGATTTGTTCCATGTTATTATTTACAGGATGCCTTTAAAAGGTTATAAGAGTTGAGATAGGGAGTATCAATTATTGATGCTAATGATTTAATGCAAAGTTGTTGAGCCTGAAGACTAAATTGTATCTTGATTTATTAGTGGGTTAAAGTATGAGATTAGAGATATTCTAGAAACTATGGATATTGGATCAGTTGATGACATTATTCGAGCTACCCAAAGGATAAAAGGCACCGAATGGGAAGATTTTGACCTCCTGTTGGTCAACCTACTACTAATCGACTTGTTTCGAGCAAACTTGTACTATCGAAACCAAGTAAGGTTATTGAGACTTGACCTACTCAAACTACCCAAGCAGAGGAGAAGGAGATCTTGAGGAAGTTTGAGAAAGGCCAAAGCTTAAGAAGAAAGACGAGATCAAATACTTCAAATGTCAAGGATTTGGACACATGGTTACTCAATTATGGTGATCCGAGGCAAAATGCTGACCATTGAGATAGACAATACTGATGACAAAGTGGAAGACTCGAAAGAGGCCGAATAGACCAAATTGTTCAAAGAGGAGGAAGTCATCTATAGTAAGGAAGGTAGTTTTATGCCTACCACCCTAGTGTTGAAGGAAACAATAAGTGCGAGTCTTATGACTGAGGATGAACAGAGAGAGAATCTTTTCTACATTGAATGCAAGGTGAATGGGTTACTATGTGCCCTGATTGTTGATAATGGGAGCTGTACTAATACAACCTCTACTTTCATAGTTCAACAATTAAAGTTGCCGACCAAGCCATACCCCAAACCTTATAAGCTACATTAACTCAATGACAAGGGAGCCTTGTAAGTGAACAAGTAAGTGGTTGAGTTGATCTGTATTGGAAACTATCGAGATGAAGTTCTCTGTGATGTCTTACCTATGAGTGCGTCCCACATTTTGCTTGGGTGATTGTAGATGTTTAACCAAACCGTGATATACGATGGAAGGAAGAACAAATTTTCCTTGGAGCACGAGGGTAGGAAGGTAAAGTTGAGCCCTATGACTGCCAAACAAGTTAAGATCATGTAGGCCTAATTGAGTTAAGTCCTAAAGAAAGAAGCTTTGGTAATGACTCGAGCTAAGCTAAAGAAGGAGATGGAGCTTAAAGAGCCAACCTATCTATTAGTTAGAAGGTTACTAGAGATAAGGAGATCCAAGGAAGGGCTGCTGCTTGTTGAGGTGAAAACACTATTGGATGAATTTGTCGACCTAATCCCATGTGAGCTATCTGAAGGAGCACCTCCTATCCGAGCTGCAAAGATAGGTAGATGAGTTGATGAAGAAAGGGTATGAACAAGAGTCCCTTAGCCACGATGCCGTACTTACTTTATTAGTACCAAAGAAAGATGGGTCATGGAGGATGTATATGGATAACTAAGCAATCAAACGCATTACCATCAAGTACAGGTATCCCATACCAAGGCTTAATGATATGTTAGATAGTTGAATGGAGCAAGAGTATTCTCCAAGATTAACCTCAAATATGGATACCATCAAATCCGAAAGCAAGAAGGCAATGAGTAGAAGACCGCATTCAAAATGCGCCATGGATTGTACGAATGGCATATGATGCCATTTACGTGTAGAGTACATTTATGCGACCAATGAATCATGTGCTCTAAGAACTAATAAGGAAATTTGTGGGGGTTTATTTTGATGACATCCTAATGTATAGCTCTAATCTAGAGACTCACCAATAGCATCTTCAAGTAGTCTTTACAAAACTTCAAGCTAAAAGGCTCTACACCAATTTGAAGAAGTGTGACTTTTGTCGACCCGAAGTGATCTTCTTAGGGTTTGTTGTAAGTGGTGGTAGAATACAAGTCAATTATGAAAAGATAAGAGCAATCACCAAATGGCCTGTACCGACTACTTCAGCCGACATGAGAAGCTTCTATGGCCTAGCATCATTTTATCGTAGATTTATAAGAAATTTCAGTACAATCGTGGCCTCACTTATGGAATTGTCAAAGAAGAATGTTGAGTTCAAATAGGGAAAGAAAGAGTAGAAGAGTTTTGAAGAGGTGAAAGAGAAGCTAACTACAACACCTGTGGTGCAAACCGTGACTAAGAACAGACAAGATCGATCATTGGATGGTTCTAAGCTTGCAGAAAGCTCGAAAAAGGGTAAATGGGGAAGGGTACAAAAAGAGTGATAAAGATGAATGGAACAGTAAGCAAAAACCCACGAACAGTTCTAGAGGATATGATGCACCAAAGGAACTTCCGATGACTCATAACACAATTTGATATGACATACAAATTAATCTAATGAGATTACTCGCCACCTAACCTTACTTAAGGATAAGGATAAGACTGATGTCGAAAGTAAACAAGCAATGTTTACATAAGAAAGAAAGTACTCTAGTGTATTGAAGGTAAAACTGATGATCTTACAACTACAAATACAGAGGTATTTATGCTCACAAACTAGGGTAACTTGCCTAAAAGGGAAAAAACAAAAAGGATATTTCCTAAATGAGCAATGTACATGTTACAAAAGGACAAAAATGAATATATAAGGAAAATAATCATTGGTGCTACAGATTTTACATGTGATACTGTATACGTAGATATACGGCATCGACGGGGTCGTTAGGAGATGCAAGCAAAAATACGGATAGATGTGCTTATCGAGCAGGGATGGCTTAATCAGTCCGGATTCTCTCTCTCGGCTTCTTAACAAGGATGATGTCGAGTGATTGGGTGGCTTGGTAATAGAGAGTAAACAAGCAGTGAACCTAAAGTACGATTAACCACCTTTGTTTGGCCATCAGTTTAGGTGTGACATGAGGTGCTAAAGAGTAATTTGGTTCTCATCCGATGCCATAGGGTTCTCCAAAAATGGCTCAAGAACTTCGGGTCTTTGTCAGAGACTACACTTATTGGCACGTCGTATATCTGCACAAGATCCTGTAAGAAAAGAGAAGCAATAACCGAAGCGTCGTTAGTTTTGGTGCAAGGTACGGAGTATGCCATCTTACTAAACCGATCCATGATGACCATTACAGAATCTTTTCCCCAAGCAGTTCTCAGCAATCCGAGGATAAAGTCTATGCTTAGTTCAGTCCATAACCTTGTCGAAATAGGTAGGGGCATTGCCTTCTCTTGTTTAGCTTAGTACTTGGCCTTTTTGCACACGATACAGCTTTCAATCACTTGGTGCACATCTCTTTGCATTCTTAACCAAAAGAATCGACCATTCAATAGTTTAGAGGTCCTCCTTTCTCTAAAGAGTTCGCCGCTATAGGCTTCTCTGATTAATAATTCTCGTAAGGAACAAGTTGGCATGTATAGTTTTCCTCCTCGAAACAGATAGCCATGCTCCACATAATACTCGTCTACTTTCCTCCCATCCACGCATCGCAAAATTATTGATCTAAAGTGTGGATCCTTAGAGTACTGTTCTTTGATATTCACAAAACCAAATAGTCTAGTTTGTAGTTCTGACAAAAGCGCATGCTTCCTCGAAAGAGCATTTACCACTACGTTGCTCTTTCCTTACTTGTATTTGATTACAAAATTGAATCCCTCAAGGAATTTAACCCATCTCGCCTATCGCTTGGATAGTTTGGTCTAACTTTGGAGGTACTGTAGTGACTCATAGTTAATATATATGACAAATTCTCTCGGTAGTAGATAGTACTGCCATACTTGCAGTGCTCAGATTAGCACCAAAAGCTCTTTATCATACATAGAGTAATTTAACTGGGGTCTTTGGAGCTTCTTACTGTGAAAGGCAATTGGTTGGCCTTCTTGCATCAAGATAACGCCTATCCCAATGCCTAACGCATCGTACTTTAGCTCAAAAATTTTGTCAAAGTCGGGGAGCACTAACATCAAGGTGGAGGTCAACTTCTTCTTTATCTTAGTGAAACTCCTTTCCTCCCTTTCTCCCCATTAAAAGTCGATGTTTTTCTTCGTTAATTCAATAAGTGGTGTAGTGAGGGTACTAAATTTCCTGATGAACCTTTAGTAAAATGAAACCAGTCCATGGAAACTTCTCACGTTGGCACAAGTAGTAGGGATTGGCCATTCAAGAATTACTCGAATCTTCTCATCATCAACTTGCAAGCCTCCTCTATTGACTATATAGCCCAAGAATACCACTTCCTCCTAGCAAAAGCAACATTTCTTTAGGTTGCCGAATAATTTATCAGCACGAAGAATATCCAAGACTGCTCTAAGGTATTTACAGTGACTTGGTATGTTGACGTTGTAGATCAAGATGTCGCTAAAGTACACTACGACACACTTCTTGATGAGATGTCTTAGCACATGGTTCATAAGCCTCATGAAGGTGCTCAGGGCATTCGACAAGCCGAAAGGCATGACCATCCACTCGTAAAGTCCATGTTAAGTCTTAAACACAGTCTTCTACTCATCTCTTGGCCTCATGTGGATTTGATGGTAGCCAGACTTGAGATCAATCTTGCTAAAAATTTTGGCTCCACTTAGTTCATCCAACATGTCTTCTAGCCTTGGGATCGGATACCTGTATTTGATCATGATTTTGTTTACGCCTCGGCTATTAACACACATCCGTTAGGTTCCATCCTTCTTCAGCACTAGAAGTACAAATACAGTACAAGAGTTGAGGCTTTCTCTCATGTATCCTCTTTCTAGCAACTCATTGACTTGATGTTGAAGCTCAAAAGCATGCTCGAGATTCATGCGATAAGCTACCTTATTCTGTAGTGCAGCACCAGGTATTAAGTCGATGTAGTGCTCTATGCCTTAGGTCGAGGGCAACCCTTTAGGTAACTATTCTGGGAACAGGTTGGCATATTCATCCAACAGTTCCCTCATCTCCTAGGGTAAATCGTCCTACTCCTTCATTTCCAGTAGTCGCCTAACCAACAAGAGGGTCGACTCATTGGCATTAATGGCCTATCGGAGCTCAGCTTTACTCATCACCAGAGCCTTCTTCAATCCGCGAGCAAGTTTCGTCTGTAACTTGTGAACTTCTCTCGGCGGCATTGAATTTAGCGTGATCTTCCGATCATCCTTCTCAAGCATGTAGGTATTCCTGTAGTCATCATGGATGACTTTCCTATCAAATAGCCATGGTCTTCCTAATAATACGTAGGAAGCACACATCGGCAATACGTCATAGAGAATCTGGTTGGAGTAATTGTCGATAATGATCGGTAGCAGTATTTGTCGAGTGACGTGTAATGCTCCGTTCTCACTCAACCAGTGCAACTTATATGGCTTTGGATGTACAATAGTTGGTAACCTCAGTTTTGAGACTAGGTCATCTAACACTACATTGGTTCATCTCCTACTGCCCACGATGAGGGCACACGTCTATTCATTCACCTTACAAGTGATATGAAATAAGTTCTCTCTCTACTCCTCCTCTCATGAGGGTTCCACGCTCATAATACGTCGGACAACCATGAGTAACTGGTCCAAGTCCTCGGCATACACATCTTCCTCAATTAACTCTTTCTCGGCATTCTCCTTCTCAGGAGGAACCTCAAGTTCCTCATCCGTACTCTCTATTTCTAACTTTGGGATGTTTCCCTTAATGACCATCATCCTTCGGTTTGGGCATTAAGTAGCCATATGTTTGAACCCCTAGCACTTAAAGCATTTGATCTGGCTGGTCTTCCTACTAGACCCTTTCCCCTTCTCATACGTTCGGGTTAGCACTACATCTTCAGGTCAGCTTTTCTGCTCGACTCTGACATCAACCCTCCTGCTAGACTTGGTACTCGGTAGAGTCCGGTAACTTGTCTTGGTCAGCTAGTCGACATTCGAGTCGTTGCTCAGCTTCCTCTTCACCTTTCTACATGTTGGGCAATCCTAACAGCTTCATCCATTGTGTCAAATCGTTGGAGTTCCACAATGTCTCGGATGTCTCCTCTTAACCCACTAACAAATCTTGAGACTGTTTGGGTTAATGGTTTCTCCACTTCGCATCGTAACATAAGCATTTAGAATTCCCAAACATACCCATCAATAGTTCAACCTACTTGTCTCAACTCCTAAAGCCGAGTGAAAGTATTTTGGAGATATGTTTCAGGTACGAATCTGTTTCTAAACACTCTCTTCATCTCGAGCCAAGTATTAATCTCTTGATACCCCCCTCTCCTTCTCATGGCCTGAAAATTCTTCCACCAAATGGTGGCATATTTGGAAAATTCAACAACAGCAATCCTCACTTTCTCATAATCCTTATATTGGTAATAATCAAATACATGCTCCACCTTCTCCTTCCAATCCAAATACTCATCAATATTACCAGATCCATTGAAACTCAGAATCCAAAGCTTCATATGGTCGGATGCTTTGGAGACCTGTATACACTCCTCTTTAAAATACTCTTCTTCCTCATCATTAAGCTCTCTCAGGTCTATCCATCGCCTTACTCATCCACTAACTACTCTACGTTTAACTGGCCGAGTTGGGTTCTGACCTTTAATAGGTTAAGCAGCTTATGAAGTGTTTTATACGGCTTCAGTGAGTTGGCAAGACAATGTATGAACAACTTAAGTCAAATCTACTAGGAGGTTAACTACCTCATTGAGCCTCTCGTCAATGCTTCTAAGAGTTCCCTAAGACTGATGCCTATAGTAGACAACTCTACTATCATCACTAGTACCAACATTCATATTTGCGTCTATCATTTTTTCTTTCAAGATTCAAAATTTAAACAAACACTTCAAAAAGTGAATAGCTAATAACACAGCAGTCAAATGAATTCAATAACTGACTCTGTTTCACACAAGTAAAATAGAGCACAACAGAAATTCAAGAAGAGCTAACTTTAGTTCACACAAAACCTCTACTTTGATACTAAGATGGTGTAAACGGTGACCAAGAATAGACAAAATCGATCATTAGATGGGTCTAAGCTTCTAGAAAGCTTTAAAAAGGGTGAATGGGGAAGGGTATGGAAAGAGTGACAAAGACGGATGGAACAGTAAGAAAAAACTCACAAATAGTCGTGGAGGATATGACGTACCAAAGGAACTTTTGAGAATTCACGACACAATTTGATATGATGCACGAATTGGTCTAATAAGGTTATTCACCACTTAACCTTACTTAAGGGAAAGGATAAGAGTAATGCCGAGAGTAAACAAGCAGTGTTTACACAAGGAAGAAAGTACTCTAGTATATTAAAGGTAAAATTGATGATCTTACAACTACAAGTACAAGAATATTTATACCCGCAAACTAGGGCAACTTACCCAAAAGGGAAAAGACAAAAAAGATATTTCCTAATGGAGCAATGTACATATTACAAAGGGGCAAAAATAAATATATAAGGAAAATAATCATTGGTGCTACAGATTCTACATGTAATACTATATATGTGGCGATGCAGCATTGGTGGGGTAGTTAGGAGATGCAGACAAAAATATGAACAGGAGGCCTTATCCAAGCAGGGATAGCTTAATTAGTCCAGATTCTCTCTCTTAGCTTCTTGACAAGGATGATGTCGAGTGATTGGGTGGCTCGGCAATAGAGAGTAATCGTAAATTCGGCATACTATAGAATAAAGGGCAATCATACGGTACGACATTAAAGGTGACTCGACAAATAAGTATTCGGCCTCGGCAGGGGTTGGTTGGAATATGAGGATTCGTTGTGCCATCCCCTTTAGCCCTTGGGTTTAGCTGCAAGTTAGGGGTCTCGTAGCTTAATTCCCATCATTCCCTTTGGGTTGTTTTGGATTTGGGATCTAATTCAAATGGTGTTCGCTCAATCCTCCATCAGGGTGATATGGACTGAGGTCGGTAATGTTGAAGGTGTCAAAAACCTCATAATCCTCAGGTAGCTCTAACTTGTAAGCGTTGTCACTGATTTTCTAAAGGATTCTAAAAGGTCCTTCCACTATTGTAGATAACTTGTTCTTCCTTTTGTTCAGGAACTGCTCCTTACTGAGGTGTACCTACACCAAATCTCCCAACTGAAATTGTTTAGTTGACTGACCTTTGGTCTTTTCATGCATTCTCTTGGTAGCTTGGTCGATGTATTAAGTGACCTTGTCATAGATGTGCTGAAGGGATTGTGCCTTGGCCAGGGCATCAGGGTCCTCTTGCATGGGTGTAAGTATAGTGGCATGGTCAAGGGGCAATTCGGGATTGAATCCATAGACTACTTCAAAGCGGGTCTGCTTGGTGGTGTCATATATGGTTCGATTATAAGCAAACTCAGCATGCCATAGAATAAAGGGTGGTCATACGACACGGCATTAGAGGTGACTCGGTAAATAAGTATTCAGCCTTAGTAAGGGTTGGTTGGAACATGAGGATTCATCATGCCAACCCTTTTAGTCTTTGGGTTCGGTTGCGGGTCAAGGGTCCTATAGCTTGATTCCCATCAACCTGTCTTAACTTTGCCAAGCTTTGATAAAGTATTCAAAGTAAAGTGTGATATGTCTGAACTAAACATAGTTATCGTGCTAATGCAGGAAGGCCGACCTATTGTTTACTCCAGTGAGAAGATTAAAAGAGCTACACTCAATTATTCTATTTACGATAAGGAGTTTTATTCCTTGATTTGAGCCCTGACTATGTAGCAATACAATCTGTTACCTAAAGAGTTTGTGGTCTATAGTGATCATGAATCTTTGATATATTTGAAGAGTCAGCCCAACTTGTCTCAAAGACAAGCCAAATTGGTTGAATTCATGGAGGGATTTTCTTATGTTGTAAAGTATAAGAATGGGAAAAACAATGTAGTAGCCAACGCCTTATCGAAACGACATTCCTTCTTGATTAAGTTACAGACCAAGTTGCTTGGCTTTTCAATGATAAAGGATTTGTATGATAAGGATCCACATTTTGGTCTTATCTATACCATGTGTGAGGAAGGCCGAATACTTGATGACTATCGCAGGGGGGATGGATACTTGTTTAGGAAGAAGAGATTATGTATCCCAACCTATTCCATGAGAGAATTGTTAGTATGCGACATACATGGAAGAGGATTGTGTCAGGACCTTAAAGGAGGCTTAGTAAGATTACCGAAAATTTTCATGTCATGTGTATACCCATGTTATGGAAACTATCTTGCAAGTTAGAGATTGCAAGACTCTAAATGATAAATCACTAAGATTACTGATTTTTAAGTAATTAATTTGTTATAACATATAAATATAAATAACTATGGATGTCTGATATCCCACAGTTTCTCAGAACCGCAGTGAAACGGTATTCCCTACCAAATGATAAGATCAAATAGAATAAACTTAAAATTCAAACTTATTGAAATTACTAAATCTAAATATAGAAGTAGTATTTACATTTAAAGTTTCACATGAACTAAACAATCTCTCTCTAATTCTAACCTCTAAAACATCTTAGCACTTGCACTTAATGCTCGACTTTTAACCCATGTCCAATTATCTATCAATTTGTAAAAGAAAAAAAATTGGGGAGTAAGCTACAAGAGCTTAGTGAGTTATCCCTTATATTATACTGGCAAGCAAGTTATCAAACAAATTATTACAATCATATGAATGTATGCATACACAGTATGCCAAATAATATATGTAATTGATCGGTGCTGCATATAATATCGGATTTTAAAAGAGTTAGAGATACATTGACACTAATTACGACCGAGCTCCAACACCTAGATTTTTAACCATAATTTGAATTTCGTCTTTCATAAAATATATTTCCATTTCTAAGAAGTATAGTAATACCCAAAATCCCAAGCTTAGTAGTGAGGTGGCCTTTGTAATCCACACTCACACCTTACAGCGAAGGTCTCTAGACTTGACCCTCAGCTATACGGTTGGCATCTCCATTGCCTAATGAGCCCGTAGGTTTGGGTAAGGTCATGTTGTATAAGTGCACCATACAGAAATACTTTAATATATATAAACAACCCTTGTAAGGCCTCTCTTTACCTCCGCATGAAGTAACGGCCGGAATAAGTAATCTAATGCATGGATAATGCATGACCCTTTTAATTTAAGATAAGCCAAATATAATTAAGTCAAATTATGAGACAATCAATTAATATCAGCAAACCATCCAAATCATGTAACAATCAATCATACAATCAAATCATCAATTATTGTATTTAACAATATTTCTCATAGTAATCAATAAATATCAAGCACATGCATATCTCGAAACCCCATGCATCAAGTTATTAATATTTAACTTAAGTGCACTAACTACAAGCGCAAACAAATATAAAGTCATCAGGAGTACTCACTTAACTATGACGACTTGCTCTAGTCATAATAATCGATTGAAAGATCCTTACCCTTATCGAGATCACTTGATCATTACGAGATAATAAGGATAATAAGTAATTGAATTAACTAATAATTGTAGATATTTATCTACCTAATTCTATTTAGATTACTAGTAGTTTTTATTCGATTAAACCTAATCGCTAATCGTATGTAACTTTTTCATTTTATTTTCAATATTTACAAATTTATAGTCGATTTTCATCATTTTCAGATGCATGTTCATACGGTGATGTCCGTTTTGGACGTTACGACTTGTATTTTACGATATGAACTAAATTTATTAAAATTTTAACTATTAAAGCTTAAATATTCTTATTGCTTATGTTTATATCCTATTTTAGTACTTAATGATTTAATTAGCTATTAGATTCTTACACTTAGATGATCTTATAGTTTATTATTTTAGAGGCTTATGGTATCAATCGCTTATGTCATTAATTACTTACGTCATCGCTTATATCATCAATTACTTAAGTCATTACTTAGGTCATTAATTGATTAAGTCATTACTTAGGTTATCATTTGCTTACATAAGTCCTTACTTTATGCTTAAGTATCTTATGTACATTTATACATATGCTAAGTATACACTTATACTTTTACTATACTTGTATGTATACTAGTATATTTATACATATATCGTATTTATACTTATATATATAGCTGTATAAACATACAGTTACATATGTATTTTATACGTATTTTCGTATGCCTAGTATACCCCCTTAAGAAATCTTTACAAAATCCATATTTTTATACTTTAAGGGCTTATTTAACATGGTGTATGTGTATATACTTAGCATGTTCTTTATTTTAGGTTATGGTCATAAAGGGTATTCATGTATATGGCTTTCTATACTTATGTACAAGTAGTTTTCCTGTTCTTACCTATGTATATGTACATCTATACTATGTATTATACTCTTGTACATGTATATAAGAATCCTATTTGTATCAACATGCATGTACATATTACATGTTAATTCTAAAACTAACATAACATAAATAGCTAATTATCAATTAAGATGAAATATTATATGAAAACATACCTCTTTTTCCTTCTAGATAAGGGTAAAGAATTTACTTAGATGTTAAGATATAAGATATGTATTAAGGTGAAGGTAAAAGGAAAAAATGGAAGTTTAGAAAAGGAGAAGAAGAAGAGGAGGTTACGGTTTGGAAATAGGGGGAGAAAAGGGGTTTACTTTGTATTAATTTATGGTTCATAAGTAGGACAAGTGGGGTTTAGAAGATCCCCATGTGTTGGACGGTAAGAAAGGGGAAAAGAAAGGAAAAAAAAAATCAAAAGAAAAGAGAACAAAACTCTAGATGGCAATGACATATTTGTTGACTTTTCAACATAGTCAACCTTTTGATTTTGGTCAATCTTTTGATTTAGTCAACTCTTTGAAATTAAATATAATTTGTGTGTACATAATGAGGCAATTAAGGAAAATTGGGAAGAAAATTAAGGAAATAAAAGGAACTGTGGAGTTTATTGAAATGATTAATAAGAATAGTTAATAAGATCTCCCTCTAAGTATTTATATCCTATATATATTATTTAGTATGGTATTTAATATAACTATCATGAAATATGCTATTTAGTATGGTAATATTAACTGCATATAATATAAACATCAATTATACACTTAACTCTACTAACTTAGTTATATGATTAGAAGATGGATGTGATCTATAATGTAATATCTTAGTTTTCTAATAAATTAAATTAGTATTGTAAGCATTTATGAATAATTAGAAGTTATCTTAATTATTTGATAATGATTTAGTATGATACTAAGGATATATTAGCAATTAGGGTTTTAGAAAAGATTATATTGACTTAGTACCTTTATATCCTTAAAGTTATAATTTTAAAGTTTTATCACTTTTAGGTACAATCTCTAGTGTTTATACACATTTAGGGTCTAAAAATTTTATACACGATTGAATCTTCGGTTGTTATCTTAAAGTTTTCATCTTAACTAGCCTTGTCAACTCTTAGAGTCTTCAAGCACACTACAGTCTACTTCAAGATTCTAGACATTTTGCCTAACATCAAACTCATGAGATACTATCTTTAAGATTCTTTTAGCTAAAAATGAAGAAGGATGTCTAATTTGTGTTGGAAAGGTGTACTACTTATAGAAAAGCGAAGAGTCGAGACAAGTAAGGACATTATTTACCATTGCCCATCCTGACTAAACCATGATCCGATCTGAGTATGAACTTTATGTTAGGGTTGTCGAAGACGTCCCAAGAGAAGAACTCCATCATGGTGGTCTTGGATCGATTCAGTACGATGGCATACTTCGTGCCCTACTCTAAAAGTAACGATACTTCAACTATCTCTTTTCTTTTCTTGTAAGAAATAGTCAAACTGCATTAGTGCCTCGAACCATTGTTTTAGACCAGAACCCAAAGTTCTTAAGTTACTTCTAGAGAACGTTATTGATACAAATGAGAACTAAGTTATTGTACAATACATCTTATCATCCAAAAACGGACGGACAATCCAAGGTTGTCAACAGGATAGTGGGAACTTTAATTTAGGTTGCTGTTGGTTGGAACATGGTTGATTGGGATCTATGCCTACCGATAATAGAGTTTGCCTATAATAAGACCGCTTATAGTGTAACAAAAATGTCTTCATTTAAGGTCACCTATGGGTACAATTGTAAACCTTGTAAATTGTAGTGTGAATTTCATACTGAATCTAAATAATCCAGATAACTTTATGAGTCAATAAGGTTATATAGACTAAAAACTTTACTAATTTATAAACATTAAACTACTATAATAAGAAAAAACTAAAATATTGATAAAAAAAAACCCTAATCACATAAAATTGCTAGCGAGCTATTAGAAATAACTTCTAAATGCTTATAAATGTAAAGATATGATAAAGGCATATTTTTCATGTTTTAAAGTGCAAATTAAGATAGAATTATTATAGATTTTATAGAAATCATTAAGAATTGATACTTAATTATGTTTATTTGGACATTTCAGAAATTAGAGAATTCAAGAGTGGAATTACGGACGATTTATAGGAATTTTATGCAATATGGAATTCAAAGCCGTCGGCCTAACAACCGGCTTACAACTTATAACTTGCACTAGTAGCCCTGGATGACTACGCTGCCAGCCTAATTGCCAACCTTGCACTTATATTGTTAGCCTTCATAGTCGGCCTTCATGAAAAAAGAAACTTCACTCGAGCCAACCCTAATTTTTCATATAAATAGTTTATGCTTCATGATTGGAGAGAAGGGGGTAGACACTTTTCCTTAGACATCGAGAGTCATAGAATAGTTTTAAATAGTTTATGAAGAATTCTTTGGGAGAAGCGCTTTGATCATTGAGAGGATTTTGCTTTTGTTGTGAAGACCAAGATTGAAGTTGCAATTGAAGATTATTTCTTTCTAATACAGAATCGGTGACATCTATTTCAATTATTCTTATGCAATTTTGTGAATTACTTATGTTTTCAATTATGAATTTTCTTACAATTTCAATCAATATTTGTGTTTTTTTTTTCAAATCCATGGCTAACTAAAATTATTTATGGGAATTGATGAAACCTCAGATAGTAAAGATGATGATTATGTTCATGTTATAGGATTAAGAGATATATGGATGATTCATAATTGCAATTTCTATGATTTCAATTATAATTATTCAATTGATTGTAATTGTTAGAAACCCTAATGATACGGGAGTTTATTAGGTTTGATAGAAATTCTTAGTTAATTTGATTAATCAATGTGGAAGTAGAGTAAATTGAATTAATTAGAGATTATCTAGTGATTAATGCGATATTCGACGATTGATTATTCACTAAGACATTAAACAATTATAATATCAAGAGATATATGATCATAATTTAGAGTTCACTGTTAATTGGAAGATGCAGAAGCTGACTGATTAATTAGAGGTTTAAATCCTTAAATTTTAAGGTATAATAATTTTATTTGAATAACCATATAGCTATTAATCTATATAATATGATAACAATTTGAATTGCATAATATAGAATGGATTCTATTTTCCCACAGTTCTTAATTGATTGCTTAATTATAGATTTTTCATAATTATTTTCTTTTCAATAGCTTTAAAGTAATTATTAGATTAATTAATTTAATTTTGATTGCTTGAATATTGATAAGAACTAGCATAGGACTAGTAATTTCTTAGTCTTGGAGGGATCGACCACCTTACTTTCTTTATATTACTTGATTCTGACCCAATATACTTGTTGGAGTATTCGCGATTTATTTTTCTATATATAGTTCAAGCGAATCAAGATACTAAATTAATTCATTAAAAATTATAATCTTATTTTATAATAAATATTAATCTTATTTTTATATAGATAAGTTAGCATTATGTTAATTTAGACATTATTGGTTATTTAGACAATATGTAATAAATATTAATAATATGATTTATGATTTTTCTTATAATTATATTATTTATTATTCTAAATATTATTTATAATATTTGAAATGTGTAGGGAAATTCTAATTATGTTTTATTAATTTATTACATTTGATTTTCTATTTTTCCTCTTACTTCATCTTTTTCTCTATTTTCTTTTTATTTCCAAATTATTTACATATAATATATAAAATATTATAGGAGTTGACCAAGTCAACATGTCCTTGTCAAGTATATTAAATTTTCTTATCTTTTCTTTTTATTTTCCTTTTTCTTCTTATTTTTTCTTTTGGCTATAAGTCTCAATTGTCCCTACTGGAACATTCTTTAGTCTTCTTGATTTATTTCTCATTTACATGTGTAATTAACTTACCTTTTCTCTAGAAATTAGAATTTAAGAGTATCAACACAACTCCCATCACCTTCTTCCTCCACTTCTCTTCATTTTCTTACCTACACTTTTAACTTTCAACTATACTATCCCAGTAGCTAATTTCTAGCACTAAAAAGAGGGATTAGGAGGAGGATTCTTCATCAAACCAAGTAATTATCTTTCCTTTACATAATATTAGTATTAGTCTTTTATGTAATAGTATGTATTATAGTATATTTTGTACCATCTTATTTTGATATATTTAGCATGTATTTTAGTATAAGGATTTAGAGATTATATGCAAATATGTTAGCTTTAGATGTATAATTTATTTCTTTTAAGGATGTAAACCCCACAAATTTAGTTTTTTTAGTATAGAATCAAACTCATGTACTGTAGATGATTTTTCTAAGTTAATTGAACGATAAGTTTAAAACCAATTAAAATTTTAAATTTGAAACTCAAAAGAAGTATGAAAGACCTTAACTTAATAATCGAAACTCTAATTGTGTACAAAAATCTTAAACTCTAAATATGTGTAACTGTAAGAGATTGACCCTAAACTTAATAAAAACCTTAATCGCTTATAAAAACCTTAAATTCTATACACGTGTACATATGAGAAATCGAACTCAAATTTGATCAAAACCCTAAAACCAAAACTTTAAGCTTATAAATATATTAATTTGCTATGAAGACGATAAAACCCTAAATTAAGCCAAATAACTTAACAATATGCCAAATCGCATACTAACGAATAGAGATAACTTCCAAATACTAATAAGTATGAGAGTACCAAATAGATTTATAAATTTGATAATATTATTATATAATTATTTTTAAAAAATTATATATATACATATAAATTAGTAATATATGAATTAAATTATCTAAATATAATTTTAGTATTAATTTGTTATTTATGTGTTATATAATTAATATAAAGTATACACCTTATAACTTTCTTTATAATTTGAATATATATTATTATTAATATTATTTATAATATTAGAAATAATTGGAGGAAATTCAATTTTATATTTTATTAATTATTTCCCTTATTTTACTCTACTTCATTAATTTTCCTTTTTATCTTCTTTTTCATTTCTAAATTATAAATTATTACATGTACATAATATGATTATTATATTAATATTTTAATTTTGACCAAAAGTCAAAATGTCCTTTTTAATATATTTATGGCTTGTTTACTTCATGAAATAAAATAAGAGAGAATTGAATTATAATTCTTAAGGAATGAAATGAGGATATAATTGTTTAGCTAGATTTATAAACAATTTAAGGATAGACATGTAATATAACTTTAATGACTAAATTATTCTCAGCTAATTTTCTTTCCTAACTAATGGTTAGCGATGGTGCTTGGCAATGGTAATAGTAGTGGTGGCTATGATAATTGGTGTTGGTGGCAACAGTAGTAATAGTAGCGGCAGTTACGATGATTGGTGGTAGTAGAGAGTGACAACAGTGATGGTAGCGGTAATGGCGGTGGCGATGGCAATGGTGATGGTACTAGCAGCAGGTGCAGTAGTGGTAGTGGTGGTGATAGTGGTAATGGTAGTGGTGGTGGTGCTAATGATAGTAGTGGCTACGATGGTAGTTGGTGATAGTAATGATAACAGTGGCGGCGACGGCGACGGTAATAGCAGTGGTGGTTGGTGGTGGTGATGGCGATGGCGGTCATAGTAACGGTAGCAACAGCGGTGATGATGATGGCAGCAGTTGCAATGGTGGTGGCGATAGTGGTGTTTGGTAGCAGTGATAATGGTAGTGGTGTCTATAATAGCTACGAGTGGTTGGCGACGACGGTAGTGGTTAGTGGTAGGGATGGTAGTAGTGGCGATAGCTATGGCTATGATGATGGCTATGATGGCAGCAGTAGGGATTGTAATGGTAGTAGTTGTAATGGTAGTAACGGCGATGATAGTAGTGGTGGTAATGGTAGTTAATGGCAATAATCGTAGCAGTGGCTACGGTGGTTACAATGGTTGGTAGTGGTTGTGGCAGCAGTGACAACGGTAGTAGTAGTTGGTAATGATGATGGTAGTGGCGGTAGTGGCAATGGTGTCAGTAGTGGGGTGGTGGTAGTGGTAACTATAGTGATTGGTAGCAGTAGCGGTAGCGGCAATGATAGTGGCAATAGTTGTAGTGGTGGTGGCAGTGACTACGGTAGTTAGTGATGGTAGTAGCAACGGTGGTAATGGTAGTGGCGATAGCGGTGGCTAAGGTAGTTAATAGCGGTGGCGGTGATAGTGGTAATGGTAGTGATGATAGTAGTGATGGCAGTAGCTACAATAGTAATGGTCAATATCGGTGGTGGTGGTAACGGTGGTAGTAGTGATGGTAGTAACATGGGTGGTGGGTAGTGGTAGTGGCAGTGGCAGTGGTGGGCGGTGGCGAAGGCGGCGATAGTTGTTGGTGGTGTGGTAATAGTGGTTATTAGTGGTAACGATAGTAGTGATGATTATGGTTAAATTGGGATGAAGTCGTTTTTGGAAAGAAAAAAGTTGAAATTTTATGAGAAATCATGATTCTTCTATTAAATTAAGGAATCCTTATTACTTTATTTCAAGTAATAGAGATTCCTATGAAATTATGATTTAAAAACAAAAAACCAAGTGAACGTCGTAATAAGGAATAAGGAGGGAATGAAATTCTAATTCCCCCTAAGTGAATGGGCCATTAATATCCATTTCTTTTCCTTTTCTTTTCTTTTTTTCCCTTTCTTTTTCTCTTTCCTCTCCCCTTATTGCCATAAGCCACTTATGTGATCTAGAAACACCTTCAAACTTCTTGAATCATCTTAAATAAATGTAAGAAAATTACATATACCCTTCTTCTTCTTGAACCGAAAATTGATCCCCCATTTTCTATCTCTTTCATTTCTTTTTCTTACTTTTCTCCACTTTCTTCTACCTAAATTTCACACACAATTTTACTTACCGCTCTATATCACAACAACACTTAAAGGAGGGAGAAAAAGGAGGGTTTTCTTCAAGAATATATCAAGCCAAGTAATTATGTATTATTTATTTATTATTAGTATTAATTCCTTTATGTAAATTATATTTTTGTGTATTCCTTAACATATTATTGTGTATATTATATTTGATGTATTATTTTGCTTTGATATGTATTAAGTATGTATTTTAAGATACTGCACTAGAAACTTTATAAGTATTTATTAGATTTTGAGTGTATAATTTAATTCTTTTAGAAATTATGTTTTCATGTGTATACATGTTATTATACATATGGATACATACTTATATATATGAATATATTGTAGAATTTGTGGACACATGTACATATATACAAGCATATGTAAGGTTTATGTATATATATATATATATATATATATGAATACAAAATATAGATATGCATATAAGGGAGTAAATAAGAGAAAAGGATAAGGAATATATAAAAATACACATATATATGCCACTATATATACATATATAATATGTACATAAACTTACATAAAAGAAATATTAAGTATTTATCTAAATATATAAAAAACCGAAAGTGTATATGTATGTATATATATATATATATATTATTGAAAATTCATTAAGAAAATATAAATAAACAAATAAATATACATGTATAAAAGTATGCATAAAATTAAATATAAATACATATATATGTATATGTACATGTACATAAATACGTATAATTATAAGTAAACTAAAGTATAGATATGTATATATGCGTATACATGTATGGGTATACGTATTATAATAGTATAGCATAAGTATATGTACAAGTATATATACTAGTATATTAAATATACACACATACTTAAGGATACATATGTACTATATATATATATATGAATATAAGTATATATATAATTGTAATATACTTAAATAATATAATATCATAAAATATATATATATATATATATATGAATGATGGGTTGAAACCCATAAAGGATAATAAAGGCCCATAGTAATTTAATTAATTAATTATAATAACATATAATATATATAATAATATAAAATTTGAGAAATATAAAATATTTAATAAATAATAATAACATATAAATGTATATATATGATACCTAAGGAATACAAATTTATATACATCAATACATCAAATACTTATTTAACTTTTTTTAAAAAAGTATGTATATATATAGTAATAATCCAAAATTTAAGAAATATCAAAATAAAGAAAAATTAACAAATTGCCACGTAGATAAATTGGAACATACCACATCATCAATTTACCTAAAATAATTAATTGAACTAAAAATTTCAAAATAATTAGAAAATAATAATAATTAATCAATTAAGAAAATTTACAATAGTAATAAAATTAACATAAAAATTAAACTTAAATATGAAGAAATAATGAAAACTATATAAATTAGACATAAAAAGTAAAATATTATAAAAATATGGAATTTAGATATTAATTATATCATTAAATAATAAAGAACAACTTAAAATAGACAAATAAAACTATTTAGATCAAAATAATAAATTTCATAGCAATTTAGACCTATATGGGAAAATGTGGGTTTTACCATTCAAAATGGACCCCATTACCCAAACGTACGTCCGAAAACGATAAGCATCGACTATAAGATTCTAAAAATTAGAGTTACAATAAAAAAGTTACACGCGACTAAAGATTTAAAATAAACTGAGAAGAATAAGTAAGATAACTAAGTTAATTGACTCTCTAAACAAATAATAAGGAGAAATAAATAATTAGATATATAAAATATTGTAATTTACAAATAAACAAATATGTTTACTATTTATCATCATAAGTTAAACCATATTCATGTCCTGCTCGAGTTATAGTGAGAAATTAGGTAAATTGTAATAGATATTACTTAACTAAGGAGTCTAGTTTTTTAGAATACTTATAAGTTTTATTATCTTTTAGACATTCAATTGTTGAGTTTTGGAAACCTCCAAAGGTGGCTTGGTGAATAAGCATTAATCCAGGTGAGGGAGTTCTAATGATCTGCTATTTGCTTATGCGTGTTATTTGTATAATGTTTTATTGGTTGTTATTTCTTATATGTTCGAATGACTATTTTGCTTGTGTGCCATCATTTGTATAATTACCTTCTTAGACTGGTAAACATAAATATTTAACAAAAGTAACCGGTCATATTTGTCGCATATGTATGACTTAACTAGTATACCGATGGAAAGTGCTAGCTTTGTAAATTTTTGAGAAGAGTCTTTTTAGAAAACGTTTTTCTAATCTTAAACATATTTTTGTATGACTTCTATGAGGGTCCGTAGTGCTGGTAAATGATATTTTTATCGTTAAGGAAAAACTAGCTCGGATCTTCAATTAATAGCGAGATGACTTAATTTATTATGCCCGTAGGGCCTTGGATATATTTTGATTGTGAAAAGACTTACATATTTATGCCTATGGAGCCATGGATATATGTTGATAGCAAGAGAACTCATTTAGTTGTGCTTGAGGGGCCTTGGATAATGGATGACCCTAGTTGGGGTCTACCTATTTAGATTGGTAACTTGATTAGGGTAATAGTCGAGTATCGTTTGGAGGAACGGTACCCTTAGGTAACCTCATGTAATTAAGGTGAGGTACTTTATGCAAGTAAGTACAGGGGATAATCGACATGTAGACAACGTAAATTTGCGCATTCCATAGTTCCGAACTCTTATAGATATGTTGCTTGCATTTATCACACTTGTATTTATCTCATATATAGATAATTTGCATGTGTGCTAATAATATTTGATAACTTGTTTAAACAATAGTGTTAAGGAACAAACTTACTGAGCTATGGTTGCTCATTCACTTATAGTTTCTTTTGCAGGTTCATTTAAGTTAGGATTGGGATGAATTTCAAGTTCTAAGTGCAAATTAAAGATAGGTGTGATAATGTAGGGTTAATTGAAATGGTATAGCTGGTGCAAAAACATTTTATGTAGAAAATATTTATACATTAAGATTATGTATAATTTAGTATTTCTTGTAATTTATAAAGTTGTTTTATCTTGTTTTATTATTTGGTAGGAGATACCAATTCTCTACGGTTTTGAGGGATTATGGAACATTAGATATCCGTATTTATTTATATTTTACTATAAGATAATATATTAAAAATTAGAAACCTTAGTAATTAATTATTTAGAGTCTTATAATTTCTAACTTGTAAGGTGGTTTTCATATCATGGGTGCACACATGATGTGAAAATTTTAGGTAATCCTACTAAGCCTTTATAATATCTTGACAAAAGATATTGTACATACGTTACTAGTCCCCTATAGGGTCTTGACAAAGGATGTTGTGCACATGTATATATATATATATGGTATTATACGTATAGATAAGTAGACATATACATATATATATATATACATATCTTTATTTTACTTAGATACATGAGTATATGAGTAAATATATATGTATATATATATACACAATTTGTATGTATATGTATATGAATATAGAAATATATTGTATGTACATAAATACCTATATATATATACATGTATGTATGTACACAAAATATTATATATATATGTGTGTGTGCATGTGTGTGTGTTTGTATAGGTGTTGTATATTAAAAATTCTTTAAAAATATAAAAATAAGTAAAAATATATACGTATCAAAGTATGTATAAACTTATGTATAAGTAGGTACAATAAAAGTATAGTATATGTATAAATACGTATACATACGTATGCCTACATGTATAGATACATATACTAAGTATGAGTATAATTATTAATATATTAAGTATAATGATATAAAGAAGAATATATATGTACATATATGTGTATGAGTATACATAATAAAATATTAAATATATGTAGAATATAATAAAATGTACATATACATATAATGGGCCGGAACCCATAATACACAATTAAGGTCCATAATTTATTAATTAATTAAATACGATAATATATAAATATACCTAATAATAATATAAAATTTAAGAAATATAAAAATTAAAAAAACTTAATAAAATGCCATGTGGACTTCTAAAATAATGTCACATTTGCAATTTAATTCTAATTAAATAATTAAATCGAAAAATTCAAAATAATTCAAGAATAATAATAAAATTAATTAAGTAAATTAATGATAATAACAAAATTACAATAAATAGTAAATCAAGCTTAAAATAAGAAAATAATGAAAACTACATAAATTTCTAAAAATAAGAAATCACAAAAATATAAAATGTATAAATTAATTAAGCTGTAAAATAATAAAGAAAACTTGAAAATTGAATAATAAAAGTATTTGGATCAAAATAATTAAATTTATGGTAATTTAAGCTTATCTTAGAAAATGTGAGTTTTAACATCCAAAACAGATCCCACTATGTGAATATATGCTCGAAAATGATAAAAATCAACTGTAAGTTTATAAATAATGAAACTAGAATGAAACAATTATATGCAATTACAAGAAGAACTAGAACTAAGGAAAATTGATAGAAATATAGGTAAATATGGTTAAATAGGTACATAGGATAGTTAGTTTACTTAGATACTTATTATCTTTCTTAATTCTTAATCAACAAGTGAACTAGACACGGACACCGACTTCCCTGAGGATTATTATGATCCTTGACCAACGTCATAGCTAAGTGAGTACTTTCTATGATTCCATACATGTTTGTGCTTGTAGTTAATGAATAATAATTGTTATTAATAACTGGATGATGTATAGGGTTAGGTTATGCATGTGAATCTTATTGTTTGACAAGTTGTGAAATTACCTTGAATTATGATAACTTACTATTTGTTGCATGGTAGATTTAGTAGGAATTGATTTAGTAGGAATTGATTTGTCTATAAATTTGGTTGGTCATATAATAATTAGACCTTAATATATTAGACTTGAATAAACTAAATTGGATCATACATAAACATGTATTGCATAATTAATTCTAGTTGTCACATCATATGGAGGTAACGAGAGGTCATATGAGGGGTTGACAATTTCTAATTATAGTGTTTCAGTATGATACACACGTATTATATAACCTTACCCTGACCCATGGGATTATTAGGCATTGGAGGTACCAACTGCCTGGCTAAAGGTTAAGTATAGAGTCCTTTATTTATTAGTGAGTATGGAATGCGGGGGCCTACTTACAATTATACTTGGAACTTAATTTTTGATTGAAACCAACTAACAACTAACTGTTTTGAATTGAATACGAAACGTAAAGTTTCGTAGTGAAATAAGTTCAAGTATAATACTTGGATCTTACTAATGCCATGTATACACCAACCTTGACTTCAGAAGGCGTTAAATCTGAGTTACATACAGTACTTAGTCAATTGTATGTATTTGTGTGACATACTATGTGAACATGCATACATATGTTGAATTAATGTTTATATAAATTTCTTGTCTGTATAGTTAGGGGATACCTCACTAAGCTTAATAAGTTGACACCATTGTAAACTTTTGTTGCAGGAGGGCCTGCTCATTATACTTAACCGAGGCATACCCGGGGTCAGTTTAGTGTTTTGGGGTGTGAATGTAAGCTAGAGAGAAAAGCGAACTTATGTACAATATGACTTTAACATAGACTTGTAATGATCTGTGTAATATTACACAGAAGTTAGTTGAAAAACTTTATTCTTTTATAGAATGTTTACTAACCTTTTGAAATTATAAGTTTTGTAATATTACAATAGCTATAACGTATTATAATTTTATGTTATATAAGTTGTGTTGTGATATTATCTTTATCTACATACTCTTAGGTAGATGATCTTAGTAATAGCCTTGTATGTCATATAAAAGGTCACTAATTGGAAGGGGAACCAATCTACGGTCTTTTGTGCAATATATGGAGCCTACCACAATTAGGTCGCAATCGAATTATGACAACAACCCTAAGCTCCCAATGGACCAAACATCCCTTCTAAGCCCAAATGATGACTAGCTAGCTACAGAAAGAGTTGATGCTATTAAAGCAATGTACTAGAAGGTCATAGAACAATTAAGTCGAGCTGCTACTAAGCTCAAGAGACATAGTGGAGGATAGAAGTACAGGGAATTTCAATCAGGTGATCTAATCTGGATTCACCTTAGCAAGGAATAATTCCCAAACTTAAGGAAGAGTAAGTTATCTCCCAAGACCAATGGACCATTCAAAGTGCTTGAAAAGATTAACCTTAATGCCTATATGATTAAATTACCTAAAGAGTAAAGAGTCTCGGACTCCTTCAACATTGCTAATCCTCACCTATATACTCTTGAAGACAAGCAACATAGAACTGAGTTGGATTTGATCCTAAATCTCAAATAACTCAGAGAGGATAGGGATCATGGACTAATTACGCGCTCCTAAGCCTGAGGACTTGCTTATATGGTTCGTCAAGCTATCCAAGGTGAGTTAAACTCTGAGGACTAATGCATTCCTCAATCTGACTTGCTGAATTACTTTGCTCTCCATATCATCTAAGAAGTTCTCGAGATAACTGAACCGTGTATCGTGTTGACCTTTCCATAACACCTCTGCTTAAGGCCGAGTATTAAATCAGTATACTGCTAACCTAATCTATGCTAAGGCCGAGCTTACAACTATCAAGAGCTGACCACCCGAGGCCGACCCGATAGTGAGCCACCTTCTAAACTAATCCTTTCCTAGTCCCGAACATTTGAGCTACTGAACTACTGACCCCAACCTGATCTATTCAAAACCTATGTTGCTCGATCAATAGTGTCAATGGAACCATAGAGTGGACAAATGACACGTACATTGTCTTTTCCTAACATTCGTACTATCCATTTCTATCACCGGATATTCTTTTTGCTTATTTACAACATTACCCTTATAAATTATTCCTTTTCCTTTACTATCAAGGATTCTTTTTGTTTTTTTTTTTGTAATTTACAATAACCTAAGACTTACCCTAATTTGAGTCCTATAAATACTTGTGTGTTATAATAGCTGCAACAGTTAATACATCCTTGATATTCAAACATTTTCCTTCTTGTGTGAGCTAAGTGTATCTTGCTTACTCTTGACTACTTTTATCTAGCTTATTGAGTGTAGACTAGTGGTGAGTGACCTTTGACCATACTTATGCATAATATCAAGTGTAACTAGAGTTCGTGTGAGGCATTGGTGCGTCATATCCATTATTAGTGCATAAGGACCCCTACTCAGCCTTTGACTATCATTTATTCTTCAAACCGTCTCAAGGTTTAGACTTACTACTTGGTTCGTATAATACCAGACGTTGTGTGTTCATCTACACTAGATTGTATTAGCCTAAACTTCAATTAACTCTAATTCATATTGTTAGTCCATTCGATATGATTAGCTAGTGGGATGGCTACTTATAGCCTTAAGGGCTTACTCGACCTCCCATAAATGGCCATCAACCGTTTCCTATAAAACTGTGAGTCGCAACTCACTTAAAAAACATAGTCGCGCAACCTATTAGTAATCTTCTGTACCCGTCTACAACCCTATAAAGGTTGCATGAACCCCCAAGGTTGTAGGCAACCATTTCTTTGGAAGATCATGCCGACTAGACTAACGGTATGAATTGGAGTTAAATGAGATATAGACTATGATAACTAAATCTTCAATTAGATGTATAATTAGATAAGTTAAAGCTTCAAGCGTATAATTACAAAAAGTAGAAAAGTTGAGATGTAAACCATGACATTACCCTCTAATTTTCTCTATACTTCCGCCTTATGTTTGACATTGAAGTTCATTTAACATGACATATATGTCTATGAACTAGCCAGTAGAGGCTAGTTATGGGTCGAGTGTCCAGAATGAAGTGATGTATAGTTTGTAAACATCTAGTCTCATAGATAAGCAAGTCATTGACTAGTTTGCTAAGAATGCTTAAGCCAAGAAACTCAAAGAAAAATTGTTGATGGGACTTAGAGGATGAAGGCAAGGTGTCTAGGCATGGGATTAATGGACTAAACTATCTTATAGGTGGAGAAGTTAATATCGGACAATTACCCGATATAGTCATGTACCGAAGTTCACCAACTATTAAGTTAGTTGTGTATTAGGAGAAACAAAGAGAAATCGACTCTCATTGTTGATATGTTTGTTCAAAGTGGCATCATAAACAAGACATTGTTTATATCAATTATTCCATCAGATTTACTTAAGTCTATATGCGTTGCATGCATCCTATATGTTTTTGGAGCAATTATTCTTGTTGGGAATCATAATTCACTGATTTATATTAGACTTAGTATTGATAATGGTTTAGTTAATGATCATTCTTAAGATCTCCATGTTTATCCTAACTACAACTATTAAAGACTTAGCTTAATCTAAATTTCTAATTTTGAAGGACTAAGATGACATCTTTGAAATTTCACAATTACTTATTCTTTAATTTATTTGATAAAAGATATGCAAACTAAGGTTTAGTAATTGATGATTATTAATGAAAAAAAATGTTTGAAGATTATTCATTCTTGATGGGAGAAAATGTATAACAGGTGTCAAAAGTCTTGTGTGCTCTTATTTTATTAGTAAAGGTATAAATAGAATGATCATGAGCTATTTGAAGATTTACTTCATAGGTAGCTCAATTTACTAAATCTAATATAATGCTCTTATCTACTTAATGATAGTAACTAATTTGAATTAAATCTTTTCGCATCAAATGCAATAACTCTTAATTTCTAATGGTGATTATTAATTAACAATGCATTTGAATCGTAAATCATGAATTGAAATGCAAATTGAGTAAACAGAATGCAAGAAACAACAAATTCATAGTTCAATGCTCCAGGAGTTTCTAGAAAATATTGTTGAGAATTTTGAAGAAAAGCATACCCATTGATCTATTTTCACAGTTTCTATTAACATTTTTATTTTGTGATCCACTCCTTAGATAAAATATTGATTGCCATACATATTGTTTTGTCAATGAAATTAACTATTATATATATATGAAAACAACCCATCACTAAAAGGTAATAGAAGATCAAAATATTTATGATTATTTCAAAGAAAATGCAAGCAATGAAACATACCCTTTTAAGCTTGAAGTGTAAAGTGAAAGATTTGGTTGATGATGATAACTTAACTTCAATTCAAGACTCGTATTGATAAGGAGATATCAAGACCTATTATTATTAATAACCCATTCCCTTAATTAAATACCATGATAGCATCTCTATTTATTAAGAACTAAATAAAATTGTAATGATTTATTACATTATTTATTTGGACCAAAAAATGGCCTAAGAAGTGGATCCTTAATAAAATGTAAAGAACTATGTTACCTTTATTTCAAAAACCCTAACATCTTTTTCTTCCATCAACTTCTACGTGGGTTTTTTAGGTCTACGATGGTTATGGTGCTAAGTTGCATAGGTTTAATTAAGTTACATGGATCTAGTTAGATCACTTGAATCCAATAGTTGTGATGCAAGATCATATGTGCAATTCATGTTTGCACTTTGTGGGTCTAATAGTTAGGTTCCATAGGTTCAACAATTGGGTTGTGTGAGTCCAATGGTTGGCTACATAGGCTTGGTGATTTTTATGCATAATCTGCAATGGTATTAACGTAGTTTCATTTTGGTTGTGCATGGTATTGTGAAGTTTCACAAAATGGTGTTACTTGTCTCTAAGTAACTTAAGCAATAAAATAGTGTTATTGATTTTATTCAACCATATCAACTAACAACAAAGTTTGTTCTTTAGATGTATTTATGTTGTTTGAACTTTTCTAATAAGAGAAAATAGAAGTAACCAATAGAAAGATGACACTTAGCATACTAACATAATGACACAAGAAAAAAATATATAAATACTATATCTTCACATTGCCTCCTCAAGTTAGATAATCTTAGTAAGACAACTTGCTACACAAAAGTGAAGCTAACGTTCAGTTAACAATTTGGTTAGTAAATTAACAAGCTGCAAACAATGATTAAATGCAAACAGGTATGTGAATATCTCTCAAAATATATGATATTCACAAAAGTTCCTTGGTTGTTGTTGCCATACTTCTATACTTAACCTCTATAGTAAAGGTGGAATTGATTATTAGTTTTCCAAGAAACTAAAGCATTTTCAAGCATCAAACAATAACTAATAGTAAACTTATGATCCAAAACATGCACCCTAATCTGCATCAAAGTATCGTACCACAAGGGAATCAAAGGAAGAAGAAAAGAGCCTAAGGGAAGAAATATCCTTAAGATACTCAAGAACATGAAAAAAGAGGATATAAGCATGATGTTCTTGGCTATGAAAAGAATCGACTAAGCCACTAGATAACGAAATAAAGATCAAACCTAGTAAGAATAATATAAAGTAGACGACTAGTCAATCATTTGTAGAAAGTGAGATTATCAAGTAAATCCATTGTTTTGTTATGAAACTTCCAACCACTAAGTGGAGTTTTAACTAGTTTGGCTACAAATAATCCAAAATTCATCAAGACATCTAATATAAACTTCCATTGATTGATTAACACACTATAAAAAGTTTTACGTATTTTAAGACAAAGGAAAAGCCTTTCTAAACCTAGATCTTTCATAGTAAACATAGCATCTAAAGTACTCTTCATGAGAGAAATCCCTTATTGATTTGTCTTAGTTATAAGCATATTGTCTACATACAGTAGTATTATAATAGACCCTTCACTCATATATTGTATAAACAAAGAATGATTGTGTGTCTATGTAGACACTTGATTTTTGCCCCCAATAATTATAACTTTTGTTTCTTTTAAATAGGATTGTAATTAAAATATATATATATATATAATAGAAAAATAAAAAAAATAATAAAAAATAACCAAAATTGAAAAAGTGATGAAAATACAAAAAATGAGAAAAGAAAAAATTATAAAGATTTTTAGATTTTTTAGGAAGTAAATTATTTAAGGACAAATAGTTTTAGTTTAAGCTTAGTTTAAATAATTATTTTTTAGAGTTGTATATTTTAAGTACAATTTAATTATATCAAATATCAAAGCACAGGCCAACGGCTTAACGGATATTAGAGTATTGATATTAGGGTGGCTTAAGGTCTTAGGTTCAAATCTCACTAGATACTTAGGTGTCTTTTATTTCAATCTTTTTATTTTTTACAAAAAGCAAGTCGAACGCACGAGATTTATATCTAATTAAAATCATTTGAATCTAGTTTAATTTTTATTAAATTGGATTTGCATTGATATAAAGGATTCGGATCTAATTTAATCTTTATCAAATTAGATACAATAAATATGATTTGATATGATTTAGTTCGAGTTTTATAAATACATACATAATTGAAAAAAAAGTTGCAGTCAATTTTCACGATTCCCCCCTGTCCAACTTGCTCCTATCATTCTCAAATCAAACCACATTCGTTGTCCGTCAACACAACGGTCCACACAACACATGAAGCTAACATCCACTGTAGCATTGATTTAGCCACATCTAGTCGAGTTCACTTACACTACAACAATCTATACATGCACACTCCAGCAGCCACAACACATGATCAGCATAGCTCCATCCTCATCGCTAACAAAATGCTGCAACAATCTACTCACACACAACCGTAGTTCAGGCCAACACGCTCCAACAGCCGTACGTCACTAGTCAAGTTCACTCGCACTGCAGCAGTCTATGCACCGTACGCTGCATCACCACTACATGTCCCTTGCATGTTTGCTGCACACTATAGCCCTCTTCCATCCTCACCGATCAAGCACTGACATACAGTCGACAACATGCATCACTTCACACACTATCTTCCGTTATTGCACTGTCTTTAATCTTCTGCACAGTGCCATTCCAACCACTACTAGAGCACGTCTGAACACTCCCTACTGCAACCCCAACGCTGATAACAGGAATTGAACCAAGCTCCAATTACTGCAACAAGCCACGTTCAACAAACCCTTGTCGATGATTCGTGTCACAACTCTAATTAGCCATGAACGTCCACTGCTGATCCAAATTCCCACACAGCACACACACGATTGCAGCATCAATCACCCGTAAGCAACGTTCTCTACGCTGTCTTCCCATCCATAAACAACCTGCATATCCCCGTCCCAATCGCACGCTTGACTGAGGCACTCCTCCATTGACAGCAATGCATGTACAGCACATATGACGCCTGTCATTCATTGCGCGAAAAGCAATCAATAGCACGCTCCAATTGAATAGCCTTAAGTTCGATTGTTTTTTTTTTTTTTTATTTAGTTATTCTATTATATTACATTATTATATTATATTAGATCCTTAGTTAATTATACGTGGTTACATATATTAACTTAGTGGTTTCTTTTTGTGTTAGTTTCCTCATATATGTATATAGACTAAGTATATTATGTTACTTATTTAGATAGTTAGTTAATAATAGTGGTATAGATATATATGTATATATTAGTCTAGGAAAATTTTTAAGATTATTTTTTGGATTTCTCACTTAGAAAACCAATTTTTAGATTTAAAAATTAATGAAATATCAATAAGATTTTTAGGATGTCTAAGAGAAGTTTTTTTTTTTTTTTATAAGATAAAGTCACTGAAGAGTTAAGGTCCTTTTAGATTTTTTTTTAAATAAATGGAATTGATTAAAAACTTAAATCTAGTTGGTTTCAAAATCAAAATGAAACAACACACGAAAGATTTTTAGAAAGAACTACAATCGTTTGATCCCGACTAATGGGTACGTAGACACTTTCGAGGTAATAATAAAATTTGTAGAAACTTAGGTTCGTTTTCTTCTGGTTTTTATTTTTTCTTAAAAATATTATAATTTGAAAAATCATCTTAATTTCGGTAAATAGATAGTGATACCTATTAGGGTTTAATCGGTTAGCCCCTGAATTCGAAATCCTCTAGTTTGTGTGGAATTAGAATCGAAGACCAGTAATCTAATCGTCGTCAACTCACCTAATTGATTACAATTTTCCTTTTTCCCGACCAACACCAAAAGCTATTTTTTTATAAAAAACCAAAATTTCCCAATTTCTTTAGTCGATGATTAATATTAAATGGGTTAGAGTTTAATATTAATCGAGAAAGTGGGAAATTGAATTAAATGAAAGAAAACCAAAAAATCAGACTCGATAGTGAGGCAACTCCACTAGGGACGCTGGAGGGCTAGCTACTAGAAGTTACCAAAAATTATTTTTCGAAAAAATAAAAAATAAAAAAGAAAAAGAAAAAGAACTTAGGTGTGTTATTTTATTTATTTCTTTTTTACTGACATTTTTTATTTGTAGTTTATTTAGGGGGGTTAGCTATGGGGGTTTATTTTATTTTTATTCTATTTTTCTATATTATAAATGTATGGAAAATACGGTCAAAACCAGGCCGTTTTAGGACCTTAGGAGGGGGGCCATTATGTAAGCTTCAGATGTTGTGGGGCAACCACCTTTCGAGGCCGATTAGGCTACCCCACTTAAGTTCAAATGCGATCACAGAACCGTTGCTTTAAAAAAACACGATGGTTGCAGAATTCAAAGACCTTTAGAACCCACCCTTTGCATTACATGAAAACTTTTTTTTTCAAAAAATCACAAAAACCTATAATGTGGCAAACCTAAATGGACAAGGACAGTTGTGAAGTAGTAGTTGTAATAGTTCCTTATAAATAATTTATGATAATTCTGTATAAAGTTTAGAATAGGTTGTAATTGTAATTTTGATTTTTTTTACGTAAGCATGGCTAGATCAAGTCAAGAGCCCTTTAAAGAAATTCATGTCCACCTACCACATTGGCTTCAAAGACTGCTTCAGATGTGATTTTGACTCTTCAACCCAAATAAGCAGGAGTTTATTAGGAATAAGATTGGGCCAATCCTCTCTCTATAGAAGATCTCCACGAACATCACTCTAGTACGGGCCTTAGTCCACCTATGGGAGCCCGAATCCATCAGTTTCTGCATGGGCCCACATTAACTAAGCCCAACTTTAGAAGAATACTCCCAATTGTTGTGGGCCCCCTACAATCATTGATGATATCTACGTCCTAGACTTAAAAGTTGCAACACCAAAGATCTTCAGCAAGTTGTTAAGAATCAGAAAAACCGAGATAAACTAGGTTCTAAATCAAGGAAAGACCATTCGGTTAGAGGATGTTATGGATCGGTTTTCTACTCAACTAAAGCATAAAGACAAATGGGAGGTTTTTTTGGCAAACTTAGAAGCATGGCACCAGCATAAAGTCAACGCTTTTATATTAGTGGTCTTCAATACTATGTTGTTCCCTAACGATAGACGCTAGGTCCACTTTAGAATTGTAGAAATCGTAACCTAATTTTTTAAAGGGAAATCATATGTCCCAACCCTCTTGGCCGAGTAAACTCGGTCACTGAACCATCTCAAAAAGAAGAAATGAGGAGATTTGAAGACTAATATGGTCCCACTAGTATTCTGGTTCGTTAGCCACATGAGAAGTTACCAACTTGATTTCAACCGGGCTGAGTTTACCCAGTAATGCGATCTCATTAAGTCTTTTGAAGAAAGAATTGAGTTGCTAAAAAACATAGCTAGCCGCTATTGGGTCCAATATTTTCAGAGTATGAAAGAGGAAGAGTTACTGTTGATGCCCAGGTGGTTTGCAAGTGAGGAAATGATAAGAAGATGTGATGATTGCAAGGCGGTGCCCTTAATCGTCTTTAACCTCTACATTGGATACGTCCCAGCCAATGGACTCATTGAAGACATGATTCCCAGACCATCATTGGAAGCTATCTCACTAGACTTTCATGACCCCAGCATGTTGGTGGTTGACAAAGTAGCTAAGCTCCTAAGCATTCGAGCTCTTTGGTGCACAAGAAAGACCACCCCTACCACTAAAGGAATAGTAGGAAGGGGCCAGACAACCAAAGGACTTCTTTATCGCCAATTAAAGAAATTGAAAGATATGGAAGACAGCAAGGAGAAGGGAGAAGTCTAAGTTAAAGCTGAACCTAAGAGAACAAGTAAAAGAGAGCAGCAGTTGGAGAATTGTTGCGAGGAGTATCACTAGAAGATAAAGGCATTCGAAGCATAACTGAAGTGGACCAAGGGCAAGGAAGAGGAACCTTCCAAGATCCAAAAGAGGAAAAAGACGCAAGATGAGCCCATTAGCCGTAAGAAGATTAGAATTTAGATTTTAGAATCTTTTAATGTTTTCTTCTTTAGGATTCCTTTTTCGAACAGAATAAGTGATGTAAAGTTCACAATTGCAAAAATTAATACAAATTAGTTAGGTTTTACCACATTAAAGGTCTCTTGCCAATCCTTAATTTTTCATTGCATTTGTGTGATACATATCCTGCATTTATATATTTAATGACTTCCTTTCCTTAGAAAAATGTAATATATGCTAACCTTTTACTAAGTTTTCAAAATCAGGTAAAATCTCAAGATAGCTCCCAAATGTTAAGTCTTTCAAAGAAGTCCGATTAGAGCACGTTCCTAGACTAAGATGGCCACTACTCAAGGAAATGATAGAGAACCCGAGATCAATGATCCCTCCGAGCTAAGGTTCCATTCCATAGAAAGGGCTATGGAGAAGATAGTAGAACAAATGAGCTTCTTAATAGACAGCATCGCTTTACTACGAGCCACAGCATTAGCTAATGAAAAAAGCCCCAAGCCTCATTATGGGAAGAATACGCAGGCTCTTGAAGCAAAGCATAAATATCCAACAGACCCATTTGAGTCAGAAGGAGTCTACTTGAAAGATAACTCAACCTTTGAACCCGACACATATGTGGCCCTGAGATCGGTTGACCAAAGGCTTAATACAGATAGCTTGAAAGAACTGGAAAAGAAACTGACGCAATAGATAGCTGAGAAGATGAAAGCACTTATAGGGTATGATGGATTTGAACAGGTAGGGATCACCAAGTTTTCCATGTATGACCTCAGATCATACCTTGAGAAGTTTGAGGTATCAGAGTTTGAAAAGCATAACGGGATAAGCTACCCCAAGCTCCATACCAGGTTGTACGTTAGGAAGATGGGTAAATATGTTCAGTATGATTCACTCATGGTACAGACATTCCAAGATAGTCTGACGGGACCGGCCCTAACTTAGTATGCTTAGCTCAATCTGAACCAGATGAATACATTGGAGAAACTTGCTAGGGCATTTTACGAACAATATAAGTTCAACGTAGAAGTAGCTCCAACTATGATGGACCTAGTCACCTTGCAGAAGAGGAATAATGAATCGTTCAAAAAATATGCTCAAAGGTGGAGGTCCTTAGTTGCATGAATCTCTACTCCTACTACCGAAAAGGAGCTCACATCAGCTTTCATTAACACCTTGGAAAGGTCCTACTTCTCCCATCTCATCAGGCAAGCCTCGTCTAATTTTGTTAAAGTGTTAGTAGTAGGGTGTAGGATTGAAAGTGTTATCTCTTCTGGCAAGCTTCAAGAGCTAGCAGATAGAAGATCATCAGCGTCGTCATATGGTCCCAGACTAGCTGGCAACAAGCCTAAAGAATCTACGGTCAGTATGGTAAACTCAAATGTCAGACCAAATGCTTAAGTCGCTTTCAAGATGAATCCTCCTTCGACTTAACAACAGTTCAGAGACCAGCCTTAAGCTAATGGGACCTATAGACAATTTACCAAGATACCAGTAACCTTAAGTCAAGTTTTCGAGAAGTTGTGAAAGGATAATTTGATACGGTATGAACTTCCTAGTGATCGATACCAGTCGAGAATCTTTAACCCCATAGTAAAGTGTGAATACCATTGTGGACAAGTGGGGCATTCGACTGATGCGTGCTAGAGGCTAGGGAATAAAATTCACGACTTGATAGATGAAGGAACAGTGCAATTAGATTTTGTAGAAGCCTTAGTTCTTAACGTTAACAATAATCCCTTACCTAACCACTGGCCAATGATTGGTGTGATTTTTGACGACTGTACCATTAACGTCATTAATTCAGATAAGAAGCCTAAGGTTTTTGAGTTCTATACTAGCGAACAGGCTCTAAAAGTGAAAAGGTACACATTGCACGTACCGTTGGCACCAGAAAATTATAAGGCTGCCCCATTTAACCATCACCTAGTAAATCAAGAGAAATCAAGTCTTCTGGTAAGGGCAATTACTCGATTAGGAAAAATCTTCCACCCAAGAGAAGAACATGAGAGAAAGGCCGCACTGAGGGAATCAAATGATAAGACGACGGCTGAATACATTGAAGGGCTATTGGCCTTTACCAAGATGATCAAGTTGAGTGAGTATAAGATCATGGACCAACTCAGTATGACTCCTGCACAAATATTGTTGATGAGCTTGTTGATCACATCTAAACCGCACAAGGAAGTGTTATTTCATACTTTAAAGGAGGTAAAGGTCCTTCGTGAAATTCCAACTGAGAAGATGGGACTAATCACTAGTTCCATCCTCGCCATGGATCAAATTTCTTTTTCATTTGAAGAATTGGGCAAAGAAGGCAACAAACATACGAAGCCACTCTTTATAATGGTAAGGAGTAACGATATCATCATTACCAGAATATTCATTGACAATGGATCATCATTGAACATCTGTCCACTCGCCACCTTAGATTTGCTGGGCATCGACACATCTGCAATTAAGCCTTCTTCCACAATAATAAGGGCCTTTAATGGTTCTAGAAGAGATATTATAGGGGAAATAGATTTATCCATGAGTATTGGCCCTCAACACTTCACTATTTGATTCCAGGTCATGGACATTCCAAGATCTTTCAATTTACTCTTGGGAAGACCTTGGATTCACACAGTAAGGGCCATACCTTCGAGCTTACACCAAAAGCTCAAGTTTATCTCAAATGGCCAGGTGATTACAATTCTAGGAGATCAAGATTATGAAATTTACAAGGAAACGACCATCCCCTACATAGTAAGTGAAGGGCAAGAAGAGTTGGGCTTAAAATTGTTTGAAAAAGTAAGCATGATTACTAGTCCCGATAAAGAAGAAGATAGAAGAATAGAGTTTAAGGAAGGCTAGATCGGCACCTACAACCTTGGCTACAATCTTACCCTGATAGAAGAATTCCAGAAGAAATAGGCGAAGGGCAAGAGAGGAGATAAATTATACCATGTCCTGATGACCTTTCTGCCGCTAGTTGAGATATTCATACGGGAAGAGACTCAAGCCTTGGAATTTGCTAATGAAGGAGCAACAAGCTCAGCACATGAATTCCAGCACCATTTGAATAACTGGTTCTCCATCTTGGCGAATGGCAACAGGTCTTCCTTAGGGTAAAGGGTGACTTGTAGTTAGTATTTTTTTGAATTTTTATTTTCAATAGTTATCATTTCGAATATATCGTCAAACCTTTCATTCAAAAATTAGTTAAGCGTTTATCTCATTTGAGATTCACTTCCATTCATTCAATAAAATTTTAGTTCCTTTCTTTCCTTTGTCGTGTTTTAGTTCTCTTTTACTTACATACACTTTTCTTTACGCGTTTTTCCCAGATCCAATGAACCAAGCGAAAACTAAGAATACCTCGCACAGGTAGAAAATGAGAATATCGATATCTCTTCTGGCCCTACTGGGTTAGTTGTCGGGAGCGATGTCGATGACCACAATAATATACAAGAGGAATGACAAGAACATGAATTGAGTAGAATTACTATTAATGAACTGATTGAAACAATTAATGTGGGGAATGAAGAAAATCCTAAGAATCTAAAAATTGGAGGGAATCTAAAAGAGAAACAAAAAACATAAATGATTACATTGTTAACCAAATATCAAGACGTGTTCGCTTGGTCGTATAAAGATATGCCAGGGTTGGACCCGTCGATTATGGTCCACCGTTTACCTACATAAGAAGGCGCTAAATCAAAAAAGCAAAAGTTAAGGAGATTTTGACCAGATGTCCTATTGAAAATCAAGGAAGAAGTTAAGGTGTCTGACTATCCATAATGGGTAGCCAATATTGTTCCAGCAATGAAGAAGAATGGGAAGGTTAGAGTGTGTGTAGACTTTTAAGATCTCAACCAAGCAACGCCTAAAGACAATTTTCCATTGCCTTACATTAATGTCTTGGTGGATAACATGGTCGGAAATCATTTATTCTCATTCATGGATGATTTTTCGGGGTACAAGCAGATCTGGATGTCTGAAGAAGATAAGACAAAGACGACTTTTGTTATAACTTGGGGTACATTTTGCTATAAGGTGATGTTGTTTGGGCTCAAGAATGCAAGGGCAACATATCAAAGGGCCATGGTTGCAATCTTTCATGATATGATGCATAAAGAGATAGAAGTGTATGCTGATGATATGATTGCGAAATCCAAGGAAGAGGAAGATCATGTAGAAAACCTAAGGAAGCTGTTTAACAGATTGAGGAAGTTCTAGTTGAGGTTAAATTCGGAGAAGTATACTTTTGGAGTGACATTAGGAAAATTGTTAGGCTTCATAATTAGCCAAACAGGTATCAAAGTCAATCTTGATAAAGCCAAGGCTATAATCGACATGCCTCCTCTGCACATACTCAAGGTAGTACGAGGCTTATTAGGGCGTTTAAATTATATAGCTCGATTCATATCACAACTAACAGACAAATGTCGCCCTCTATTCAAGCTATTGAAAAAGAATGCGAGGATTAATTGGGATGAGAAATGTGAAGAGGCTTTCACGAAAATTAAAGAGTACCTCATGAATCCTCCAGTATTTGTGGCTCTTACGCCTGGAAAGCCATTGTTTTTATACTTGACCATATTGCCCGAATCCATAAGATCCGTGCTTAGTCAGAAGGATAAAGAAGGGTAAGAGTAGGTCATTTACTATCTGAGAAAGAAGTTTATAGAAGGGGAGAAAAAATACTTGGAAGTTGAAAGAACCTGTTGTGCATCGGCTTAAACAATACACACTTTACTATCAAATTAAGCTAATAACACAGCACGATCCTTTGAAGTACTTAGTAGAAAAACCTGCTCTCATCAGTAGAGTTTTAAATTAGCAGATGTTGTTGATAGAATTTGACATCAAGTACGTGAGCCAAAGTTTAGTCAAGGAGCAAGCCTTGGTAGATCAATTAGCAGAGAGTCCCTCTAAGGATACCCTTCAAGAAGCACGAGTTGAGTTTCCTAATAAAAGTATCCTGGCAATAGAAAATGATTCTAATAGTGAAGTAGTTGAAAAGCCCTCAAGGTGGAAAATGTTCTTTGACAGAGCAATTAATGTGTCCGGATGTAGAGTTGGGGCAATTCTAGTGTCTCATGAAGGTACACAATTTCCAATGGTTGTAAAACTAGCTTTCCCATGACTAATAATATTGCAAAATATGAGGCATGTATTTTAAGACTCAAAATTGCATTGTTTAAGGAGATACGGGAAGTAAAGGTGTATGGAGATTCCTCGTTGATCATAAGCCAAGCTCGGGGTGAGTATAAGATGAAAGACCCCAAATTAGTACCTTACCACCAACATTTGGGTGAGTTGATAGCTAAGTTCGAAAAGATTACATTCATGTATACGCCAAGGGTTTAGAACCAATTTGCTGATGCTCTCACTACTTTGGCATCAATGATCCAGATATCGGGAGGAGTAGAGATTCAACAACTTAAGATTGAAATTGAAGAAAAGCCCGCTTTTTGTTTGGCAATGGAAAGTTCACATGACGAAAAGCCTTGGTATTATGATATCAAAACATTCTTGCAACATGGAACGTACCCCGAAGAGGCCGAGAAGAAGGATAAGAAGATAATAAGAAGATTGGCTGCTCAGTACTTGATAAGGGAGTCTACGTTGTATCGGCGATCATTTGACGGTACGCTTATGTTGTGTAGATGAGAAAGAGGCAGAGGTGCTAATGAAAGAAGTGTATGAAGGAGTATGTAGCCTCCACATGAATGGCTACATGCTCGCTAAGAAGATCATGAGGATGGGATACTATTGGTTGGCTATAGAAGCAGGTTGCATCAAACATGTTAGACACTACCATTTGTGCCAAATCTATGTGAATAAAATAAATGCTCTACCTCAAGAATTACATACGTTAGCTACACCATGGACTTTTTCAATGTGGGGGATAGACATCATTGGCCCAATCACTCCAAAGGCATCTAAAGGGTACCGATTTATATTGGTAGCTATTGATTATTTCACTAAGTGGGTCGAAGCCCCCTCCTACTCTAGTGTGACGAAGAGAGTTGTGGTCAAGTTCATCAAAAGAGACATACTGGCTCGATACAATATACCAGAGATGATTATTACCGATAATGGTATGAACATGAACAATAAATTGATGTTGGAGTTGTGCCGGCAATTCAGGATCATTCATAGAAATTCCACTCCTTATCGACCTCAAATGAACGGAGTAATAAAAGCGGCCAACAAGAACATCCAAAGGATTATTGAGAAGATGGCTATTACGTATTGAGATTGGCATGAGATGTTACCATTTGCACGCATGGCTTATCGAACTTCTATCAGAACATCAATAGGAGCAACCCCTTACTCGTTGGTATATGGAATGGACGTTGTATTACCAGTAGAGGTCGAGATTCCATTGCTTAGGATTTTGTTGGAAACCTAGTTAAATGAGGCTGATTGGATAAAGAAACGAATCGAGCAGTTGAATTTAATTGACGAGAGGAGGTTGGCAACCTTATACCATAGCATCTGCTATCAGTAATGAATGGCTAGGGCTTTCAACAAGAAAGCGCGACCCTGAAGTTTTGAGTAAGGAGACGTGGTGCTGAAGAAGACTTTGCCTAATACATATGATTCAAGAGGGAAGTTTGCTCTAAACTATAGAAGGCCTTACATTATGAAGAAAGTATTGCCTGAGGGAGCTGTTATCTTATCTTAAATGGATGGATCGGACTTAAGGGACCCAATAAACACTAATGCATTGAAGATGTACTATCCTTGAAAAATCAATAGAATTTTTGTTTAGATTATGAAATGCAAACAATCTTAGTATTACCGTGGTCTCGTTTTCATTTTCTACATGCAAAGTTGGTATTCTTAGTGGTTGTCAACATTGAGTAATATCTTTAGCCCCTTTCTTGTTCCACTAAAAGTCCCTACTTCTCACTTCATTCAAATAAACCCTATACATAAGAAACATAAGAAAAAATAAACACTTAACTTGGAACGATGTCTATTGATAAAATTTTTTTAATACTTTATTACAGTTCACCTTTGAAAAAAGGGAGACTTGTTTTCTATTTTTCAGGATAGGGCCATGTTCAGAAAGAGTAATGGGTGGCACATAAGTAGAAACTCACTTGAAAATAGAGGTTTACGTGAAAAACCGATGAAGTTAGACCAAAAATTCAAGACATGACATCTTTGTTCGAGAGATGAAGACGTTTCATTTGTTAAAGTCACCTTCTTGAATGCAGCATACATGCATTCGTTTTAGGCTTAAATTGCTTTCCAAAAAGAAAAGAAAAAAAAAAGGAAGAAGAAGAAATGAAAGAAAAAAAAAATAAAAAAGAGAAAGAAAAAGAAAAGAAAGAAAAAAAAAAGAGAAAGAAAAAAAAAAGAAAAAAGAGAAAAAGGAAAAAAGAAAAAAATCCAATTCAGAAGACAAAGAGACAGAAGAAGATAGAAGAAGAAGAGTAAGAGCAAGAAGAGCTGGAGGAAAGGGTTAAAACCGTTGGCTCTAATTAGATTTGTGAAGAAAACATTTGACTGTTTGGGAACTATTGCTAGAACCAGGTAAGTGGTTTTAGGCCTTATAAAACATCACATTTGCATTTGGTTTCCCCATAAGGATGATAGCTTAATTCCAAAAACAGTTAATTCTTAAAACCTCTTGGGACAGCTAGCTCCCAGAGCACAGTCCTAATTCATAATCTCTTAAGGAGCTAACTGGCTCATAGAGTATAGTCCCAATCCTCAGTTTCTTTGGCTCCTAGTCGCTTGACTCATAGAGCATTGCCCAACTCATAATTTCTTCAAGGGATTTAGCAAGCTTAGGAAGCGCCATCCCAAATCAAGTTTCTCATTCTTAAGTCTTAGCCAGCTCAAAGGGCGCTTTGACCGCCTTAGTTAGTTAACTTGTTAAGGTATGATCAAGTTTCTCATTCTTTAGGTCTTAGCTAGCCCAAAGGGTGCTTTGACCACCTTGGTTAGTTAGCTCATTAGAATAAGATCAAGTTTCTTATTTCTTAAGTCTTAGCCAGCTCAAAGGGTGCTTTGACTGACTTGGTTAGTCAACTCATTGGGGCATAACCAAGTTCTCTCATTCTATTAGGGTTTTAGCCGGCTTGAGGAAGGCTTGCCCATTTCATCTAGTTTAAGGCCTTAGCCAACTCAAGTAGCACTTCACCTACTTTGATTAATCAACCCATAGGGGGTATGACCAAATTCTCGTTATTCTTCATTTTAAACTTATTGTCGTCAAATGTCTCAGTGTTCCTTAGGATGGGGTCATCCCAAGGCAAAAATAGTGTCTCTTTTATCTTTGTGGCAGAGTTTTACTTAAACTTCACCACAAAGAGGAGTAGCTGTAGACATTCGATTTTTGCCCCCTAGTAGTTATAATTTTTGTTTCTTTTAAATAGGGTCCTAATTAAAAAATTTATATATATATATAATATAAAAATTAAAAAATAATAAAAATTAACCAAAATTGAAAAAGTGATGAAAATACAAAAAATGAGAAAAGGAAAAATTATAAAGATTTTTAGACTTTTTAGGAAATAAATTATTTTAGGGACAAATAATTTTAGTTTAAGCTTAGTTTAAATAATTATTTTTGAGAGTCATATAGTTTAAGTACATTTAATTATACTAAATATCAAGATACAAGCCAAAGGCCTAACAGATAAGCATTGGAGTATTGATATTGGGATAGCTTGAGGTCTTGAGTTCGAATCTCACTAGATACTTGGTGTCTTTTATTTCGATCATTTTATTTTTTATAAAAAGCGAGTTAAACGCACAAGATTCATATCTAATCAAAATCATTTGAATCTAGTTTGATTTTTATTAAATTGGATTTGCATTGATATAAAGGATTCGGATCTAATTTAATTTTTATCAAATTAGATATAATAGATACAATTTGATATGATTTGGTTTGGGTTTTATAAATATACACATAATTGAAAAAAAAGTTATAGTCAATTTTCATGATTCCCCCTTATCCAACTTGCTCCTATCATTCTCAAATAAAACCACAGTCGCCGTCCGTTAACACAACGGTTTACACAACACATGAAGCCAACATCCACTATAACATTGATTTAGCCGCATGTCGCTAGTCGATTTCACTTGCATTGTAGCAGTCTAAATATACATGCTCCAACAACCACAACACACAATCAACACAGCTCCATCCTCATCGCCAATAGAATGCTATAGTAGTCCACTTATGCACGACTGCAATTCAGGTCAACACACTCTAACAGCCACATGTCGCTAGTCGAGTTCACTCGTACTGCAGTAGTCTACATAGCATACGCTACATCACCACTACATCTCCCCTGCACGTTTGCTGCACACCACAGCCTTCCTCCATCCTTACCGATCAAGCATTGACGCATAGCCGATAGCATGCATCACTTCACACACTATCTTCTGCCACTGCACTGTCTTTAGTCTTCCGTACAACGCCATTCCAATCATTGTTGGAGCATGTCCGAACACTCCTTACTGTAACCCCAACACTGATAGCAACAACTGAACTAAGCTTTAATTACTGCAATATGCCATGTTCAACAGCCCCTTGTCGATGATCCGCGCCACAATTTTGATCAGCCATGAACATCCATTGCTGATCCAAATTCCCACATAGCACATACACGATTACAGCATTGATTACCCGTAAGTGCCGTTCTTTGTGCTATCTTCCCATCCATAAATAGCTTACACATCCTCGTCTTAACCGCACGCTTGACTGAGGTGCTCTCCACTGATAGCAATGCACATACAGCACACACGATGTCTGTCCTTCATCGTACGAAAAAGCAATTAGCAACACGCTCCAATTGAATAGCCTCAGGTTCGATTGTTTTTTTTTTTTTATTATTATTATTTTATTTAGTTATTTTATTATATTACATTATTTTATTATATTAGATCCTTAGTTAGTTATACGTAGTTACATATATTAACTTAGTGGTTTCTTTTTGTGTTAGTTTCCTCATATATGTATATAGACTAAGTATATTATGTTTTACTTATTTAGATAGTTAGTTAATAATAGTGGTATAGATATATATATATATATATATGTATATATTAGTCTAGGAAAATTTTTAAGATTATTTTTTGGATTAATCGCTTAGAAAACCAATTTTTAGAAGTAAAAATTAATGAAATATCAATAAGATTTTTAGGATGTCTAAGAGAGTTTTGTTTTTATAAGATAAAGTCACTTAAGAGTTAAGGCCCTTTTATATATTTTTTTAAAATAAACGGAATTGATTAAAAACATAAATCTGGTCAGTTTCAAAATCAAAATGAAACAACATACTAAAGATTTTTGGAAAGAACTATGATCGTCTGATCCCGACTAGTGGGTACGTAGGTACTTTTAAGGCGACGATAAAATTTGTAGAAACTTAAATTCTTTTTCTTCTAGTTTTTATTTTTTTTTAAATATTATAATTTGAAAAATAATCCTAATTTTGGGGAATCCTCTGGTTTGTATGAAATTAGAATTGAAGACCGGTAATTTAATTGTAGTTAAATCACCCAATTAATTACGATTTTCCTTTTTCCCAACTCCAATTAGGTGGCGACTCCAAAAGCTATTTTTTTATAAAAAAACCAAAATTTCCAATTTCTTTAGTCGAAGATTAATATTAAATGGGTTAGGGTTTAGTATTAATTGGGAAAGTGGGAAATCGAATTAAATGAAGGAAAACCGAAAAATTAAGCTCAACAGTCTACTGATAAAAACCTATTATAATAAGAAAACTAGAAACTTCAATGTTTCGATATCCTAAGGCTTAGTTAAGACCATAAAGTGATAATTTAAAATGATGAACCTGATGTGATTATGCTTTATCATAGCCCTTGGGTAGAACTACATGAATTACATTTATCAATAGACTATGCAAAAGTACCTTACTAATGTTTATTTGATGAATACGCCAATCACAAGTTGTAGCAACAGCAAAGAAAATACACACCACGCTCAACCTATCTATAGGAGAGAAAGTGCCATGGTAATTTTCATCTTCTACTTGAGTAAATCCTTTTACTACAATTCTAGCCTCATACCTCTATATACTACCACCAGGTCTATATTTAATTTTATACACCCACTTCAACCCTAAAGCTTTCTTGCCTTCAGGCAGAAAAGTTAGCTCTCATAATCATTTAACTCAGGGACACTAAGTTCCTTATACATAACTACCACTCATTCTTTTTATTTAGATGTTTGTAAATAATTAGATGGTTCTTAAGTGTTTACATCAGCTAATAAGGCAACGTGATCTTATAATCATTTGTTAAAATCACTAATATCAAGCAAAGAAAAAAGGGTAGGAGAAGTTTGATTAGCAATTTGGCTTAACTAGTCATTAAGAAATGAGGAAGAATGAGCAATAGCAAAAGTACCAACGTGAACTATATGCATGAAATCTCAAAGCCATCTTGAAGGATATTTAATCCTAATCAATCTTCTCAACTATTATTAGAATTAGAATCATAACTAGGAGGAGTAGAATTGATAATGCCAAGATAAAAGGAAGGAAGTGATTGTAGTGTATCGAACAAAAAATGATTATTTTGGAAAAGATTGAGAATTGGAACAATGTGTATCAACTGACTGTTATTGAAAAGGAAAGACATTTTCAAAGGATACAATATATCTACTAAGAAAGACTTGTTATGGTCAAGATCATAAACTTTATAATCCTTTTGTCCATATTGATGGCCTAAGAAAACGCATCTTACACCTCTTAGATTATACTTATCTCTACTAAGGATATGTCTAACAATAGAGCACAAAAAACCCATCACTCTAAGATGATCATATATTGGTGGTTTGCCAAATAACATCTCATATGGAGACTTTCAATCCAAATTTTCCATAAGCATTCTATTAATAAGATAAGTTCTAGTAAGAAGACATTCTCTTCAATACTCCTTATGCAAATTAGCATGTATTTTCAAAGCTCCTAATGTATCAAGCAAATATTTGTGTTTTCTCTCAACTTACCCGTTTTGTTGGAGAATATATACCATGGTGCATTGATGGGCTATTTTTAAACTATGAAACACATGTTGACAATAACTCTACACCACTATCAATTCTTGTAAACTTAGGAATTGACATGCCACTCTAAAAATAGATAATGGCTAGTGATATCGAAGTAGGTTGAAGCTAATGCTATGGCTTGAAAGTAGATGCCAAGGTTAAAGTTAAGCAAAACCCATGTACTAGCCTTAGATATGATGCAACAAGATCACATGCATACCAAGTAACTCACTGGATATGATGCACTAACCAAGCTAAATGTCATTTGCTATTGGTTATCGCTTAAGGAATTAAGATAAGAGCTAAAAGGTGTAAAATACACTTACGGGAAAATAATAACAAGTTACAAAGGAGGATAAAAGGTATATTCAATGTGGCTAATGATCCTTACAATTGATTACAAGAGGGAATTTATACCCAACTATTCTAGGGTAAATTATAATGTTGGTTAAGTACTAAAAAGGGGAAATTACCCTAAAAGGGAAAATACTAAGAAGAAATCATGTATGCACCCATGATATAAAGATTGCCTTGCAAGTTAGAGGTTGCAATACTCTAGCTAGTAAGTTTCTTATCATACTTAATCTTTTCACATACATCTACTTAACTATATATATATATATATATATATATATATATATAGTTATAAGCAATCTAACAATCCATAGTCACTAGAACCGTAGAGAGTTGAAATCACTTACCAAATAATAAAAAAGGGCATCTAAACTCTAATAATCATAAAGCCATTAGTCACTTTAAAAGTTTAATTCAACCGTCTTACTTGTTTTTCTAAACTTATCATTTTACTTTGTCAACCTTATAGAGCACTCTATACTCGAATCTTAACTTAACCTCAGCTTTGTAAAACCTACAAAAGAAACTATTAGGGGGGGTAGGCTACATCTAGCTTATTGAGTAACCTTCCTACCTTACCATCAAATAATAGCAACTTATTTATCAACATATGAATGCATGCATAAGCATATGCAATGCAAACAATATATACAATTGACTGATAACTGCATATAATACGATTTTACGCTCATCACAGCCTAGGTTAGGAAGTACTTAGGTATGTTAAGACTCAGGTCTCTACATCTATCATCTTAACAAATATCATCTTCTCTTAGTAGACTTAAAGCAGCAGATACTACTCAGCCTCAAGTAGAAGGTGGCACTCCCCAAAGCCTAGTAGATCTCAAAGGTCAAGATAAGAACATGTCGTATGAATAAATCGTACAAAACAACAATAATGGACCTAACATGTATGATCTCCCACTCCATTGCATAATGCTAACACCCTTTAGCTTATGCAATAAGATGCAATGCATATCCAGTTTAATTAAAGGTCAAATATTTATAAATCCAAATTCGTAGGGTGACCAAATAAATATATGTCAAATACTCCAATACCTTCAATTCTAATGCAGTAAACAAGTGTGTTTGAAATACGTTAGGGTGTTTTATAAGCAAGAGTTAACCAAAGTAAGCACATACAAGTTCCCATATACCCCAACATGTAATAAGTTCAACTATGAGATATAATTAGATAATGTAATAACTCCAAGAACAAAACAAAGTAACATAAGTGGTAGTATACTCACTCAACCTTGAAGTCTAGTATTCCTAGTAGTCCTTGGTAGTCTTGAACTTGACATCCTAAATGACCTGAGTAAGGTAGTTAAAGTAAATAAGACTCATCTTAAACTTATTCTATTTACTAGCCTCACTATAATTTTTTTATTTCTGCTTATTTCATATTTTGGTCATAACTTTCTCATTTTAAGTTAGAATTTTATGTTCTTATAGTCAATTTTCTTCGTTTTTTAGTGTTCTTTCATTTGGTTAGGTCTTTTTTAGGTGTTTAGACATGTAAGAATTCACTTTGTGTCAAACAAGTTCATTGGTCAATGGTGTTGGTTTGACTATTTTAAAGTTTGGGCATGGTTTTGGGCTTTGGGACTAATTTTGGGTATTAGGCCTTACACTTGACTTTTTGGGAATTTATTTAGGTAATTTAAGTTTAAATTGTAGCCAAAATTCCATAGCTTTTAATTTGGGCCTTAATATTATTCTTGTAGGCCTATACGAGATAGCTTTAATGGGATTTTGGACTTAATAGGCTTTTTATATTTTATTTCATGAGCCTTTTAATTTAGGGATTAGATCTAATTACTAACTTATTGGGCTCTATTATTGGTTCTTTTAAGGGCTTTTAAGCTTATCTTGCATTTTAGGGCTTTAAGTCCAACTCCACTTATTATTTTGGGCTTAAACCCACTAAAGGCCATAAGTTTGGTCCATTTTAATTAAAGTTTCAGATCTGGTTCTTTTCATTAATGGGGCTCCTAATACTATTCTTAAGTCTCTAATTACTAACTAAGCAAATTTAGGCCACTAACTCATCATTACCTTACTTACCTTGGTTGATTATATCCTAAATCATACTTAAAACTAATTAATCATGTCATTATACTAATTAATCAAAATTTACAACTCATTAATTCCATCAATAATGGCAGCTAAGTAGAGGTTTTCTAGGTTTTCTTCAACTTCATTAATCAAATGCTTATTCTAGTGTATTTTCCTTATTGTTAATTACGTTTCTACTTATTTTAAGCTAATAACATTATATAATACGATGAAAGCAAGATGAATATTCACTAAGAAAGGGGTAGCATGCATGGTACTTAGGGTTTCATGAAGTTTTCTTAACTTCTTTTGAAGCTACCTACATAAAACTATTTACCACACTCTTAAAATGCAAGTAGCAAAATACCTAAGTACATGAATGAATGTGTAATTATAAGGCTCTAAAATAACATATACATGATTATATAGTATTTCTAATCATAAACTCTAAAGATATCATAGGTATAACTCATGTAAATAGAAATCTTAAGTTGAGTGAATTTTACCTTAGACTGGTCTATATGAGTTTCAACCTTTTCCACTAAAAAATGAAGTTAAAACATGTCTCTTTGGTTGCAAATGTTTATTGGTAGGATAGTAGGGTGTGTGTATGATCTTTTGGTGGTGGTGGTTTGTGATTTAAAGCCATGTAGTGGTGGTAACGGTTAATGGCGCTGATGTGCGCAAGGGAATCCAAAAGCATTTCTATTTGTGTTTGTAGAAAGGGTTTCCTAGGGTTTTTTCTGAGTGAAAAATGAAGCTAAACGAAGGTTTGGAAGGGGTGAATTAGAAAATATTGAAGATGGAATAAGGGGGACAAACCCTCTCCTCTTTTGGTTACTAAATACTAACTTTAAGTTAGGATCACTTACTTTTATGACTTTTGTAAAATAAGGCAAGAATTTATCTCCAAAATTTTCTAATTGCCAACTAATCTTTTTGTCTTGCCTACCTAATTGATCTTATCCATTTCTCAATTAAGAAGACTAGGGTTGGTAGATGAATTAAAGTGTGATCGAAGAGAGAGAGTGTATGGTTAGGGTTTGTAAGGAAGGGAGAGAAGGGTTTTAGGGAAGAAGATGGAAGAAAGAGAAGGGATTGGGTACATTATAAGTGTACTTGGAAATGAATGTATTGATATGCCGGTAATGGGATCAGGAGCGATGTGAGTTGCTTATTAGAAAATAGTATACCAGCATGCCGATAATTATAGGTACCATCATGCCAATTTAGGGAACAAAACTTAATCTAATACCTTTTCTAGAGAGGTATACCAGCATGTTGATAGTAATGGGTACTATCGTGCCGATTGTCTGCAATTCTACAAAGAATGGGTTAAGTCCACTTCATTGGTCCAAGTTGCCAACTAAAGTTGATTTGAATTGATTTAATGAGCATTTTAACACTTCAAACAAGTTTATTTGAGTTCGTTAAGGCTTGAAAAAACTAAATTTAAGCGAGATTTCAAAGATTTAGCCAAATCAAATCCTAGAAGCTATAATGTGTATGACTAAGAAGAAATGTGCATATATAAGTAAGTCATGTCAATAGCCATTGAGTTTTTGTGCATCAACACTTCAAACAAGTTTCAAATACAGATTTGACCATAGTAGGAACAAATTATAGCTTTGAGGCTCTATAAATTATAAAATGACCACTTAAGTTCTTTAAGATCAAAGTTAAGCATGTAAGTAACTAGTAAGCAAGTAGAGATCTTGAGGCTCTATAAATTATAAAATGACCACTTAAGTTCTTTAAGATCAAAGTTAAGCATGTAAGTAACTAGTAAGCAAGTAGAGATCCTTCCTCAATTTCAAGATAAGTTCATACTTCAAATATGTTTGAAGTTATCAAGAAGCATATGGACTCATGATTAAACCAAGTAGCATTCATATTGACATAAATAGGCAAAAAAAGCTCCACATAGCACTTAGAGCCTAATAAGGGTCTAGAGAGATCAAATATGTACGTAATTCAAATCAAGCTAGTTTAACCATTCAAATATGATTTAGGGATGAAAATAAACATGTGAAGCCCATTTTTAGGCATAGAAACCGATACATGATGAATTTGTGCATATATGAGCTTGAATACTTTATGAATGACTTCAAGTGTACCTAAAACATGTTAAATATGATATTTAATGCATGAAATCTATATGACCATGTTTCTTAGACCTCATAGTGTAGATTTTGTCAATTAACCTACTTAGTATGTTATTTTTGCTCAAAAATGCTATCTTAGTTCTTATGCATCTAGCATTCATCTTGTATGATCATTCCCAATTCTCTTCTTCGAGTGTAAAATCTTTCCTCACTCAAGGTTTAGTGAAGATATCAGCTATTTGATTGCTAGTATCAACAAATTCTAAGCAAATATCATTGTTTAGCACATGATCACGAATAAAGTGATGTTTGATTTCTATATGCTTACTCCTTGAATGTTGAATGGGCTTCTTAATCAAATTTATAACACTTGTATTATCACATCTTATTGAAACATTGGTGAATTCTAAACCATAGTCAAGCATTGTTTGCTTCATCCATAGTGCTTGGGTATAACAACTACCGATTGCCACATTTTCTACCTAAGTGGTAGATAGTGCTACTAAGTTTTGTTTTTTTGAATGCCATGACACTAAAAAGTTACTAAGGAAGTGACATGTGTCGCTTGTGTTTTTCTGATCAACTTTGCAACCGGTAAAGTCTACATTGAAATATCTAATAAGATCAAATGAGGTGAACTTGGGATACCACAAGTCATTTTCAATAGTGCCTATAAGATACTTGAAGATGCTTTTGACAACATTCAAGTGACATTTTTAGGGCAATATTGAAATCGTACACATAGACACACAATAAACATGATATCGAGCCTAGATGTAGTTAAATATAGAAGACTTCTTATCATGCCACTATACATCTTTTCACAAATGTTTTTTCCATTTTTGTCTTTATCAAGTCTTACAGTGGTGCTCATTCAAGTTGACTTAGTCTTACAATTTTCCATTTTAAATCTTTTTTATAGTTCCCTAGTATATTTGGCTTGGTTGATGAAGGTTCCATCTTTGGTTTATTTAACCTATAGACCTAAGAAGTAGTTAAGTTCTCCCATCATACTTATTTCAAATTCATTTTTCATATATTGGATAAACTCATTAACTAAATTCATGTGAGTAGCACCAAACATAATGTCATCTATGTATATTTATATGACTAGTATATGAGCATTATGTTGCTTAATGAACAATGTTGTGTTAGTTTCTCTCTAATAAATTAATTCTTTATCAAGAAGCTACTCAATCTTTCGGACCAAGCTCTAAGAGCTCACTTAAGTCCATACAAGGCTTTATTGAGGTTATATACATGTTCTAGGAATTCACTATCCTCAAATCTCGGTGGTTACTCTACATATACTTCTTCTTTGATATAGCCATTTAGAAAGACACTTTTAACATCCATTTGACATAGTTTAGAGTCTATATGTAACAAATGCTAAAAGCATCCTAATGGCCTCTAACTTAGCAATTGAAGCAAAAGTCTCATCGAAATCAATTCCTTCTTCTTAGTTATAGCCTTTTGCAACTAGACGTGCCTTGTTTCTTGTTACTATTTCAGTTTCATCTAACTTATTTCGAAACACCCATTTCGTTCCCATTACCAATCTATCTTTAGTTTACGTACTAAGTTCTATACCTCATTTCTAGTGAATTGATTTAGCTCTTCTTGCATAGCTTGAACCCAAAATTCGTCCTTTAAAGCTTCATCTACATTTTTTGGTTCAAGTTAAGATAAGAACACTACATTACTTAGATTCTTAAGAGAGGCTCTAGTTTGCACCTTACTAGATGGTTCTCTTATTATTAGATCCTTAGGGTGATTTTTTATAAATTTCCATTCTCTAGGTAAGTCTATGTTAGGGTCGTCAATAACTCGATCTTACCTAGAAGATTCCTTCTCATTTGAAATCGATTGATTCTTGTTAAGACTAAGACCTTCTAATTGAGCACCAATGTTCTCTATTTCATCATTAAACTCTCTATATGCATATGTATCATCAAATGAAACATGAATTGATTCTTCCATAACTAGAGTTCTTTTGTTATATACTCTATAAGCCTTACTAACAAGAGAATAACCAAAAAAGATGTCTTCATCCGATTTTGAATCAAATTTTCCAACTTATTCCTTTCAATCATTAAGAATATAACACTTTGTACCAAACGAATGAAAATATGATATGTTAGGTCTTTCGTCTCTCCAAACTCATAGGGGGTTTTCTTAAGAATAAGTCTTATGAAAACACGACTTAATATATAACAAGCCATATTAACAACTTCATCCCAAAAATACTTAGGTAGATTATTGTTACATTGTATAGTCCTAGCCATTTCTATAAGGATCCTATTTTTCCTTTCGGCAACTCTATTTTGTTGTAGAGTTCTAAGTACTAAAAAGGTATGTTTTATTTCGTTTTTATTACAAAAATCTTCCATTTCATGATTTTCAAATTCTCTCCCATGATCACTTCTTATTAAGACAATGGAAAGACCTTTTTCATTTTTAACCTTCTTACTATAATTCAATAATATATGATATGTTTCATCCATGTTTGCAAGGAAAAAGGTATAAGTGTATCTAGTGAAATCATCAATTATGACCAAGGTATATCTTTTCCCTCCCAAACTTAAGGTTTGGGTTGGACCAAATAGATCCATGTTTAGTAGTTGGAGTGGCCTAGAAGTTGAGATCACATCTTTTGATTTGAAAGATGACTTCATTTGTTTGCCATATTGACATACTTAACATGTTCTATCTTTATCAAAACTAATCTTAGGTAATTCTTTAACAAAATTCCTTTTAGCTAGTTTTGATAAGATATCCATACCAGCATATCCTAACTTCTTATGCCACAACCAACTATCATTGTTTTAAGTGGATAGACAAGTTTCAAGAGAACATTAAAATATATTGAAGTCAATTTTGTAAATATTTCCTCGTCTGTACCCCTCAAAACAGATTTGGTCATTATTAATGTTTTTAATAGAACACTTTGATGCATGAAAGATTACTTTATATCCTATATCACACAATTAGCTAATACTAAGTAAATTATGTTTCAAGTTATCTACATGTGATATGGTTAATAGTAAAATCATTATTAATGCAAATGTTACCTTCTCCAATAACATTAGCCTTCCGGTTATCTTTGAAGGTCACACTTCCTCCATTCTTCAAGTCTATAGATGTAAACTTGGTTGCATCTCCTATCATATGTCTTAAGTAATCACTATCCAAGATTCATTTGTTGTTTTGCCTTGATGGACCCTACAAAATAAACAGTTATTTCTTTAGTACCTACTTTAGTTTGGATTCTTTGGGGTTAGTCATTATAATGTAAGCTTATCCCTTGGAGACCCAAACCATTTTGCCTTTGTTATATAAGGAGAGCTTGCGATGTATTGCACGTATATGTGCAATATGACCATATCTTCCACAATAATTACAAGTTTTATTTAATGCCTTAACAAAGTAGCTTTTGTATGCTCTATACACATTTTCCTTAATATAACATATTCCGATTTTGTTTAACCCTTACCTTTGTTTTCTAAGGATTTTTTCTCTCCATCTATAAATTTTGCTACTGTCTTCCTTGAATCATCTAAGCTAGATTTTAGGATTGAGTTTTCAATTTCAAGTTGACCTAGCTTATCAGTCATACCTTCATAATTTTTTGGCTCAAGTTTAAGTTCTTTCATTTCCATTTCAAAATTCTCATTGGCTTCCTTCAATTTTCTATTTTCAACTATCAATTCATTGTTTCTAGTACTTAGCTCTTCATTTTCCTCTGTCAAGTTCTCAATCTTAATTTTCTAATATTCATTATCCTCTTCTAACCCTTCTTTTGCATCAATTACCTTATTACATTCACTTTTGATAATATTAAACTCATCACCTACTTCACTCATCATTTGCTTCAAGATTGTATTCTTCTTTCAATAACTCATCATACATACTTCTAAGTTCATTACATGAAGAGTCATGTGATGGGAAGCATACCTCTTCATTGAGAGAAATGAAATAAGTTTCATTATCGGAGTCACTAGAATCTTCATCACTCTAAATAGCTATCATAGCTTTCTTACTTGACTCTTTATTGACCTTCTTGAGTAAGGGATAATGTTGTTGAATATGTCTTGGTTTTTGACAATTGTAGCATTTGATGACTTCTTTCTTTTCCTTCTTAAACTTAGAAGGTAATTCATATCCATCCTTATCTTTTTTAATATTTTTGTTGAATTTCATAAACTTTTTAAACTTCTTTGCCAACATTGTAACCTCATCATCATCTTCACTTGAGTTCTCCTCTATGACTTTTAGAGTAATTGTCTTCTTTTTAGAATCTTCTCCTTATCTCTTCACCATCTCATATGTCTTAAGTGTTCTAAGGAGTTTCTCTTTTCACATTTTATTGAGATCACGAGCTTCTTTAATAATGGTTCTCTTGGCTTCTTAATCTCTTAACAAAGACCTAAGGATTTTAGAATTTATCTTAACATTATTAAATGTCTTTCCAATAACACTCAAGGGATTAATGATATTGATAAACCTATTATGCATCTCATCAATTGTTTCATTTGGATCTATCCTAAAATTTTCAAATTGCCCACATAATAATCTTATTTTTGCATCCCTTACTCTATTAGTTTCCTCACATGTGCTTTGTATCCCTTACTCTACTAGTTTCCTCATATGTGCTTTGTAGTTCATCCCATATTCCTTTAGCAATTTTACATGTATATATTCTATTGAAGTCATTTTCATTTATGGCATAATGCAAAATATTCATAGCAACTTTATTTAGATCAAGCAATTTCCAATTATCATCTAAGTAATCTCTTTCTTCTTTCCCTTCTATCTTGAATGGTCCTTAGTTAACTACATGCCGCAATAATCTATTTTGTGCTTTCAAGAATATAGACATCCTATATTTCCAATATGGATAATTGCTACCAATTAAAAGAGCAGGCCTATTAATTTATTGCCCTTCTAAAAAGCCTAATGCATTAGATGCCATGATCTTTACTTTAATATGCAATTAAGCGAGTGATTAGAGACTAGCTCTGATACCAATTATAGAACACTAGGCTAAACTCAAGAGGGTGATTGAATTGAGTTTTAGGCAAAATTGCAATTCTTTTGAAATTACCAATTAAATATAATAACAGGAATGATCAAAATGATGATAAAACAACAAGAAATTCAAGCTCGGATATAATGTAGAGTTTGAACCGCCCCTCAGTCTCTGTGAACTTACAATGCCTCCAACCGAGGATTTCACACCACTTTATTAATTTCTCAACACAATGCTCCAAGCTACATAAGTTTACACAATCACTATTACACACAACAATCTCAAGTGTAGTGCTTTTCTCTTTCTCAAGATTGCAAATGTAAGAACTCTCAAGTACTACACATTAAGTCTCTTTTTGTTTGATTGCAAGTAAAGAATACAAGAGACAAATAATAAGTAATGAGGTTAAAGAATATAAGAGAATGTCTTTTGATAGCAGTAGAATATTAGTTCTTAATTCTTCTTGATTGAGTTGTTGAGCATTTATACTAACTCATTGAATTCTTCCTATTATCGCACATGAAATGCTCTAATAACTACCTAAAATAAGCTTACCGACATACCAGTACCTTACTCTTATCGACATACTGGTAAGCAAATGCACTACCGGCATGAATATAAGCAAGTGTACCAGCATGTTGGCTCTTAAAGGTCAAAGAGCTTTTCTTTTTGTTATCTAGGGGTTTACACCATCAACTTGGCTCTTCCTTATGCTGTCATACTAGTAGGCCAAGTATCACCTGAAAACACTTTTAACACATAACGAACAAATAGACTTTGCAACCCAACTTTAAGATCATTTAGTCATCACCCAAAAGATTAAATATCTTATAGTGTCAATTGATATATTTAATTATTAAGAAAATTAATCAATCTTATTCAATTAACTCAATATAGTTAAATAAAACTTAGTTTAATCATCCACTTTTGTTTTGTTCTCATCAAAATCAATTAGTGAACCTTTGGATCAACATTGGAGGTTGATCCCTATCATCCCCTCTAAGGTGGTTGGGATTTAGGATCAAATTTGAAGAGTTTTCTGGTTAAGTTGCTTCTTCTTCAAGCACATATATGCTTAGGTCAACAATATTAAAGGTATTAGAAATTTTGTAGTCTTTAGGTAGTTCCAACTAATAAGCATTATCATTAATCTTCCCAAGGATTTTAGATGATCCTTCTGCTTAGGTAGATAGCTTGCTCTTCCTCTTATTTGGAAATATATCCTTGCTTAGGTGCAACCACATAAGGTTGCTTGCTTGAAATTGCCTTTCCCTTCTTCTTTGATTTTTTTGTTGAAGCCTTTTAGCAGCTCAAGTGAGTTGGCTAGTTACTGATGGATCGCCAACCTCTATCCCTTTTATTCGTATGTACCTTAGAGTTTTTTAGTCTCTCACTAGAAGGATTCTCTCTCGTAAGCATGCTGAGGGCGAGACATAGTTCAGTGAAGAACGATGGGTAAACTCCTTAAGGACTCAACTTAGATACATCCTGCTCTATTCTAATCCTTGTACCGTTGCCAACCCCTTATTTGCCAAGGCTAATCGATTAAGTGCCAACGTCAAGATCAATACACACGAAGCCCTGTTCCAACCCACAGGAATTTCGTGTACCGAGGCTGAAGTAGAGACCCCTGTACGCTGGGTCATTCTCTTTTGGCTTACTAGATAGCATCATTCCTTATTTGACTTAGCAATCTTAGATATTACCCATCTACAACCGCCACATCTTAAACCTAGCTCAATTGCAATGCCTAAAGATTCCATAATACGAACCCAATGATGAGGTGCCACCTATCTATCACTTTTTCTGACATTATACTATTATTTCTTTTCGTTATTTGTCCTATTTACCCCTTATGTACATACTAAGAATCCCTATCTTCTTAAGTCTTTTTGTAATTTTCCTTATTTATAATGTTACCCTAGAGACTTACTATAAATAGTCCATTTTCTTGGTAGCTGAAATATCCTACATTCCTCTCAAATATTGAATATACTTATTCTTATGAGATATTCATCTCTGAGTACAAACTCTTTACACTCTTATCTAATCTTGCTAAGTAACTTAAGATTAGTGATGAGTGGACCTTAACATTAGCTTGCATTGAGTCGTGTTATGTTCGTTGGTGAGTTACATCCTCCAAATAGCTTCACATAAGTTACTGTATTACATTTGCTAACTATTCCATCTTAGTTTTTCTTCGATATCTCTAAGGACCCATTTGGTTCCCATTTTTTATAATAAGTCCTAGTGATTACTGAGCTTCTAGACACATCATATAATCTTGGTATTAGAGCCTCAAGTTACAACCAAAAGTTGTATCAAAGTAGTTCTTATTAGCGTATTGTTCTGTTATACTCTGTTTTCTATTAGAAGAACAGAGTAAGCCTATTGTTCTATTATACTCTGTTTTCTATTAGAAGAACAGAGTAAGCCTACAGTTCACTGTTTGATTCATATTTTCAAAAGTGTATGTAGAAATTTCTTATGTGAGGAGTGTTTTCTAAAGCTTTGTATTGAGAATGTCGAATCCTACTGTTCAAGGAGAGATTAACAATGCCAAGAGTAACTCTCATGATCATGGTCATGTTAAACAATAAGCCCCATGAACTATTGATGAGTAGATACAAGTCCTTGCTACCATTATGGCCAATTTAGCTGTCTCTATACAAAGGATTTTAGATACCAGACCTCAAGAAAGAATTGTTGTTAAATAATGTTGAGAGATGAGGGAAAGGCCGAGAAGGTAGATGGATGAGCAATGAACACCAGAACTAATCATTATGAACCAAGCTCCACCTCGACATACCGATAGAGTTGTTAAAAGGAGACTAAAGTTTGATGAAGGTGAGAAGTATGATGAGGAGGAGCTATATGATGGGATTGAGGAGTGTAAGTTGAGAGCTCTCAAAGGAGCCAAGCATCTCAAAGTACAGATTCTTAACTTCAATGGGCCTGGAAGTATTAATGGCTACTTAAAATGGGAGGGGAAGATCGAAAAGATATTTGACTTTTGTAACTATGAGGATGCTGTTCATATTAGAGTAGTTGCACTAGAGTTTTTTGGATATGCTACAATGTGGTGAAAAAAAGTTACAAAACGCGTACAAGAGAGCCTAATGTAAGATCTAAATGTGGAAGGAAATTAAGAGAGTTTTAAGGAGTAAGTTTGATCCAGAATACTATGAACAAGACACATTTCAATGACTCCAAGACTTAAGGTAAGACAATAGATTGGTAAACAAGTATATCCAAGAATCCCAATTGCTGATGATTCAATGTTATGTCAATGCACTTGAGACCCAAACCATAGTATGGTTCCTTTCTAGGCTTAGAACTGAGATTGGCCCCATAGTAGAGTTATAAAGGCTTAGGACTCCAGATGAGACCATCCAAGTAGCACATAAGGTTAAAAGATAGAAGCAGAGCTAGATTAGTTAAATGATTAGCAGCTGACTGAGATTGCCAACATGGAGTGGTATGGTGAGTTGACTTGAAAACGATCAAGTGCTATATAGTTCCAAAGTAGACTACTGAAGACAAGTACCAAGCTAACTAGATGATAACCGAGGAAAGGGCAAGGTTGAGGAGTCGGTCCCAAAAGGACCAAGGTCAAAGCTTAGGGAAGAAGACCTAAGAGATCAAGTGTTTCAAATGTCTCGGCTACATATATGTAGCTAGTCAATGTTTAAACTGATATGTCATAACCATCAATGGAGACAAGCTCGAGTTCAAAGTGGAGAGTGCTGGTGAAGGAGAGGACGAAGAGGGAGTCAACCAAATGCCATAAGGATTTCTAAAAGATCCTGATGTCGTGACCCTACCTAAATTAGGGGCCGAGTACTGTTTCATTGTTTGAAGATTTCTCAGCTCCTTTGTGGTCAACAATAATGAGCAAAAGGAGAACCTCTTCCATACAAATTACCGAGTGAATGGAAAACTATGCGCATTAATCATTGATGGGGGAGCCTATACCAATGTCATAATGCAAGGAGTAGTCAAAGCCATAAAGTTATTGACCTACCTACACCTTAAGTTATACTAGATTCATTGGTTGAATGAGAAGGGAAGCCTACCCGTTGTCAAGTAAGTTGGAGTGCCCATTACTGTTGGAGATAGATATAAGGATGAGGTGTTATGCAACGTCTTACCCATGTAAGTTTCATACATATTGCTAGACTAACCCTAGTTGTTTGATTTGAGAGTGTTGCATGATGGGTATAAGAATACCTCTATGTTCAAAAGGATGGGAAGAAGGTTATATTGACCCTCATGAGCCCCAAATAAGTGCAAGAGTTACAAGAGAAGATTATCTAATCACTGTAGCAAAAGTCCCTAGTGATTTCTCAATCACAGTTTTCTTGAGTTGTCAAGGCAGAAGAGTATCTGCTCCTATTAGTAAGGAAGCTTTTAGAATTGAGAGAAGCTGGAGGCTTACCTGCCAAGGTGCAAATATTACTATAAGAGTATGCTGATCTTTTTCCTGCCTAGATGCCAAGTGGTTTAACACTAGTAAGAGGCATTAAGCATTGCATTAATCTTTAGCCTGAAGCTGTTCTTCTAAACCAACTTGCCTATAGACTCAATGTGAAATCCTATAAAAACTAGTAAATAATTTACAAATGGATAATTCAAAAACGGATTGTAAAATTTAGAGCAACCACGTAAATTGCCTAGTTAAGTCTGAATTTTATGACGAAGTTAAAATTATTAATACAAATGACCCTATAAGTTTAGAATTAAGAAAAATAAAATAATTAAATATTATAACATTAAGTTACACATATAGTACCTGTTATTTATTGGAAACATATAAAACAAGTTCCGATAATTAACAAATTGCTAGAGGTAAATTATATATAATTATATAAATTAATAAGAAATAAAATGAAAAGTTTAATACTTGAGACCTACTCTAGAAAATATGAATTAAATCAATGTTTCTAGAATTAAGTTAAACCCTCACGACAAAGATACTAAAAATTAAATGAGGTAATCATATAGCTTTAATATCTTAAATTAAGCTCATGTATATATGATTTTGTTAGAAGTATTAAGTTTATTAGGACTAATCACTATACCGTACAATTTTGTAATTTTAAATATAGCTTATGATAAATCTTTTGAAATCAACTATGTAATCTTAATACTTAATATTTGTAAGTAAAATTAAATATAAGATATACATGAGTAAGTCGCAAATAATTAATGGAATATATCCATATGTATCATATATTAAAGAAAAGTGTATTTAGGGTCTTATCTTAGAACATGAGACTAATAAAAAAATAGTTCCAAATAAGATCAAATAGTAATATAAGTTCTCCAAAAGTTATAATGATCAGTCTTGTAAAGTTGAATTTTAAAAAATAAGTTGAAATACAACCAATATATATAGATTATAATGTAAAGTTTATCGGGTTAAATTTTAATTAGTTTAGAATAGAAATTTTAGATTAGATGTTTAATATAATGTTCTACTATTTTTAAAATATATTATGAAATTTTATAAATAACAAATCATGATTAAATTATACACAAACGGTTACACAAAATTGAAACAACAACAATAACAAATATATATATATAAACTACAACTGCCTTAATAAGGTGGTAAAGGTTTTTTTTATTAAAAGAATTAGGATCGGGCAAGAGAGAAAGGGAGATTAGATGAGAAGAGGAGAAAGGAAAAACAAAGAGAGTGAAGACGAGAGAGAGAAAAGAAAAGAGAGAAAGAGAAAAGAAAGAGAGAGAGAGAGAGAAAGTAGACTTGTTTAGAGAAAGAGAGAAGAAAGAAAGGAAGAAAAGGAAAAAGAAAAAGAAAGAAGAGAAAAAAGGAAAGAAAAAAGAAGAAGAAGAAGAAAGGAAGAAAAAAAATTAAAAGATTTAATTTTTTCACTGTTCGATTTTTCAACTCCGTTTTCATAATTATAAGAATTGTATTTTTTAAATTGATATTTAATAGTCATAAAAAAGATATATACATAATCCCGTTATTTTCTTGAATAGAGTATTTTATTTATATATTTCATAAATTTCTTCTTGTTCAAATATTAAACTTAAAATATTGATAATTAAATTTTTACTATTTCCATTTAATAACTTGTAAAGAGTTGGTTAAATCTATATATTCGTATGAATTATCTTTCTCTCACATATATATATATATATATATATATATTTCAAGTATTTAAAATGGTGTCTAATTAATCTCATTGTTAGTGTACGTAGCCAAGGTTATCTAACTCGCAATTCTACCTAGAATAGTTAGAAGGTCTGTAAAATCGAAACGTAAAAATATAAATTTCTACTTATATAAAATAGCTTTAAAAAGTTATCGATATACTTATAGTAGTTACTTAAAACTTGAAATACATGATGAAAATAAAAAAAAATGAAGAAATTAAGTTTTTATTTCCATAAAAATTCTTAATGTATAATCTAACATGTACGGAAGAAAGATAAATAAAGTTAAAACTAAACTTTTGCCTATTTTTTTTAAAGTTGTAAATTAAAAAGAATAAAACATTTTAACTCATATTAAGTTATTGACAATATAAAATAAAGTTTATAGTCTTCTTTGTAAACTTTGTTATTAGAGCTAAAATTTTGATAAAAACTATAAATATAAAATAAGAGATTGAGAGAGAAAAAAAGAGGTAAAAAATTAGAGTAAGATAGGATAGACGTTATAGTGTCTTAATAGTTAATGGTTTGTAAAAGGCTAGTTATATTTTTTTTCCTTTAATTTTTTAATCCATTTAACTCAGATATATAGAATCGGTAAACTCAGTCAAAAACGTAAGTTTCTATCCAGTTTATATGTAAACTTAGTTAAAAACCTAAGTAAAAAAAATTTTACACTTGAGTTAACTAGGAAAAGCCACCTAAATTCGTAAACTCATAGAATCGCATGGATAAAATTGCAATTTTGACAACTATGTATGTAGCATAATATGATGATTTCGCATATAAGATAAATTACTTATTGTACAATATTTTAAAAGTAATTAGTGCTATTTAAAAAATATACATATGCACTAAAGACATATATTACTTATTGAATGATACCTTCACTAATAGCATTATATTATATTATTATGTTATAATTATATATGTAATAAGTGTTACATGATAGATAACATAGAAAGGATAGTATGTATTCAACATATATGATATATATATATTTAATAAAGTTATGATTATAAGTAACATGGAACCTGAACAACTGAGTAAAATTATAAATTTGAATTAAAAGTAATGGTTTAAAGCTTATAGGTAATAAGGGAATAAATATTAAAAATGATATTTATAATATATGAGCGAGCGGCAATGATTCAACTATGCATTAAACTTAAGTGAACAGATCAAGAACTTTAGGTAAGTTGAGATTAATACGTCACTGTTTTTCGAAGAACTATTTCATAGTATATAAGAACTATTTCATAGTATATAGAGGCTGAAGGTCATACTTGTTTGTGCCTGTAAGTTGTTTGATTGTGCGCATGCCTATGTAAGCGTGTTCTTTGATTGTACAATGTACTATTGGCTTGCTTTATTAGTTAGCAATTGTTATGTATCGTGTGATATGGATTAATCACCTTAGCTAGACTTAATAATATATGGCTTGTAAAATTAACTAGATAGGCATTTTACCCCATTAGGGGAAACGTTTAGGATTCTCTAGCTAAATACCGATCTCTTCGAAAAGGATAGTATTGGATAACATAATTAGTCCCTTCTTTATCCTTAGTTAAACTAAGTGACAGGAGAGAAGGTCATGCCAAGGGTGAAGTCAATGGTTCCAAGGAAGTCGCAGGAAGAACAGTGTCTCCATTACAAAAGCCTAGGTTTGGTCATGAGCTGTTGAAATGTATGCTAAACTCCTTAACCCAAATTAGAGTGGGTATAATTCTTTAATCTCACAACGGATTGAACAACATGATGCATTGGCATTTGCTTGTCACGTTGCATTAAAATAATTGATTAATAATCCTATTTATGCTTGATGTATAGTCTTATGTCCTTACCCCAACTTACTGAGTGATTGGTTACCCACATCTCTATAGATATTACTGTAGGTGTTAGCTAGGAAGCGGCCTTATAATTCTCTTGAAGCTAGCAATTGTTGGATCCTGAGAAGTAAGGATTAAAACTGAAGATCATATATATATTTCTAAGGTTGTTGCTCTTCCTTTAGAATCTTCCATTATCTAATAAAGTATTACTTAGATAATATAGTTCTACGAAATTATGTAAACATTAATTGTAATATTTGAATTCTAGTACATATTTTATGTACTTTCTTAAATAAATAAAGTATTTAATTTATTAATTGTTTACTTCAAAGCAAGTTAGTTGTTGACACCTTATGCAAATCAAGTCTAAGATAGCGGTTATAAGGTTAGCTTTTTTCCTAGAATAGTTTGCATAGCACAACTGTTACGACTCTACCGCTTCAGGGCATAACACTCAACCCTAAGCAGGCAGCTAAGCTGAAGAAACAAGTAGATAAGTTGATTGATCACAAATATGTCCAAAAAAGCATAAGCCGCTATGCCATGGCAGCTGTCCTGGTGCTGAAGAGGGATGGCTCATGGAGAATGTGCATTAATAGACAAGCAACCAACAAAATCACTATTAAGTATTGATATCCAATCCTATGTTTAGATGATATGCTCGATGAGTTGCATGGTGCTTGCATCTTTTTGAACATTGATCTAAAGAGTGGTTATCATCAAATATGAAGGAGACCTAGAGATGAATGGAAGACAACCTTCAAAACAAGGGATGGTCTATTTGAGTGGATGGTGATTCCATTTGGTCTGACAAATGCGTCAAGCACTTTCATGCTACTCATAAATCATATCCTAAGAACATTAATTAGTGAATGCATTGTGGTGTACTTAGATGACATTTTAGTCTATAGTATCGACCTTATTTCTCATGTTGGACATTTAAGATCAGTGTTTGATATCATCTATGTCAAGAAGTTATTCAGCAATTTAAAGAAATGTGTATTTTGCCAAAGCAAGGTTATATTCCTTGGATATTTTGTTTCAAAGGGAAGAGTATGAGGTGATGACGAAAAAGTCTAAGCTATTCTTGAGTGGCCGACACCAACTAGCATGGCTGAAGTGAGGAGTTTTCATAGTCTAGCTTCGTTTTATTGAAGATTCATTCGAAACTTTAGTTCCATAACTACCCCACTAACTAAGTTGACTAAGAAAATCTTCGAGTTCAAGTGGTCCGAGAAAGGTAAAAAAAGCTTTGATGAGATAAAGTCCAAGTTAACATCTGTAAACCCCTAAAATTTTCGATCTAGCTTTTGAAATAGATTTGTGTATGTTAGATAATTTAGGAGTTGATAAGGTTAATGAAAGTGAAAACCCTAAAAGAATTAATCAATCGCGCAAGGAACTTTTCTACCCTAAATGCATCTAAATGTTAAAGATTTCATTTAAAAGTGATAAAAACCCTAAAAATGATTACTTTAAAGACATACGTGCACTAATCCAACATGATATACCCTAAAACCCTAATTGATAATATAATGCTCATATTTTGCCAAATCATTAGTAAAAGGTTAGAGATGACCTCATTCATGCTTATATGATTCGAATCCTCAAGTAATCCATTAGAAACTAAGATAATGAGTCATAGATTATATTTATCCCTTAAGTATGTGATTAAGATAGTCTTACTTAAAGTTAGGGTTATAGTTGAAGATTAGGTTACATGTAGTGAACTTTAATACTCAAATTAGTACTTTTTTTGCACTTGTTATTCAAAGTAGTTTATCAAATGAGATATATAAACTATACAGACCTAAAGCAAGACCTCATCAACTATGTTTACTAATCAATTCATCAAATACCTTATTTCTTCTCATTTCCTTCATTTTTCCCTTAATTTCCCTTAATTACTACATTATGTGCACAAAATTACACATACTTAAGGAAAGTTGATCAAGTTAACACATGTTGACCAAAGTCAAAGGATTAACCAAGTCAACATTTTGAAAAGTCAACAAAAGACTAAAAGATAAGGAAAATATCTACTCCTTCATGATGGCTTCTCTTATCTTTCCTTTTGATTTTTCTCTTCTCTTTCTCCTCAATTGTTTCCATCCACTTATTCTTCAACTTGACCCCACCATTTGTTCTCTTCCATTATGACAACAAAACAAAAGAAACAAACCAAAAATCCTCCTCCATTGCCATGAGCTTCCATCTTCCATTTTACCTTCAACATCTTCCTTTTTGTCTCCTTAATTCCAACATAGGCAAAGGTATGTATCTAAGTTACTTTATCTTGTTTTATCTTCTTCATTAGTTAGTTAATTAGGTAGATTAGATAAGTAGTTATGTGTTTATTGTTGTCTTGAAGAAGAGGAAACAAAGTTCTCATCTTTAAGTGTAGGAATTAGGAATTATGAAGAAGAAGAAAGGAAGACATGAGTATATGCTCATAAGTATGTGCACATAAGGGAATACTAAAAGAACACAAGTATGTGAACCTTTGTACATGAGTATTTATCATGTACATAACCTAAATTAAGACCATATTTAACTATACATACCTATACTACACTAAATACATACATAAAAACACAAAAGGATGAAATTAGGAAGCTTTTCTTAAGGAAAAGATTAGGCATACGAATTTGTGTATAAAAATACGTATCTAACCATATAGGCATATGAGTATGTATACATGTATAAATACGGTATAAGTCTAAGTAGATGTATAAGTATATATATGTATAAGGTATATGTACATAAATATAAGGGAAGAAGTAAAATGTACATAAGACATGTACATATGACATAAGCATAAGGAGAGGCTTATGTAATCACATAATGAGGCAAGTGATGAGGTAAGCACATGATGACATAAGCCATGACATAAGCCATGACATAAGCAAATGATGATGTAAGCGATGACACAAGTGTAGGTTTAGAAAATGAGAAAATAAGAAGAGTGTATAATAATTAGGTACTTAACTTAGTAAACCCTAAGACACTTTCTAAATTGGATTATACTTAATTAAGTACATGAATGAGCAATAGCCAAGTAAAATATTATAGGTATAAGAATTTAAGGGTTAACTAAATCGTTGAGTATAAACAAAAGATAAAAATATAAGTAATAAGAGTACTTAAGTTTTCATAGTTAAAAATTTCAATAAATTTAGCCCATATCATAAAACACGGGTCTTAACATCCAAAACGGACATCACCGTGTGAACGTGTGTCCGAAAACGATGAAAAACGACTATAAATTCGTAAATGTTGAAAATAGAATGAAAAAGTTACGCACGATTAGCAATTAGGTTTAATCGAATAAGGGCTGATAGTAATCTAAGTAAAATTAGGTAGATAGATATCTAAAACCATTAGTTGAGTCAACTACTTATTATCTCTATTATCTCGTAATGATCAGGTGATCCCGACGAGGGCGAGGATCTCCCGATCGGTTATTACGATTAGAGCGAGTCGTCATAGTCAAGTGAGTACTCCCGATGACTCTATACTTGTTTGTGCTTGTAATTAGTGCACTTAAATTGAATATCAATAACTTGATGCATGGGGTTTTGGGATATGCGTGTGCTTGATTATTGTAAGAAATATTATTAAATACGATAATTGATGATTTGATGGTATGATTGATTTTTATATGATTTGGATGGTTTGCTAATATTGATTGATCGCTTCGTAATTTGACCTAATTATATTTGGCTTGTCTTGAATCAAAAGGGTCATGCATTATCCATGCATCACATTACTTATTCCAACCATCACTTCACGCGGTTGGTAATGAAGGGCCTTGGAGGGATGGATTCTCACATGATTTGATTAGTACCGTGCAGGAGCATTGGTACAATAAGACCCTACCCTTGGCTCGCGGGTTCTATTGGCGTCGAAGACGCTAACCGTGGGTGGCTGGGGGTCACGTCTAGAGACCACCGTTGTAGGGTGTGAGTGTGGACTACGGGGGTTACCTCACAGCTAGGGCTGGGACTTTGTGAACTACTGAATTTTTGGAAATGGAAATGTATTTTTGTGAAATACGGAATTCAAAGTTATGGGTAAAAAAAACCAGGTGTTAGAGCCCAGTCGTGATTGGTGCCGATGAATCTTCAACCCTTATCTCGGAGGGCGTTAAAATCCGATATTATATGCAGTACCGATCAACTGCATATATTGTTTGGCATTCTGCGTGTGCATGCATTCATATGGTTGTAATAATTTGTTTGATAACTTGTTTACCAGTATGGTATGAGGGATAGCTCACTAAGCTCTTGTAGCTTATTCCCCAATAGTCTTTCTTTTGTAGGTTTACATACGATGGGATTGGGATAAGTCTCGAGTGCTAAGTGTGAGATGAAGATATGTACATTAGTGTTAGGATTAGTTGAGATTTTTATAGGTGATACATAAACACTCTTTGTAGAAAATATTCACATGTTAGAATTTAATATAATTTAATTCTACTTACAGTTTTATAATGTTGGCATATCATGTCCTATTATTTGGTAGGGGATACCGATTCTCTGCAGTTCTAAGAAACTGTGGGATATCGGACATCGGACATCCATAGTTATTTATAATTATATATTATGTCATATTACAATAAATTAATTACTTGAAAATCATTGATCTTAGTGATTTATTACTTAGAGTCTTGCAATCTCTGACTTGCAAGACGGTTTTCATATCATGGGTGCACACATGTTGTGGAAATTTTAGGTAATCTTACTAGACCCCCTTTCGGGTCCTGACAACATCAGCCCTAATACTTGCCCTACCAGATTTTGAGAAAGTTTTTAAGCTAGAATGTGACGCATCAAGAGTCGGCATTGGTGTTATTCTTATTCAAGAGTGCCGATGAATCACTTATTTCAGCGAGAAACTCAGAAGAGCTACCCTAAATTGCTTGGCATACGATAAGGAGTTCTATGCCCTTATCTGAACAATGTAGAATTGACAACACTACTTGTTGCTGAAAGAATTCATCATTTGCACAAATCATGAATATCTCAAACATCTCCAAGGGCAACAAAAACTTTCTTAACGTTATGCCAAATGAGTTAAATTCCTAAAGTCTTTTTGCTACGTCATCCGATATAAGAACAGAAGCACCAACATTATGGCTTACGCTCTTTCTTGTTAACATGTTCTTATTACGACATTGTAAGCCAAGATACTTGGATTTGGCACCTTACCTGATCAGTATGAGAATTATCCGTATTTTAGGCCCTTAGTGGCAAAATGCAATGTTGGAGGAGTTGTAAATGGGTTCTATTTGAGCCAAGGGTTCTTAATGAAGGGCAAACAAGTTTATGCATTGAGTGATTTGGCAGGGGAGTTACTCATCCGAGAAGCTCGTGTTGGAGGTATAGCCGGCCACTTCATAAAGAAGAGTACGGTTGAGATGTTGAGAAAACATATATATTGGCTTAGGCTAATGAAGGATGCACGCTAAATTCTTGATAGGTGCAAGGTGTGTAAACATGCAAAGGGGAGAAAAGAGCCATATGGAGAATACATACCTCTCCCTATACCCGAACAACCATGGACCAATCTAGGCATGGATTTTATGCTCGACATACCTCAAACTTTGAGAAGACATGACCCTATTATGGTAGTGGTCGATTGGTTCAGCAAGATGAGCCACTTCATCCCCTGCCACAAAACCAATGATACTTTATTTGTTACTAACTTCTTTTTTCAGGAGATCATGTAGCTACATGGAGTACTAAGAAGTATTGTGTCTGATTGTGACTCGAAGTTGACGAGCTTCTTCTGGAGAACCCTATGAAAGAAACTCAACACTAAGCTCATGTTTAGTACTTCTTGCCACCTACAAATAGAGAGACAAATCAAAGTTGTAAACAAGACAGTTGGTAACTTCTTATGAGCTGTTGTTGGGAAGAATCTATGTGATTAGATCTATGCCTACTCTCATTAAGTTCGCTTACAATCGCTCAACTCATAGCTTGACAAGAAGGTTACCCCTTGAGGTCATCTATGAACTTAACTCGAACTTACCCTTGAATATCTGTAGACCCTGTAAATTTAACATTTTAAACATAGTATCGGACTTGAGTGTCATAGGCATTTCCTTAAGTCGACAAAACTACATAAAATGAAAACTGATTAAAATTTTGAACTTGGAACTTAAAACAAACTTAAAAAACCCAATGATACAATTTGGAAACCCTTATCATGCAAGAAAACCCCAATCCCTACATACGTGTACTTTAAAAAAAGAAATGTAAACCTAAACTTAATAGAAACCATAAATGTCAAATAAAAAAAATTTTTAAAACTCTATAAAATTATCTTAACGCTTAAAAAGCCATAAATTAATGAAATTATCAATAATTTTGGGAAATCATATAAAACTGATAACAAACGAATCAAGGATTATTTCAAGTAATAATAAACAACAAAACTAAGCTAATTAAAGGAATAAATTAATAAATTTACAAAAAATTATTTTACTTGCGTACATAAGTAGCCCCACAATATATATATATAAATATATTATTAAGCAATTTCCTTTTCTTAATCTATCATATGTATATATATATATATATATATGTTGCATAATAAAGCGGTGTTCCTAAATAATTAAGCCAATTGATCCTTAAGCTCCTAAGTGTAAGTAAATTATTCCCGAGTTGGTGGAAAATCCTAAAACATACATAATCTCACTCGAACTCTAAAACATACATAAACTCACTCGAACCCTAAAACCTAGGATGATCGAGGATTTACGATCCTAAATAAATAATTAAAAATATAATTTCAATAAATTTTATTTAACTCTAGAAAACTCGAAAATTTCTTAAGAGGCAAATCAGAACCTATAAATTAATTCGAGAACCAAACTCTAAAAGAATTTCATATAAGACAATTTCCTTATTTTCACTTATAAGTCATGTTACATATGGATAAATTGTAAACCCTACTTTTAGCAAACTTATGATTCAACTAAGAACACTTCCCAAATATTCCCAAGGATAAACTAAGATAAAAATCCAAGTTTACATTTAAAAACGAATTTAATTTTCCAATTCGAAACCCTATTATCGATAAAACTTGAATACGAGAACCATAGACTCTAAATGCAAAACCCTAAAACAATTAAGGACTTGTAACCCTAAGCGGCTAATTAAGAATTTAATTTAAATAATATTATTCAATTCTAGAAACTTTCATAATTTTATAAAAATTAAATTATAACTTACAAATCAATTTAAGAGACAAACTCCAAAAGAATTTCAAATCAAACAATCTCCTTATCTTCATGCATAAGATTTGTGTACATGAATAAGTAAACTAACTGTAAACCCTACTTTTAGTGGGCATAGGATTTGAGTACGAGTAAATTCTGAACATTCCCAAAAGATCAACTAAACTAAAAACTTAAGTTTACATTTAGAAACAAATTAAAATTTTCCAATTCAAAAACCAATTATTGAGAAAACCTGAGCTTGAAGAACTACGAGTTCTAAATTCACCTAAGACCTTAAACCCTAAAACAATTAGGGAATTTTGACCCTAAGTGACTAATCAATAATTTAATTTGAATAATTTCATTCAACTTTAGAAAATTTCACAATTCTACGAAAATCAAATCATAAATTACAAAACAATGTAAGATAAAAACCCTAAAACAATTTCCTATAAGGCTATGCCCTTATCTTTATGCCTAAGCCTTACACTTCAATAAGTAGATCAACCAATCACTTTAGATAACTTATAAATTGAGAGTTGGAATCATTTATCAATTGATAACTTATCAAAATCTAGTGATAAGACACTTTCCTTATCACCTCTTCACTTATACTACATATGGACAATTTTTCACAAGATTTCATAAGCTTAACTTTAATAAATGAGACAAGACCATTCCATGGACAAAAAGGACTTGAAATGGCAGATCTAAACAAGGAAGAAAGGGGGGCCATACTCTTGTCTATCAACCATCAATCACTTTCTCTTACACACCACTATTCACCCCTTAATTCTTACATCATCAATAGTTGCAATTGTTGACTTTTGTGTAAGCTACAAGACAATCAAATAAAGCTTCTTGCACACACTTCTTTTCTCATTTAAAATCTGCCACTCTCTCCCTCTTTCACTCCCATTTTCACTTCCTTTTCTCTCACTTTAAACACAAATCAAAAGAAGAAATCTAACTCCATAAATTCCCAACATTTCCGCCACCATTTTTGCTTCCATACTCACAGCAATTTCTCCTCTTATTCTTGTGTCATTTTCTTTCACCATCTAAGACCTTTTAGAACCATTAGAACATTCCACAAACCCCATTCCAAAAGACAAAAAGATTCAAGTTCCAAAAGGTGGCAAAAAGGAGGAAGCAAAGTTAAGAGCTTAACTGGAACCTTTGTGCACAACCACCATATTTTGCTTTAAGGACGAGTAAGTGTTTCTTGTGATTTGTGGGTTAGCGTTTATGATTAGGAAAATTTTATTTCTTGAAGATATAAGTAAGGTTTAAGTTGTTATAACACCAAAAAAAAAAAAAAAATCGTTTTAAGAAAGAAACCATGAAACCCTTACATGAAGTTGAAACATGAGCATGTAAAGTTAGTATTTTGTAAAGACATTTGTTTAATGCTTTGAATGGAAGATTTTAAGCTAAGAAAATCTTGAAATAAGAACTTTAATGGAGGATGAGCATGCTGGATGTGAGGGTTCCATAGTCATTTGGATGTTAATTTTGTTTCCATTAAGTTAAACATGCTCAAATCTAGACTTAAGTTAAGGAAAAATTCATCACATGAGGTTTTATGAAGAAACCAACTTTGTATGACATGAGCTATGATATGGGAGTTGTATTAAATATAAGATCTTCTATTTCTTTGTGTGGAACATAAGTTAAGGAATCATCTTATGGAAGAAAAGTTAAGTTGAGATTTGGACACAAGTAGTCTAAGTACATAATCTACCACCTAAGCTTAAGGAAATGATGAAACAAGTTGAAAAAACCAAGTAAGGACCCCTTGGAATCATCTTGAACAGATCTGGAACATGTGAAAAAGAAGCTCAAAAATATGATAAAAGTGAATAAACAAAGTGAAAAGATCAACTAAAGTAAGTATAGTAAGCATACAAAGCCCAAAACTCAAAACCGAACCTAAAACTCTCAAAACAAGTCTAGAACTCTAAGTTGGGCCTTCAATGAAATTCTGACCAGCACCTTAAAGTATCAAGAGAGGTTATTTTGAAGCCCATGAGAAATCCACCTAAGGCCCTATAAGCCCACCAAAGTCATTAACTTTAGTTTGAACCAAAAGTAAGCCCATTTGACAACTTAAGCCCACTAAAGAGCCCAAGAAGTGGTTGTTAGCCTTAGGAATATAAATCAAAGTTGTAAATCTGATCTCAAGGAGTATTTTAAGCTTAGGATAAAATCTTAAGACCAAGCCCAAAGGATTTCTCAAGTTATCAAAAAGCCTATTAACCAAATAAAGCCCAAAAGCACTCCAACACATGAGGAACCCTACTGTTCTGACCCATGGACAGAATTGTATGCCTCATTTTGAAAATATAACCTCACCCATTAAAGTACACTCGAAAATGATGAAGATTGACTATAAGATCATAAAAATCAAATTTAAAACGAGAAAGTTATACGCGATTGAACTTTTAAGTAAAACCGGGAAAAATTATGAAACCAAGTCCAAAGTATAACTTAAAGGGTTTTAGCTTAGTTTTCTAGGTTTTATTTCAAATCCTTATAGTATCGTATTTGCGATGTCCAGGGGACCTGGCTTTGGGGAGACAACCTATCCCAGATTATTTTGATTGATCCGCATGGCTGAATAAGTAAATTCCCGATGACTCTTTACTTGATTTTGCTTATAGGATAGATGCACCTAAACTTATATATATAAATTTGGATGCTTGTGGGATATGGGAAATGCATGTGTATGAATTTGTGGATGAATGTGATGACTTGTTAATTATATCTAATAATGGGAATTGCTTGCATTATATATACATGTGAATCGTATGGAATGAAACTGTCTGATCACCCTGAAAATCAAGTTAATCACTTATACGATTAAGAAATCAAAATGAATCATGCATACCCCATATTACATATGAATAACACCGACTGCCGCTTCACGTAGAAGATGGGAAGGGACTCACAGGAATACGAGTTTCCTGTAGGATTGGGCACTAGCTACGCCATCATATATATTGAGTCTCTATCTCAAGCTGATGGGCTTACTAGGCGCTGGGAGACACCAACCGTCGGCGAGGGGCCGAGTCTTGTGGCCTCTTCTTAGGGCATGTGATTGCGGAGGCCACCACACTGCTAAACTTGAGATTTTGAAAATATGATTTATTATTTGGTAATGAAAGTATATATATGCATATATATATACATAGTTTTGTTTTGACATAAGCACAATAGTGCTAATGAATTAAAACCCAAGGTCTAGAACCCGGATTTTAGTTTGGGTCGGTTAATTATCTCCAAACCCCGACTTCAGGGGTTGTAATTCTAAGTCGTATGCAGTTCCTAGGTCAATGCATGCGTTGTTTGGCATATTGATTGTTCATGCATTCATATGATTGTACATCTAATAAATTTTTGTTATGCGGTATTGATAAGGGTAATTATCTCACTAAGCGTAAGCTTATACCCTAACAGTTCTTTTCCTTGCAGGTTGATCGATAGTTGGGAATGGGATAAGAATCGAGTACAGAGTGCTACCATTGAATCAATATGGTGAAAAGCTTATGTAGTTACTTCAGAATGCTTAGGAAAATGACTAATATTTCAATTAAGTTTAGTATCTTTAGTAAGTTTAGAATTTTCTAGAATTTTCTATCTTATTTCGCTATTTTGGTAGGGGATACCGATTCTCTACAGTTCTGAGGAATTGTGGAAAAATGGATATCCATAATTATTTATATTATATAATGAGTGAATGAATTAAAATTGAAGACTCTAGCAAATAACTATTTAGAGTCTTGCAATCTCTGACTTTCAAGGCAATTTTCTTATCATTGGTGCACACGTAATATGGAAATTTTAGGCAATACTACTAGGCCCCTCCTAAGGTCGCTACAATATCGTTATCAACCCGACCACCCAAGGAGAAAGTTAACTTGGCTTATAACATGTCGGGGAGTTCCAAAAATTGTATTAGAAGGTTATTGAACAATTGGTAAAGACTATGGCTCAACAAAAGGAGCAAAGAAGCTGAAGGAGGAGGTAAGTCATTTGTAGTCCTAGAAACCTTGTTTGGATTCACCTCAGTAAGGAATGTTTCCCTAGAAAAAGGATGAACAAGCTATCCCCCAGGTTAGATGGACCTTATAAGATCCTAAAGTGTATCAAAGACAACGCCTATGAGCTTGAACTACCTAAAGGATAGGGTGTGTCCCCTGCTTTTAATGTTACTAATTTGATGCCCTACATACCAGACGAACAAGAAGACCAAGTTTGAGGGAAAATCTTCAACAACCTTGAGGAACTAATAGACTACCGACCATTAGCCTTCTTACTCGCGTGCACCTTAAAAGCCTTCATTCTCTCGCTAGAAGGATTCTTTCTTATCAGTATGCCGAGGACAAGACACAGTATATAGAAGAAGGGTAGGCGAACTCCTTGAGGACTCAGCTTGGATATACCCTACTTTATTCTAATCCTTGTGCCGTTGCTAATCCCTCATTTGCTGAGGCTGACTAGCCGAATGTCAAGGCCAAGGTCGATATACACTAAGCCCTACTCTAACCCACAAGAATTTCATATGCTGAGACCTCTATACACTAGGCCATTCTCTTTCAGCCTATTGAATAGTAACATTCCTTATTCGCCTCAACAATCCTAGATACTACCCATTTGCAACCGTTATAGCTTGAATCTAACTCAGTTGCTATTCCTAAAGTTTCCTTAGTATGAACCCAATGGTGAGTTGCCACCTATCTGTCACTTTTTCTGACATTGTGCTATACTATTATTCCTTTTCGTCATTTGTCATATTTACCCCTTACATATATACTAGGAATCCCCTTCTTCTTTAGTCTTTTTATAACTTTCTTTATTTATAATATTGCCCTAAGAACTTACTATAAATAGTCCCTTTTCTATATAGCCGAAATATCTTACATTCCTCTCAAATATTGAATATACTTGTTCTTGTGAGGTGTTCCTCTCCAAGTATAATCTCTTTACACTATTATCTAATTTTGTTGAGTAGCTAGAGATTAGTGGTAGGTAGACCTTAACATTAGCTTGTGTGTTACATCGAGTAAACTATTGAGTCGTATTGTATTCATTAGTGAGTCATATTGTATTCATTAGTGAATCATATCCTCTGAATAGCTTCACGTAAGCTATTATATTACGTTTGTCAACCATTCCATCCTAGTTTTTATTTGATATCTCGAAAGACCTATTTGTTTCCCATTTTCTACTATCAATCCTAGTGATTATTGAGCTCTTAGGCACTTTAGTCACCCTCTAATAAACCTATTGTAGAGCTCTAGCATGACCTCTAACTTTAGGGTCTCCTTTTGGCTTAAGCACGGGTGCTTGATCAAGAGGCAACTTGGAGTTGAAACCATAAACAACCTTGAAAGACATCTTGCACATGGTGCTACGGACAACTCAGTTGTAGGCAAATTCCATGATCGGTAAGTACATGTCCCATTTTAAGAGGTTTCTTCATATAGTAGCTTACAAAAGAGAACCTAGTTGATAACCTCTATTTATTCATTAGTCTATAGATGGCATGACGTACTAAATAGCATCTTAGCTCCCAGTTGTTGCCACAAGGTCTTCCAAAAGTAGTATAGAAACTTAGGATCTCTATTGGAAACAATTTTTCTCAGTACTCTGTACAACCTAATGATCTCTTATAGGAATGTCACTTGGGCTTAAAGATATTGAGCATGAACCCTTGTAACAACTAGGACCAGATTTGAAGTTGAAGTAAGAATATCATTTTTAGTGAGCCCATACATAAATTAAGCCTAATAGAGTAAATGGACTTGAGTTTATGGCCTTAAGATATAGGATAAGCCCAAAATTCACCCAAAGGCCTAACAATAAAGCCCATAGCCCATAGAAAAAATTGACCAACAACTTGAAGTGATCCTCAAAGAACAAATTAAAGGCTCAGTAAGCCCAATAGATCATTTGGAAAACCCCCTTATAGGCTTAATGTAGAGTTTATACATAAAACTAGCAAAAATGGCCCATTTTAATCCATAAAAGTGAACTTAATGCCCTAAATGAGAAATTTAGAAGACATTTTGAAAATTATACTTAAAAATAACTAAATAAAAGCGCAAGTGCCCATATGGAAGGCTTAATAACAAACTATAACCCTAAGCCTAAAACTAAACCTAAAACCATAAGAGTCAAACACAAGCCTAGGACCTATGAACTTATGTGGCCTAAATCGAACTATAATATGTCTAATCTTACCAAATGGGCCTCACCACATGAGAGAATATTCAAAAAAGATGAAACCGACTATAAGAATACTAAAATTGAACTTAAAACAAAAAAGTTATGGTTAAAATACAAAATAAGGAAAAACGGGGAACTATAGTGAGATAAACTAATAGCTTAGTATAAGATGAACATCTCACTTATTGTAAAATCTTGATTTCTAGGCTTTGAAACATTCTTTAGAAGAAAACAAGAAAATAAAAACAAGTTTCACTCAAATTAGAGTTAAAATGAAGAAATTATGAAGTTTGGAAGTGGCATAAGCAACGACATGACTATGTCAATTGTAGTAAAGAATTTTGAGCAAAGAAGAACAGTTCATAGTAAGTGACATGACCATGTCCCAAGTTGTGTCAATGGTAGATTTGCCAAGATTTAGAAAGATTCGTTGAAGATATAAAGTATCTTTAGGATACAACGAGTGACATAACCATGTCATTAGGTCTTGTCGTTTACAGTGAAAGGAAAATTCCACATGCAATATAAAAGGGATCCTTAAGGGATTTTTGACGGACTTTTCATAAGACTTCTAGAAAGCCTAAAAGGTTAGAATCACTTAAGAAAGCAACATACTCTAGCATTCAAGAATCAAGACTTTTTATTAGTTTTCATGGCTTTTTCTTTCATTTTTTTACTAGATTTTGTTCAAGATAGTTCTTTTGCCATGATTAGTGTGTAAATTTATTATATCTAGGTTTTGTGGAACTTATAATTATCATGTGACGTTGAGTTTCATTAGATCTAATAATGATCTTTATTTTTTTTTATTTAATTATGTGTGCTTGATTGTTTTAGATTGATATTTCCGAAGGTATTAATCTAAAATCTAATATTATACAAGAAAATCAAAAGATTATTTGTATGATTAAACCTACACATAATTGATGAAGATTATTCAAGTTTAGAAATAAATTATGAAGTCTTTCTAGATCTTTATTATTATTTTATGAGAATTCGTTGTTTTTAATGTGATCTTTAATTATGCTATTAAGAAGAGATTCTAATAAATGATCTAAAGATTATAATTAATAGACTTGAGAAAGCTATTAACTTTATTAGATAATTCTACTGGTCAAAGAAATTAGAGATTGAGTTAGATTATCTTTAATAAAAGTTACATGTGTAACTTTAGGGGAAACAAGATCTAGATACATTGTTAAATCTTGAGTTGATTTTTAATTTAATCGCTTTCTTGTTAATTTCCTTGGTTGAGTCTTGATAGTTGTTGGATTAGTTAGTAATAGTAATTTAGATTAATTTTTTTAAATTTCTTAAATTCAAATTGTTGTTGGTGAATTTTGGGGGTTGGAAATATCCTGCAAAGATAAGAAAAATGGTCGATACCGAGGCCAATCCAGTACGGCCACTCCGATGCTTAAGTCAGCAAGCAAGAATGAGATGAGTAAAATAAAGAGATTAAGAGTTATCAGATGTCTCTTACAAAGTTTTATTCCCATATTTATAGGAAATTGTTATGTCTGAAAAAGCAGTTATCGGAATAACTATTGAGACATGTGGAAACTTATTGATTAGACACCTTCTTGAAATGTAGGGAAAGCAGGTAGTTATATAATATAACCGTGCTTGTGATAACTGTTCTTGCCATGAAATTTAATTTAAATCAACAACGGATCTATGCTACTCGGCATAGTGTTAAGAATGTCAATTACTCGGTGTGGTGCTAAGAATATAAATTATGTAGCCTGTCGGCAGTCGACTGGACGAGTAAGACAAGTGGACGAAAACTAACTATTAACATTTGCCCCCCAACTCCCATGTTTAAGAATTTGACAAAGAGAGTAATACATAATGCTCTAGAGGTTGAATAGGGACTAGTTCTTTAGATGTCGAGCGAGATAGGAAGCAAAGCAATTCACATCCTAATCGAAAAGTTGCAATTTTCAAATTCCCGCCTATTCAAGAAAACAAAAAGTGGGTCATATGACACCTATCGCCTCAATCATCATTACACCGCAAGCTTAATAACTGTTGGGAAGTTGTCAACCGTCGAATTTCTATCCCAAAACACTAGTCAACAATCTATGCCACTATCAAATCAGCACATCAATATCGTCAGAAACAAATTTGCAGTTACAAAGATAAGTTGTCCGTATTTAAAGGACTCTTCAAAATCAGAATTCATTTTTGTTCAAAGTCATAAACAAATTTTCTTGCTTTCTCATCTTCACTCTTAAGTTCTTTAACTTCTATGATACCATTTTTTATAACCATTTACGTATGGTTTACAACATCGTCCATCAACTTGTTCTCTTTGATTCTGAAGTAATGGAAACTAAGGCCACTTCTCCACCCTCAGCCTCCCCTCCCCCCCCCCCCTCTTTACAAATAAGGAGCGAGGCGGCATGCTCTTTTGGTAGCTTGGCCAACAATATTGAGGAAAGGTGGGATAAACTCACCTGAATAAATGCTCTTGTTGTGAATAATTATCTTGAGGATAAAGAAGAAAGATCTTTAGCGAGATATCTATATAACATAGCCTACTTCCGCTACTCTCCAAATGGAATTGCTAGTTCTGCTAACAAAGTTTTTGTTACGAAATACAACCAGTATTGGCAAGATCTTCCTGAAACGTGGAATCTGAGGAGGCTAAGAAAGGAAGAGAAGGTATGTTTCCCAAAGGAGCCCGAATTCCATATATACCTAAAATATTTAGATTTTAGGTTGCACTTCCCTTTCTCAGCTTTTATGAAGGGCTTCTTTAACTACTTCAGAGTCGTGTAGAGTATGTTCTCACCCAACACATACCGGCTTCTGACGACTTCTGAGATAGTTTATGAAAAAGTCAAAGTCAGGGCTATGCCTCAACTGTTTCGATTTTTCTTTATGATTAGGAAGCAGCCTGACGGATGGTACTTTGCTACAACAAGGCACAAGCGGAAGTTCATGGATTGGTTAGAGTCCAAGATCCACAAGTAGTATGACAAATTTGTGTCGGTAATGTTTGATGAGGAGCTAGACTTCTAGACTCAATGGATTGAGCCAATCCACACTAAAGATATAGATTTGATGCCGAATGATACAATAGTGACGAAGAAAATTCAAGAAAGGAGGAAGAACAAAATGTTCTTCTAAGACGCCGAGAAAATTATATGGCATTATGAAAGCGGAGACCCAATCTTTTTTTAAAAAGATGGTATGCTAATGAGTTACTACCATGCTGAGTATAGCCACAAGAGGAAAGTCGTTCCTTTGACTTAAGGGGAGAATATTAACTTATTTGCTCATGTTATAGATATGAGTGCTGGCGAGGTAAATCCTACTATGCTACTGGCCTAAATTAAGGCTAAAAAATCGAAAGCGAACAAGAGGGCAACCATAGCAGCTATTACCACTCAGCCTACTACCACGAAGAAAACGATAAAAGAAGACAAATCCAAGCAAGTGGCAACACAAAAGACCTCACGGCCATTTGACAGGCAAAATGAAGGCGAGAAAACAGTACTGACTAAGGTCCCTCATTTTGTAGAGCCTTTGGTTGAAAATATTCAACCTTCTATCGAGCCGAGAAAGGTAGGTTGAGAGAGCTAACCCTGTAATGAAACCGAGGATGTTACCACCATCGAAGGGTCATCATTGATGCCAGAGGCAGCGGCTAGTGCCGATAAGAGACCAAGAAAGGAACTCGCTGGCCAACTACCTACTAAAAGGTCTAAGGGTTTGGATGAGAGGACAAAGGAAGCCATGCAATCTAAAGTTCTTGGCATCACCAGCACCAAATTCATCCCCAACAAGGAGGTCGACAAGTACTTCATCTCATATTGGAGCCAAAATATTTTAGATACCAACTCAGGCCTAGGCAATAGGATAAAATCATTAGCCTTTATGGAAAGAATTATTCTTCCAAAAGACAGATATTGCCAAAAAGGATGTCTATAGGGTCAGCGATTGTAATAAAGCCCATATCCTGGCCAAGTTATATGATATGAGTATCTATATCCATCTTTATAACTGTTGAATTTACTCAGTTGCTGATATTCGGTTTCCTTTTTAAATGAGTAGCCATATTTTGATGGCTTTGCGTAAGGCTGATAAAGAGACTAAAAAGCCAAGATCCTGAGTAGTCTTCATGTATTCTATCAAGTCATTTCAGGTACTCACCACATCAAATGAAATTGTTGTAGAAAATTGATGATGCATATAATGCATCCAAAGCTCAGATTGCTGCTGCTGAGATTGCAAGGATAAGGGCCAAAATGGAGGTAAGAAAGCTCCAAGAATACCTTACTACTGAAAAGTTAGTACATACCTTTACTGTCGATAAAGTCTGGAGTCTGAAGGCCAGAATGGAAGAGTAATATAAGGAATCGAAGGCTTAAAGGAGGAGCTATAGAAGAAGAAGGAAGAGCACTAAGGACTAAGCAAAACTCTTTACACAATGAGCAATGAGGAAGCCAAGCTCGAAATGCAAATTAAAGAGTTTGAGACTAACAACTCAAACATATAAAGTTGTGTTACCGAATTAAAGGAGACTCTAAAGAAAGGACCATCAGTTGAAGAGGCTCTCCATATAATCACTCCTAGTTAGTAGTACGAAAGACTTCTACGAAAGAAGTTGTTAGCGGGGGTCCAAGCGGTAAGAGAGGAGATCCTGAAGCTTCACCCTGATTACAATCTCTCTTACCTCGACTTTGTTGAAAATAATGATAAAGTCAATAGTGTTGACGAAGAGGATAACGATAAGGTAGGTGCTGAGATTGTTAATGAAGGTAAAGACAAAGCTTATGCGGAGGATCTAAGGGAAGACGGAGAACGTCTATCAAAAGAAATCCCCTATACACAAAAAGAGAAATTTATCGACTTTAAGACCTAGAGCGTTGAGAAAGAAATTCACTTGGAGAGAGTCCTAGCCTTCGATCCAAAAATTACTTTTGTTGACTCTGAGAGTAGACCATAAGACCATAAAATTACTTCTTTGTACAATGCGTTCTCTCATGTAATTGTTTGAATGAAATATCTTTTATATGATAGGTCATACATTTGTAACTGCATTTTTTGAATAAAATATCTTTCATATAACTGTTTTAAGTACATTTTATTTCATGCACTATGAGTTCCCCATTTTCTATTTCACACATTCTTATTCATCAGCATGTTTCATTTCACACACTAAGTATCTTTCGGCATATTTTATTTCATACACCTAACTAATTCTTGGCATGTTTTATTTCACATGCTTAATTATTTCTTAGCATGTTTTATTTCACACACTTAATTCGTGCGTCTCTGTAGGCATTGTCCATTAGCCGTTTGAGGCATGGACTAGCTGTATTACTCGGCTGTAAGACTAACTTATGCAATTCATTAACCGTGATAGGTTAGAACTTAGGTTACTTCATTTGCCATGTAACTTAAAACTCATTAACTCAACAATCATAAAAAGAATAAGAAACATAATAAGACTTCAAACATAATTCTCATAAAAAAGTATTGTAGTCTTACAAGCAAGTAGGCTGTCGCCTTACAAATAAGTGGAGATGAACATCATCCGAACAATTAATTGAAATATAATTCTAAATTCTCGACATTCAATGCTCGAGGGATGATAGATCCATCCAACCTTTTTAATCAATAGACCCCTTCACCAACGACTTCCCAGATCTTAGCAGGATCCTCCTAATTCGCGCCAAGCTTCCCTTGACTCACTTAACGCTAGTAGCTTCCATCTTTCGACAAACCAGATCTCCAAATTGAAAGACCTTGTACTTCACTTTCTAATTGTAATACCTTGCTGCTTTACACTGGTATGCCGCAACCCTAGCTCTTACAATATCTCTGATTTCATCAATGATGTCCAAATTTGCTGTTGATCCAACTTAATTAACCATAACGTCAAAATTCTGTATCTACAAATTTAGCAAATTTAACTCAATTGGCAACATGGCTTCTGTGCTGTATGCTAACCTAAAGAGCGTCTCCCCAGTCGTAGTTTTGTGGGTGGTTTGGTACCCCCATAGAACATTCGGTAGTTCATCCTTTATATTATGTTTGAGTTAAAATTTTAATTAGTTTTAAATTTATCGACTCCATTGAGTTAGGGTAATTACCTATAATATTTTAATCGATTCGCTACCTAAAACGTTAAATTTGCAGGGTTTACATTCTACCCTCCCCCCCTACAAAAAGTTTCATCCTCAAAACTTGACCAAGATAGTTCATTACTGAAACTACTTTCATCATTTATAAACAAACTATTTACATGTAATTAATAAGCTTCTTATCAGTACCCAACACTTAACTATAAATATCATAATAAACCTACATAACATATTTTACGTACATGATTTCCTCATATTAATTACATTAAATCTCTAGGGTTCCTCAATACGCTACTAAATGCTTCCTAGTTTGTTCATTTCCAATAGCATTTAGAGATATTATGGCCACACCTTCCACAATTACTACACACCCAGGCATTCTTCCTTTTAAAACACCATTTTGCTTTATGTCCAATTTTTTCATAGTAAAAACACTTTCCTTTTAGCTGTAAACAATCTTTTAGACGATGATCTTGGTTACACTTCCAACAATTTACTTCATGTGGTTTCTTAGGATTGGTTCATCCACTTGCAACTCCAATACTTCCAATGGTCGCTTGTTACTCTTATTAGTATCATGTCTTGACTCTTTAATTGATTCAGAGAATTCCTTTTTTTCCTCCTTTTATTCTTCGAAGAACTCTTTCCCTGCATATTCTATCACTCGTGCTCTTTCCACAACTTCATTATAGTCTTTAACTGAAATTCTTTCAACTTAGTTCGAGTTTCCTAATCCAATCCTGCTAAGAACACTTGGATGCAAAATTGATCACTAAGTCTTAATTCTGGGTACGTAAGATGCATCAATCTCTTGAGTTCACATTCATATTCACCTATGCTTCGATTTCCTCTTCGTACAAGTAGCAAGTATTCTTGAAGTTTCTTTCGTAGACTTCCTGGAATGTATTCTTTTAAGAATTCCTCCTTAAACTCATTCTAAATGATAGGTTAAGACATAGTTTTACTCTTGAAGCTTCACCATATTCTTGCATCCTTACGTAGCATAAAAGTCCTGTAAGTTAGCTTTATGTCCTCTGGAATCTCATGGATTTTTAAGGATTGCTCAATTCGCGCCAACCAATCTTCTATTTCAACTAGATCATTAAGTTTACCCTTAAAGTATATGTTGACTTTGATAAACTCATAAAGTTTCACCTTGTGTGGTTCCATTACTACAAAAATGTTTTCAAGTTGACCTTAACTTTCTCAATTTTTGCAATGCCTACAAAGGATCATGACCAAGATCAATTATAATAACCCTCTTAACATAATATTTCCTTAAATTAGTATTATTTAACTAACTTATTTATTTAAATCATCAAACATCTAATTCAATCTTCCTTACATTATTATATCCTTTTTTTTTTTGTAAGAGTGATTACTTTTAGGTCACTATTTCATTCTTACATATCATGTTTAATCATACTTTTCTTCTTGTCTGATAATTGAAATCCATATAATATTACTTATGATCCATTCTTAATAACCGATTCCATTAACAATTCAGATTCACAAACTTATTATCACAATATTCTTCAAATCTCCACTCCTATAATTTGAACTCTCTAAGTTTCTATTCGATTTGCCATTACTATTTTCAAAAATTAAAACCTTTAACTAAAATATTCAATCTTCCATTTATAGTTGGAATATTCTAGTACGCCCCGTTTCCAATATACACTTATCTTTAGTTACTCCTTTAAGAATACTTATTTTCATATCATTTCATGTTCAGACTCATCAACTATTCAACCACTACACTGAATTTACAATCAACTATCGTAACATCACTTTTAAATTCTACTTATGATATTGAATTCTCAATTCTGAATATTGTTGAGATTGTCATAGCTAATGAACTCCTAATAAATACATTTCGAACTCTTAACATGAAATTGAGGTATCCTTACACTCCAAATCTCCAGTAGAAATATTTTTCCTTAATTCAACACAGTTGAAAATACCTCCTTTTATCCTCTTTTCAACACTTGTCCTTTATATCCTTGTTTCTTCACTTCAAACTTACAGTTCTAAGCCTTTTAAGAGTATACACATCATCAATACCTGGATTTGGGAGGAATTTCACAATTAACGAACAAACAGACATATAACATAGATATAATCCATATAGGAGATATTAAATATAGTATATAATCTAAAAGTCTAAGTCTTTTACTTTTAATCCTAAATCTACCCAAGTTCTACTCTATCTCACCATTCGGTAGGTTTTTTTATCTCTGACAACCTAAAACTTTGTTACCACTTCTATCATGACCCTAAGGGGGAGCCTAGTAGGATTTTTTAAAATTCCCATATCACGTATGCCCCCATGATATGGAAACCACTTTACAAATTAAAGATTGTAAGACTCTAAATGATTAGTCACTAAGGTTTTCGATTTTTAATTAATTAACTTACTATAAAATATAAAAGACTATAGATATCCGATATTCCACAATCCATCAGAACCGTAGAGAATCAGTATCCCCTACCAAATGCTAAGATAAGGTAAAACAACTTAATAATTTACAAGAAATATTATATTATATATAATCTTATATAAATATTTTCTATATCAATTGGTTTTATACCAACTATATACATGTCAATCAATTCTAACATTATCAAACCTATTTTTGGTTTGTACTCTGCTCTTATGATTTTCCTGATCCTTGCTTAAAGAAACTTGCAAAAGAAACTATAGAGGAATAAGCAAACCATAGCTCAATGAGTTCATTCTTCACTATTATCTTTCAAACAAGTTATCAATCTTTATTAGTACTCAGGCAATTTATTTACAAACGAAATGAATGCAAACGTGATGAATGTAAGTAATACATCCATAAGAGTTCGAAACTATGGAAGGTATAGATTTACATCGTCTACATGTCAATTTTTCCTCCGTACTTATCCGCATGAGACTACTAAGAGGCACGATCCTACCAGACAATATTCAATTATTACCCTAGTCCAACAAACATAAATTAATATAGGTGTACCCCAACTAAGGCTATCCACCAAACATATCTAAGGCCCCTCAAGTATACAAAGCGAGTCATCTCGCTATCAAAATAGATCCAAGGCCCCTTAGGCACAAATATGCGAGTCTTCTCGCAATCAATTGGAGATGCAATACTAGTTTTGTCTTAATGATAAAAATACCATTTATGGGCACTACGAGCCCTTATAGAAATCATATAAAATATATTTAAGACTGGAAAAATATTTTCCAAAAATACCTTTTTCAAAAATCTGCAAAGCTAGTACTTTGCATCAGTATATCAATTGAGTCACGGACATGCGACAAATATAACTAGTTATTTTAGTTGAATAATTATATTTACTAATTTAAGAAAGTGATCACATGAATGATAACATACAAAGCAATCAGTCATTCAATCAAACCATTTGTATCAACCAACAAGCACCATATAAATAACTTGGGTTAATGCTCACTTCCTAGCCTTTGAGAATTCCAAGACTCGATAACCAAATACTTAAAAGATAAGAAAACTTATAAGTGTTTTGAAAAATTAGGTTTTCTTGTCAACTAAATATCTATCATTATTTGTCTAGTTTCCTACTATAACTCAAATATGGTACAAACGTAGTTTAACTTAAATCTTTTACTTATTTTTCTCAGTTTGTCATAAATTTTTAATCGCATACAACTTTTTTGTTTTAACTCTAATTTTTATGAACTTATAATCGATTTTTATCATAATTTTTGTATTTCACTACTTTTAAGGTCTAAAACTTATTTAATTCATTTTTTACTATTTTAATCATTTTCAATTAATTAATTATTTTATTATTATTTTTAATTATGAATTTATTTATATTTAATAAATGTTAACATGGTAACATAGGAAATTGCCACATATTATTTTCGAATTTTTTCATACATTTTCAATCTTTTTCTTGTTTTATATTTTTACATAATATATATATAATAATATTTATTATTATATTTTACTGAATTCTATAAATTACTTATTTTATATTTCTTTAAGGGTTATGATATAAATATATATATTCATATTTACTATTTTACTTTATTTATTAAATTAATATTATAGTATATTATATATGCATTATTTAAATATACTCGTATTTTTATATATACTATACTATTCATTTACGTATTTTTATATGTACGAGATACTTATGTACTATAGTAATATAACCCTAAGGATATTGCATACATATTCGTATGTATATACCTGAACAGTATCTATATATATATACTTCTATTTTGCTATTTTATACATACATACATGTACAATCATATTTACATATATATATATATATATATATATATACTAAAAATACGTAATATACATAGTATTATATACAAATACATATGCATATATATATATATATATATATTATGTCTATAGGTATATATATTTGTATATATTGAAAATACTTAATATAATTACTATTGTATATACACCGAATATATACCTTAGGTTAGTATTTTTGTACTTTATACATACATAAATATATATAATTTTGGTGACATATTATACATATACATATGTAATAAAAATTATACAACCTAATTATACATATAGGATACACGTACATACATATATAGATATATATACATCTAGACTGCATATTAAATATAACATGTAGGTATATGTGAACATACATTAGTATTTATATATTTATGAATATTTATGCATAAAAAAAAATACAAATCCTACATATATTTCTAATACATAACTTTATATTACATATATACATCAACACATAAAAATAATTAATACAAAATAAACATAATATACATGCTAAATACTCCTTGAAGTATCTTGAATTAGAAATCCCCAAGCTTTTCTTCTTCTTCTTTTTAATTTACTTGTTGAACTGGAAAATTAAAAGGAATTAAAAAGGGAGATTGATGCTCATGGTTGGAAAAAGAAACATATAAGTGTGTGTTTTGTTTCTGTGTTTTTTTTTTTACTTTGGAAAACAAGATGAATGATGCATGTGCTCTAGTTGATCGTGTATGCTACAGGAGAAAAGGAAGAATAAGGAAAAAAGCAAATGAAGTTAAAATTGAATTAATTATGATTTGACTTACAAGCTTATCTATTACTCTTGTCTTTTACACATAATTTGCACATGTAAAAAAAAATATTAACCACACAAGTGGCGGCTAGAATTTTTCCAAAAGCTGGACGTGGCAATGGATAGGAATTAGGGAAAAGAAAAAGGAAAAAAAGAAAAAGAAAGGGAAAAGAAGGAAAAAGAAAAAATAAAAATAATAATATTAGATTTTTCCAAATACAAAAAATATAAATTTAGTATTTATTAAATAATATTAAAATTTTAAAAAAATTCATTAATTTAATTATTATTCATTATGTTTATAATATTTACGAGTTATCTTGATGCGTTCGTTAATAATTTTAAGCGATTGCGCGTATAAATCGATAATTATATTCGTTTTGGGTTTTATTACTTATTAAGGTGTAATTATTCATTTTATAAGTTTAAAATTATAGTTTTAGGGTTTTCGTTAAGTTCGAATTCATTTTCGGGTATTTACACGTACATAGGGTTTAGGGTTTTCATATGAGATTTAGGTTTCAAGCAAAATTTTAGGGTTTTTTACTATTCTTATTATGTTCGAGTTTAAAATTTTAATTATTTTTAAATTTATCGACTCCGTTAAGTTAGGGTAATTACCTATAATATTTAAATCGATTTATTACCTAAAACATTAAATTTGCGGGGTTTACAGTTTGTATAGCTAACCATTAATCAACATGTAGTTTACCTGGTAAGCCAATCTTTGCGCTCCTTTCTTATCATTTGGGAGAATACCGTCTCTTAAATAATCTACTAGGGGATCCATTCAAAATTATTCTCTTGGGCAAGGAGCCAACTCATAGCTCTACAAAAAAGTAGATAAACTTTTATGCGGAAGAAATTCGACTAAAAGTTTGTTGCTCAATTCAAGGAATGCTATATTGGCTAATTTTAATAACTTGTCGGTAGCAATATTCTTGCTTCTCGGAATTTTGTAGATGTCGAATGATTGAAATTATTCTACGAGTGTTCATACCATCAATGAGTACTTGCTCATCTCTTCTTCTCTTGCCGCATACTTCCCGTGACCTGATTCACCGCCAACTGCGAATCAAAGAACACTTTAAGTTTCTTGGTGCTAATCACTTTTGCTAGTTTTAGTCCGACAATCAAAACTTCATACTTTGCTTCATTGTTGCTGGCTAGGAATTCAAATTTTAAAGCATAATGAACTTTAACATTATGAAAGCCTTGAAGAACAAGGCCTACACCACTTCCTTTTTTCATCGAAGAACCATCCACATAAAGGAACAAAATGAGTTTCTTGGTAAACTCCACACAATCTTCCTCACCAGTGAACTCAGTTGCAAAATCTACCAGCACTTGAGCCTTTAATGCCGTTCTAGGTTTACATTGTACGCCATAAGCACTCAGCTCTAAGGCATATTTCATCATCTTGCCAGAAGAGTCGGGTCGTTACAATGCTGACTGCAATGGCTAATCAGTGAGCACTATGATTTGGTGAGCCTCAAAATACGCCTTCAACTTCTTTGCTAAGAGAACCATTACTAAAACAAATTTTTCAATTTTCATGTACCGAAGCTCTAGCCCTTGCAAAACATAACTCACGTAATAAACGAGTCAATGCTCTTTGCCGTCAATTTAGACAATATAGAAGAAAGAGCTTGGCAGCTAACCAATAGATATAAATATAAATTCTCTCTTGAAATAGGTGTTGAAAGTATTAGCGATGACGTAAGGAATTCTTTGAGATCGCTAAAAGCTATCTCGCAATTGTTGGACCATTTGAATTCTTTAAGCTTTTAAAGAATTCTATATACCTATCAGCACTTCTTGACACAAATCTGTTGAGGGTGGCTATACGCCCAGTAAGTTCTTGCATTTCCTTGACCGTGTGAAGGGATTTCATGTTCCTTATCACCTCAATCTTTCTCGGGTTGGCCTCAATGTCACGCCGAGTAACCATATATCCTAAAAACTTTCCTGATGTTGCGCTAAAGACACATTTCTGCAGGTTAAGTTTCATGCTATATCTCCTCAATGTAGCATATGTCTCCTCAAGGTCGAAAAGATGCCGATCCTGCTTTACACTCTTCACAATCATGCCGTTAACATATGCTTTGATGTTTCTATAAATCTAGGGTTTGAACATCTTGGTAACAAGTCTCTGGTAGGTTATACCAACATTTTTCAGCCCAAAAGGCATCATCATGTAACAATATGTTCAAAAATTAGCATCAAAAGACGTAAGGACTTCATCTTCCTTATCTATCTTGATTTGGTTGCAACCAGCGAAAGCATCCATAAAAAAAAGTAATACATGTCCAACGGTTGCATCTACTATCTGATCAATTTTCGACAGTGGGAGACAATCCTTAGGACAGGCCTTGTTGAGATCTATAAAGTCTATACACGTTCGCCACTTGTCATTAGACTTCTTAACTAGTATACAATTAGCTAGCCAAGTCGGATAAGGCTCTTCCTAGATAAATCCTGCCTTCAATAACTTCCAGACTTCTTCCTCTATTGCTACTTGTCTCTCTAGTGCAAAATGCCTCTTCTCTTCTTTTATTGGAACACTTTCACATTCGATTCAATCTGGAGCTTGTATATCATAACTTCTCTCGAGATACCCGGCATGTCTAAAGGGGACTATGTAAACATATCAGTGTTGGCTCGCAAGAAGTTAATTAAACTTTGCTAAATATTTGCTGACAAGGGTTTCCCAATCTTCTTTGTTTTCCTAGGGTCATCTCCCAAAGTAATTTCCTTAGTATCACTCTCAACATTCTCTATACTGACCGACTTACTTTCTGGATAGGTTTCCACCTAAAATACTTCTTCTCGTCTTAAGGCCCTCATATATAAGGAACTTACCAATTGCTGGTCCCTTATGCACATGTCGACTCTTGTAAAAGTAGGGAACTTACTATTAAGATGTGTAGTTGAAGAGATAATGCTGAATAGATGCTGACACGACCGTCCCATTATTATGTTATATGAGGACCAACATTTGACAACAAGGAAGTCCACTATATCCTCTGCGACATGCTCGTCATCGCCAATCTGTATCGACAAAGAAATTACTCCAACTACTTAAACTGGTTGGTTATTGAAGGCATATAGATCATACCTATAAGATCTTAGCTATGCCTTGATCTTGGGTCTTATCTAGTCGAACGCATACGAAAAAATGATATCAGTTGAACTTCCTATATCAATAAGAATCTTCTTGACTTCGAAGTTTGTGACTCTTGCACTGATAACTATTGCATCATCATGTAGTCTCTAGATGCCCTCAAAGTCATCCTTCATGAAAGAAATTGTGTTATCAATCCTCAACTTCTTGCCTTAGATGTTGCAAATGTAATTTTTGGTGTTCATCAAACTCGAAGAGCTTGACTAGCCTATAGTAGGTCCGTCGATAATGGTGTTGATCACTTCGTTAGGTGCACTATTGGGATTTGCATCCCTTATATCACTCTTGACCACAATTAGCCGAGTGTCATTCTCTTGTTCTTCACATCTCCTCTAAGATGATCTCTTGATATTTTCAACATCATGCGCTGGGAATTTTCACAAATGCCCACTTTGAATCGCATTCTTGAGCTGTATGCTCTCATCTGTATTGTGACCCTTGTCGTAGTGGAAGTCACAGTACTTGTTGGAATTTCTCCTCGAGGGATTTCCTTTTGTTCTTTCCGGCCACTACAAAACACCTCTCTGCCTTCATACCTCCATTAATATATCCGAAATTGGATGATTAAAGGGCTTGTGGGATGAAAATGTCAAAATTCTTAGTCTCTTTCTCTCAACATTCGAACTTTGATCAACATCTAAGCTAAGTCTATCCTTCGCGCTTTTTCTCTTGTCATTTTTTCTATCTCTTCTATTTTGATCGGCCTTTCATTAAGCCTTTATGTTATCTCCCTAACAGATGTATAAGGTAGCTTTATCCTTGAAATCAGCAAAAGTTTTTAGCTTGTTCTTTATAAGAGACTTAAAAAAGTCTCCATAGGACTTAACTCCATCAATTACGACATTGAAGGCCACACTCATATCTAATTATGGGATTTGAACAATCTCGACCATAAACCTAATCGAGTAGTTTTTGATTGACTCATTTAATTTTTGTTTGATTGTGTTAAGGATTGAGGAATTCTTAACAGGAAGTTTGCTTGTATGAAAGTGTTGAAGAACCACTTCTACTAATTCATCGAAACAAGAAATGGTGTTTGGTTTTAAGTGTGTAAACCATGTGCTGGCTACATTCTTTAGGGTTGCAGGAAAAGTTTGATAGGCTACTACATCACTTAAACCATGCAACTTGGCTAACGTACAGTAGTACTCCAGGTGGTCTTTAGGGTCCTTTATTTTGTCATAAGTTTCAAATTGTAATAGCTTGATTGTCGAGGTATCACTTCTTTTAAAATCTTTGAAACAAAGGGACTTTTCTTGATTTGAAATTACTTGCTTGATGCAGTAGGAGTGCTGACATGCAAAGGGCCTGCATGGTGCACCTACTGTGGTTGCTTGCATTTGTCATTCTTTTTGAAAGCAGGATCCAAAGATCCCGTCATGACCTCGACTTGCTTTTTCTATAACTTAAGTGAATACATTGAATCATCGCTATTATCAGCATTGTGATTGCCATGCTCGTTGTTTTGATTTGGATGAATACTATTACGATGGAGGTTAAGGATTTATTCATGCTTTTTGTTTAACTCAGAGTTTTCCTTAGCCAAATCAAGGCATAATTACTTGAGTCTAGCCAATTGTTGCTCATCAGTATATCGACTCAGCCCTTCATGGTGTTGGGAGGAAGTGCTAGCACCTATACTCTTGGTCATTCTAGTTTTAGCCATGTGGGTATGTTTAGGAAAAATAGACGGCGCCAAATGTTATTGGTGAATTTTAGGAGTTAGAAATATCCTGTAAAGATAAGAAAAATGCTTAATACCATGGCCAATTTGGTGTAGTCACTCCAATGCCTAAATTAGTAAGCAGGAATGAGAAGGGTAAAGTAAAGAGGTTAAGAGTTATCAAATGTCTCTTACAGAGTTTCATTTTTGTATTTATAAGAGATTGTTATGTCTCAAGGAATAGTTATCAGAATAACTGTTGAGACACGTAGAAACTTGTTGATTAGATACCTTCCCTGAAATATAGGGAGAGTAGGCAGTTATGTAATATAACTGTACTTGTGATAACTATTCACGCCATAAACTTGAATTCAAATCAACAATGAATTTGTGTTACTTAGCATAGTGCCGAAAATATAGATTATGCGGCCTATTAGTAACCAAATGGATAAGTAAGACAAGTAGACGAAAACCGACTATCAATACAAATTTCACCGATTAGATAATAAAGAGAAAGTCAGTATTAGTAATCATAGTCCTCGTGGGAACGACATTCACTTTTAAAAGACTATACTACTATCGATAGGCATGCTTGCCTCATAGCTAGCATGATCTTCACTAGAGAGCAGGTAGGAAAAAAAATTGCTAAAAGAATCGTAGGCAAGGATTACACTTATAGTCCTCAACCATGATCCTTTCTTGTGTTTCTCCTTGCATGAACATGATCCCCCTTACATGAATAGGATTTTTGGGTTTTCAATTGTCTTATTATTCACATGTTCCAAATAGCAAGATTCAAGTATGTCTTCTCACTTTCTCACTCTTATTTTCTTTTTATTATATCTATTCTTCGGTATGTGTGCAATTTTCCTTATATACAATTAGGAAGATATATTTAGTTTTTGGTATATTATGGATGTATACTTTAATGTTATTTGTTTTCATCCATTGGATTATTTTGTTGGACATGGTTTGATGATGTATAAAACTTAGCATAGTATTTATTTATGCGTTTTCATAGTCTTAAAAATCCTTCTTATGAATTCTTACAATCTTTGGGACTCTTTTTAATATTTTTTCTACAATGTAAGCTTGTTAATTACTAATTCACTAATTTATTGATTTACTAATTACTAACTTGGTAGTTCATTATTTTACTAAGCTCAGGTTGTTTTCACATTAAGATAATGAAATTACGGGCTAATTGATTATATTCTGATTTTTTGCTCTAATAGAATTGATTAGTTTCTAATTGTGTTATAGTTAATGCTATGTTTTTTAGTTTTATTTGATTCTTTACACTTGCACATTATTTTGTTCGTTGTTATGAATAAAGTGTAGAAGATTGTTCTTGAGAAATATGGACTTATGTTTTTCCTATTTATAGGAAACATGCCAAGAGATAGGAGAGAGAAGGAAAGATTTGCAGGATACACTTTTAAGAGATTCTTAATTTGCTAACTTTTACACTTTCAGTCCTACAACTTTTAATGAACAACTTCTTGTTTGAAGGAGAAGCAATTTTAAGTTTTAGGTTTTTAATGTTATTTTTATTGCTTTTTTTTCTTTTTTTTTTTATTTTGTTTTATAGGGCTTGTACTAATTTAATTTCGAAGAAGGAATCTTGTGACAAGGTAATTTCATCTTCAATGTCAAAGTTTAAAATAAGGAAGTTTCAGTTCCTTTATCTTTTTCTTTTATTTCTCCCTATTGAATTTTGTACCCTTAATGTTATATTTTGTATGTTGAGGACCATGTACAAGATGAATGTAGGGGAGGAATAGAATAGGATATGACACTACAAAAGAAAAAATATATATTTCTATAAAAGCTTTTGAATTGAAATGATTTATTCTCATACTTAAATATTGTTTATTGCCATCTAGAAACCAATCTTATTTTATTTAACCCAAATCTTTTTTAGTTTGTAATCCAATTTTGTTTTGCAATATGATGCATAAATAGTACTTGTATGAAATTTTCTTACTCATTGTTGCACATTTTGTACATGGATAGAATTGAATAGTGAAATCTATGTAGGGCAAAGTTACATACTATTTAACTTGGAATTCTAAAGCATAAACAAAATAATAATGTTGTTTATTGAGCATTAGTCATCTACTATTCCTAGGATTACTTAGATGTATACTTGTCCTTTTTTAGTTTTTAGAGTTTTATAATCCTGAGTAAACAAATACATGAAACTTATCTTTTGTAAATTTCTTGAAAAATCAAAATAGTTGGAGGTAAAAAAAAAAGAAAAAATAAATAAAAATTGGTAAGGACTGATCTTGGTTCCTTAAAAGGGCAAGATTCTTTTTCACTGTCAATGTAAAGGAAATTGATTAAGAATTGATATGGATTAGTGTTATCCCTTAAAATAGCAAGGTTCTTTTCCACTATTAATGTAAATGTAAGGACTAAATTAGTAAGGATCGGTTTTAGTTCGTCAAAAGAGCGAAGTCTTTTCCTAATACTAATAAGCTTCAATAAAAAAAATTTGAATTAAATTGAAGAGCCTTCTAATGAAAATTGCAAGAAGTAATGGGATGATTAGAGGATGAGTAGATACATATGTTTGTTCTTGATTATAGTGCTTGGCGAGATTGAGGAGAGACTTGTATACATCTTAAATAAGTGTAACAGATTATGTATGGTTTTTACCTAGTCACATAAAAGGGAATTAATTAAAGAATGAATCCTTGATTAAATAGTATGGATAAATTTTGATTTACATGTATTAGCTATTGAATTATGATATTTGTGTTTCCTAAGCATTAAGAAAGTAACTAAGAAGAGATCATGCAAATTGCTAAAAAATCATTAAGCAAAGCTTTATAAGATTACATGACATGACTTATGAGGATTTGATCATTAATTTATTTTGGGGTTAAGTGTGTTTTTCTGATTTTTTTTTTTTTTTTGGCATCTTGTATAGTAATAGGTTGAGTTAATATTTCTTATCTTGATTTATTCCATATCAAATCCATGATAAGGATCGATTGATTTACTTGAGGACAAGTAAATGTTTAAGAGTTGGGGAAATTTGATAAAGCTAAATTGTGATTACTTATAGGTAGATATTATAGTGTTTTTATAGACCTTTTAGTGTGATTTAGTACTTTATTTATTAATATTTTATTTTAGCACTTTGTTGTACTAATTTGTATATTTTTATATTTTTTTATAGGAAAAATGCAAGCAAGTTGAAAAATATACACATGTTGATGAAGAGCACATGAAATTCCAAGGAAGGAAAGAGAAATTGGGCCAAGAGCTTCACAAGAAAACACTATGACCATATTCCACCATCTACAGCCCATGGTCATTCCATGAATCTAAGCCATCTATCACTTATTGATAGACCGATCTTTTGAAGTGAAGAAATTCAATTGAGAATGGAAGCATAGAATGACCATGGCCATGGTTTTAAGGAATGGTCATTCAATGGATTGTAAATCTTCTTATTTTTGGAAAGAATTTAAGTCCATAATGTTATGTTTTCGTATATCTTTTATTTGGAGCTAGATCTAAAAGAAAGAAAGAAATATTGAGGAGACACACTAAAGATACAATGGACGATACATTTTGAAGATTACTCATATTGTAAATAAGATATAGCTCTTGTAAATTAGACATCGCATAGGAGACATTATAAACAATTTATTCTTAGGAAAGAGGATTGTCCCTTAACCTTCTCGTTCTTATGTTTCTTTTTCGTTTCTTTACAATGTAAAATTATTACATTTATGACTTTCTACTATTGTGATCTAATTTTATTGACTTATATCACCTTCAATTCAATTTTACTAGCAATTGAATTAATGCATGAGTTTGTATAGAGTTCACGAGATCCTATAGTATGATGGACTAATACAGTTAGAAGTAATTAATTTGACTGAGTTTCAACTTATTGTTTTTTCCGCATTAGAGTAACCTAATAGTGGGATTCAAGATCATAATGTGATCTCGAGATGCTTTATTACAAAAGCGATTCAGGTAGAGTATATTTAAGGTTAGGAGTTAATTAGAGACGCGAGTTTGGTTAATTCATATTAGAAATCTCTACAGTCCAATAGTAAAGATGAGATTGAATGTATCATAGATTCTAGGAAATACTAAAGGTCATGCATTTTTAATAGCTTCTACTGTTGTAAACTCTTAGTGTAAATTATAACTCTATATATGAAATGCTTATATAAGCATTGTTGTATTATTAGATAACAGGTTGTCTTGAATAGTTATTTTTGAAAAGCTATACCATAGATTATTGACAAGTGTCAAATTTTGTTAGGTTAGATAATAGGAATATAAAAGGGAAGTACTGGTGTTTCAATAGTTAATCCTCGAGGGATCCATACTCGGACTCACATCTACTATACTATAAAACTAATAGGTATACTTACCTCCCATAATGTCTACTATTAAAAGTTTAGTTACCCTTAAACCTGACCTAATAATTATCTGACCTTTAATAAAATGGTCATGCATTGCATTCTAATTCATTAGGAATAAGCATCAACACTATGTAGTAGCACGAGAGCTCAAGAGTTATTAGACCTACATTTTGAATTATGTTATGCTTGTACTATGGCACAACATAATTGTGCACCATGTACTTGCCTTGACCTTTAGGAACGACGAAGCTTTGTAGAGTACTACCCTTTGCTTGAGGCAATGCCACATTTATTGTTTAAGGTTAGACTAAGTGAACTTTTATTGGATTTAAACATGAAGACCTAGGTCCTAACATGCTTAAATACTTCCCAAACCAAGCAACGATAGGTATAAAACTATGCCTTATACAATTATCAACCGACTGTATATGATTTGTGCATTACATATGGTTGATCATGCATTCATACGTATGCTAAATAACTTACTTATCTTTGTTTGTTGGTATGGTGAGATGGTTACTCACTATAGAGGTCGTAGCTTATCCTCCCATAATTTGGTTGGAGCGAAGCCGTAGGATGCCCAAGTCAATAGCTTCAGCTTTAGGGATTTAGAAGGAAGAAGAGAGAATGAGGGAACTTTTGATTTTTATTCTTAGACTCTCTAATTTATTTTACTTTTAATTAATTCAATAGCATTATGGATTACTTTAGGTTTCCCTATTACTTATGGTTTGTAAACCTTATTTTGTGGGGCATTAGCCTTAAGATTATCTATTAATCTAGCTTATGTTAATTAATTGGCATTTTTAGTGGTTGATATTACTTAATGATTATCTACTTAAGGTGAAACTTGTTGTAATAGAAGCCTTGTATATTATGACGAAGTTTCTTCATCAATGGTAGAGATTGATCTTGGATCTTCTTACTATATACAATGGTACTATCATGATTGAAAGCCCCTTAGGCTGTGACATCTTCATCTTTAATCATTGTCAAGCTTGATTTTTTCTAATTTTTATTATTTTTCTTAACTCAATTAATATTAAACCTTAACCCGTTTAATACTAACCATCGACTAAGAGTTAAGAAAAAAACTTTTTTTATCTTTTATTTTTGAAAGTTTGGAGTCACCACCTAACTAAGGTCATGAAAAATGGGTTAAGTTAAATCAATTGGGTGGATCGATTTTAACTTAGCCATTGGTCTACTGGAACATTGATTTTAAGAAAAAGGTTTTAAAAACCAAAAATCAAGTCTGGGGGTTAATCTTTTAAATCCTTATAGGTAATACTTTTAACTTTCTAAATTTAAACTTATCTTCCAATAATACCCTTAGGAATAAAATCCATTTACATGCAACTAAGTTAATTCGATTGAGTATATAAAAAAGATAAATTGAACAATTATTTACAAAAGATGGAAAAAAAACTTTTCATATTTTAAGTCACCCCGTAATTGCGTACGAGCGCTTATATACCCACTATTCGAAATTAAACTTCCATAGTTTATATAAGAAAATTTTAATTCATTGGTTCATTTTAATTTTTGAAAAACTTGTCAAGTTTACATTTTCTATCCATTAAGCTTCTTTCATCAAAAACTCTAAGAAAAAAGGGTCTTAACTTATTTTTCTTTATTTTTAAAAAATTCTAAAATAACCTTAATTTTGGAAAAAGGTTTATTAATGAATTTTGTTTTTTGAAAACATTTTCCAAGGGATAAAACTTTTTTTTTTACTTGTTTTTTTATATTAATTAAATATTTTATGTTTTTATTATTTTTTTCATTTTTTTAACTAAAGAAGGAACATAAATAAAATAAATAAGAAAACTAAATTCCTTATGTTGTTTTTTTTCTTTCTCTTTTCTTTTTTTTTTTTCTTTTTTGGATTTTTTTAATAACAAATGGTATATGTAAGTAAATAAACAAAAAAGAACCAAAACTAGTTAAACCAAGAGGCAAGCGGGTTAGGTGTCTAGGTTGAAGTGCGGATCCAAATAAGTCGAGTTTAGGTCGATTCGCAAGTCACGTGTTATGCCAATGAAGAAGAAGCAACTACAGTTGTCTTAAGTTGCTTCAGGTAGCTTGAAGGGGAATTTTAAGTGAGTAAGAGTAGACTCATACAAATTTTATTGGAGAAAGGAGGTATGAAAAGTACCTTAGCTAGTAGTGGTGGTGTTTTAGAAATGGTCGTTGCGATGGTGGTTTGGTGATTCACGTAGTGGTGGCTATAGTTTGAAAAGGGACTAGGTGTATGGTTTTGAGACACGGAGATTCTAATTGTGAGCTTGGTTTGCTTTGAAAACCACCAAAAATGGTGGATTTTAGATAGAGAAAATGGTGGCTCATAGGTTAAAGAGAGAAAGCTTCGATTTTTGCTTATAGAGAATGTTTCAAAGCTTGGTTGATGCTAGGGATGAACATAAGGAGGCCTATTTATACTAATCTCTGCTTTAATAAGCTTGGAAAGCTCATTAATGGAGGATTGGCCATGAATGCTCTAAGCTTTGGAAATTTTCGAAATTTGGGAAAAAAGCTTAGTTTTGGGTTATAATTGGATTAATGAGCTCACATACTTGTGCAAAGATCATCATAGAAGCTTCCAATACTTCTATTTTAATCATATTTGCAAGATTTGAAGTCAAATTGATTTCTTGGGTATCAAGCATTTCACCAATTTTTTGATCCGATTTTAGCCATGTGTCGAATGAATTTAGACACATAATTGATCAAATTCAAAACTAAGCCATGCTTAGCACAAGAATCCAGCAAAAATTTGAGTGGAATCGTATAGTGAACACATGAAATAATGCTTCAAACAAGTTTTAGAATGCTAGCTTGCATTAGGGATGTTATTGGGGAAAGACTGAGAATTGGGAGAAAATAAGTGAGAAGGTTAGGCCAAGCACGTACACACTCGACTAAGCTAAAAAAACTAAGCACTCTCACGCCTATATGTTATGGGTTTTGTCTTACGTTTCAAATCCTTCAACCCTTTCTTAGCATAGACTAGGTACAAAACCTGGTCCAATCCCCTAATCCTTTTTTCTTTTAAATACATAAATAAAATAATAAATAAATAAATAACACTAACCTAGTTCTTAGCCAAAATTAAATTCTAATTAACTAATTTGCGTATCTACATGTTTAAAAAGAAAAAATAAATAAAATAACCCAATTTTAATGATTACTTTAGATGTTATTCAACACTAAAAACAATCTAAGACCTAAATTTTATATTTTTTATTTTTCAAGTTTTTTTTTTTAATTTCCTACTTTTTGTATTTTTCTAGGTTTTCTATCATTTTGTACATTTTCTAAATTTTTTATTTTTTGTATTTTTCTGAATTAGGACCCTTTTTCCTTATTCTAAAATTCTTAAAACTACAAAGGGTAAAAATGAGGTCTCTACAATTGCCCTTTTTTTTTTTTTAGTAAAGTTTGAGTAAAACCTTGCCACAAAGATAAAAAAAAAACACATATTTTTTGCTCTAAAGATGAATTTGCCCAAAGAAGCGCTACAACTTACTGACTATCCTCAGTTCGATCTATTGGGGATTTGGGTGAATAATAAAAGATATGCTAAAAGAGAGTACATTAAGAACTAGTTGAGACACAAGAGTGGGTTTTTTTAATGGTATAGTACCCTATTAGCTAACTATAACCCTAAAGGAAATGTAAGACGGGACTACACTCTATGAGCTAGTTAGAACTTTAAAGATATAGTCTTAAATGGATGGTACAATATGGTTGGTTTCAAGAAAACAAAGTAGATCTTAAATGACCATCTTGGATTGATAGTTTTCTAAATCATCATCTTAGATTGATGGACATAGCATCGTCTTGGATTGACTGGCTTTATGAAAAACTTGAACACCATCTTGGATTGATGTACTTTAAGGAAAACACAAACACTATCTAAGATTGATAGGTTTAGAAAAACTTGAATACCATCTTGGATTGATGGGCTTTAAGGAAAACATGAACACCATATTGGACTAATGGACTTTAAAAAAAAAAAAAAAAACTTGAATACTATCTTAGATTGATAAGTTTAAAATTTGAACACCATCTTGGATTAATGAGTATAGCATCATCTTAGATTGATAAGCTTTAACTTGAACACGATCTTGGATTAATGGGCTTTAACTTAAATACCATCTTAGATTGATGGACCTATAAAACACTTGAACACTATCTTGGATTAATAGATTTAAAACTTGAACACCATTTTGGATTGATAAGCTTAGCACCATCTTGGATGGATGAGCTTTAAGAAAAACTTAAACACCATCTTAGATTGATGGGCTTTAACTTGAACACCATCTTGAATTTATGGGTATAACACCATCTTGGATAGAGAGGCTTTAAGTTGAATACCATCTTGGATTGATGAGTATAGCACCATCTTAGATTAAAGGGCTTTAGCTTGAACACCAACTTAGATTGATGGGTTTTTAAATGGGCTTTTAATTCAACCAAGTTTCTTAAAAATTTTCTCAACTGTGTAATTTTCTTAGAATTGACAAAATTGACTTTAAGGGTTAATTTAAGAAAGAGAATGAGCTACTGGGGTTATTTGAACCAACTGTTAAGGGTAAGGCCCCCTAAATTGACAAAAAGAGATTTTAGATTAGATACTAGGGACTAAGTCACTTTATTCGAACTCCTAAAACTTGATGAAAATGGACACTATGACCAAGTAGGAAAAAGAATCGGGGTAGGACTTATGTTGGAACAAAACACTTCAAAGTGGCAAGATTGGGCACTAAGGCTAAACATAGCCGAAGCTGGGTAAAAAGACCAATGTGGATAGAAAGACCAATCTAGAATCAACTTAAAGAAAAACTTGTCCTTTTCTTTTCTCTTCTTCTTTTTTATATAAAATTACTAACAAGTTTGGGTTCTTCATATATGTGAGCCATTGACAATTCATTCTTGTCTCGACTTTGCTCAAATTGTCTGACAATCTCGTCTTCAGGAAGGGAGGTGGTAGTTCATCTTTTCTTGGGCTACTTAAGGCAAGAGATCTTTCGATGTCACCTGGGGTGATTACAAGGGCAATGACATCTCATCATTGATTAATTTAGTCTAAGAGATCTTCCTTATCTTCTCTCGGTTCAAATTTCCACTCTTGACTACAATTCCAAAAATTATGATCTATCATGTAAGTAATACACTTTAATCAATTTATTAGGTCTTTTTCAATGTAATATAGGTTTTTGGTCCTTGGTTTCAAAAATAGATATTAACAAAGTGACATTTTGAAAGAATCACTTTTTATCCCACGTTTACAGGTCAAGAACACTATAGGTGAAACTAAAATTATGCTTGCTCCAATTTCAAAAGTAACTTTTACCAAGGATAAGTCTTTTAAAAAGGGGTAGAATGGTGGACGGGCCCTAATTTGCAAGAGGAATGCATTTTAAGAGTCTTGGTTACCCTTACTCTTTCAGATTTAAGGATTTTTATTTCAAGAGATGGGCCTTACTTTAGAATAAGCTTTTGAGGTACATGCCCCTAATCATTTTTTGGTTTTAAGGCTTCAAATTCGATCACCTTATTTTTGTACATTTCTTTCTTGGGCATACTTTTCATCCCCCCATTTTTTTCTTATGGCCCCTTTTCTTTCATTTTACTCTTTTCTTTTACTTCTCTTATTTTTTTTTTTTCACTTTTTTCTTTGATCCAAGATAAAGCTAATCATCCCCTCTTTTAGTATATGACTCACAATATATGTAGCTTATGTTTAAGATGAAAGCCCTTCTTCATATTAAGGGAAATAAGAAGCCTGAAGTAATAATTACAGTTAAATTGAGGTAATTAGAGCAAGCACAAATTAGTTTCAACCTATTCTCCTTTTTAATGACCTTACCCTCCATATCACCTCATTGTAGAGTGGTTCTTGACAGCGTTTAATTTTTGAAATACTTCATTAAAAAAGTTCAACAAGATTGACAAGGGATATTTTGTGTTATAGGATGGAGAAATAAATGCCTAACGTCGTTTTGATTAGCATTTCAATTTCAAGATGGACTTCCTTTAAGGAACAAGTTCAAATCCTTGTTTTGATGGCACTCGACACTCAAGTGTTTAAGAGTTAGTGTTTAGGATTCAATTTGCCTCTTTTCATTCTAAACTTTCACAATAAGATATAAAAAATGTGTGTTTATTCAAGAAACAAACAACTGTTACTTAGGAAAATTCTAACATTACAAATCATAAAGTACTTGAACTTCCTTAATAATTGCCCCTCATTCTTTGGTTTCTATTGAATTGGCTTAGCTTCTCTTAACTGAAACTCTTACTCTTCTTCCATTTAGATGTTCTTATTATGTTGATGCATGATTGAGCGTATTGTGAAGGAACATTTACCATAACCTCTAGTCCATTTGGATTGGTAAAGTCTATTTGAAGGAACTCAGCATCAATTAGGTCTTAAATCTTATGCTTCGATTTCCAATAGCCTTCTATAGAATGACCTATTGGGCACATGTGGTATTCACATAGTGGGCCAAGATCTAACCTTTAGAGCTTGTGTTCTAGTAGAGGAGACGCAAGGCTTAGCATTGCTATCTCTCTCAACTAATTAAGGAGTTGAGCTATTGGGATTGAGATTGGAGTAAGATACCTTGATACGAACTCATGGATGGACATACGATCCTAGTATGGGTCCAAGCCGCAAGATGGCTCAAAAAGTAAATGATAGTCAAAGGTAAGTAAGGGTTCTCGTGCATCGACGATGGATATGATCACATGAGCTCGAGTCACACTTGATATAATGCACAAGTATAGTCAGAGGTCACTCGCTACTAGTCCATGCTTAAATGGGCCAAATAAGAGTAACTCAAGAGTAAGCAAGAGGATACTAAGCTCAAGAGAGGGTAAGAAAAAGTTTAGTGTATTCTTCTGTATATATTCTCCTACGACTGTTACATTATGTGATTATTTATAGTACCCTATTAGGGCAAGTTCTATGTTATAGAAAATTACAAAAATGAAGCCCTATTTGCCTAATAAAAGGAAAATAATTTACAAGGAAAGCATAAAATCATGCACAATGAATGTCCTCTATCAGAAAGGACAGTACTATTGTCAAAAAGGACAACATGCGAGCATTTTTACTCTGTGATTTTGACAATGTTGTAAGTCGAGTAAGGGTGGGCTTCTGTTTAGTATCAGAAGTTTGGCACCCTGACTGCTAGGGTTGGACTGGGGTTGGTTCAAGGATGGCTCATAGTCAAGTTAGCCTCAAAGGGTCGGCTCCTGACAATTATTAGCTCGACTTTAGCACCTTGGAGATTACTGTATTCAGATTTAGCACGTAGACTTGTGTATAGTGAAGGGTTTGGTTTGGCACGTCGATTGGTCACCTTAGCAACACCTTGGATAACATGGAGAGCGAAGTAGCTCGGTAGATCGGACTGGGGCAAGCATTGCTCTTCGGTGCTTAACTCACCTCGGATAGCTTGGCGGACCACCTAAGAGAGCCCTCAGGCTCAAGAACATGTAATCGGTCCTTAGTCGCTATCATTCCCTCTGAGTTGTTTAAGATTTAGGATTAAATCTGGTTCCGGTCAAGGTTACTCGTCGTCGGAACGTAAGGTTAGAAGTCAATAATGTCAAAGGAGTTTGAAACCCCACATCCTTCAGGCAATTCAATCTTGTAAGCATTAGGGTTGATCTTTTCAAGTACTTTGAAAGGTTCGTTGACCTTGGGAGACAACTTGCTCTTCCTTAAGTTTGGGAATCGTTCCCTACTAAGGTGTATCTAGACCAAATCGCTTGGTTGAAATTCTCTCTTCCTCCATCCTTGACTTCGCTTCTCAAGCTTAATATTAGCTCGACCTAGTTACTCTATAACCTTCTGGTCCATAGCTTTGATGGCCTCAACTCTTTCAACGACAGGCCCGTCATCATCAAGCATTGGTTGGGGCACTTGGTCCAATGGCAGCTCGGGGTTGAACCCATAAGTGACCTCTAATGGAGAGATGCTTGTTACACTGTAGGTGGTCCTGTTGTAAGCGAACTCAATGATTAGTAGGTACAAATCCCAATCGGCCGTGTTTCATCCGACAGTAACCTATAGCAAAGTTTCCATGGTTCTATAGATAACTTCGATTTATCCATCGGTTTATGGGTAGCAGGACGTACTATACAACAGCTTGGTTCCCATTTGCGTCTACAATGTCCTCCAGAAATAGCTTATGAACTTGAGGTCTTGGTCTAAAACAATGGCCTTAGGAATTTTGTGCAGCTGGATTACTTCCTGTAAGAAAAGAAAAGAGATAGCCAAAGCATCATTAGTTTTGGAATAGGGCAAAAAATGTACCATCTTACTAAATCAATCCACAACCACCATGATGGAGTCTTTCCCTCGAGATGTCCTCGATAATCCTAACATGAAGTCCATACTCAGCTTAAACTATGGTTTGGTCGGGATCGACAAGGGTTGGTAGTATCCTTACTCAACTCGACTCGATGCTTTTCGGCAAGTCACACACTTTTCCAACATGGATTGGACATCTCTCTTCATCCTTGGCCAAAAGAATCTATAGGATAGTACCTCTTAAGTTTGGCATTGGCCAAAGTATCCTGTCAATCCCCTCCATGCGACTAGCACATTAGTAGTTCTCGTGTAGAACAGGTCAGGATACATAGCATTCTCTTCCTAAATAAGTATCTATCCTCCTTGTGATAGTCATCCAGTATCTGTCCTTCTTCATAACGGGCGTAGATAAGACTAAAGTGTAGTTCCTTAGCATACAAATTCTTGATGGTTGAGAAACCAAGTAGTCTCATCTACAGCTTAGTCAGGAAGGTATGTCATCTTGACAGGGCGTCAGCTACTACATTTTTCTTCCCATTCTTATATTTTACAACATGAACTCAACCCACTTAGCTGATCTCTAGGACAACTTTGGTAAGCTCTTTAGATGTCTCAAGGATTCATGATTGGTGTAGATCACAAATTCATTAGGTAGCAGATAGGGTTGCCATACTGTTAAGGCTAGGATTAAAGAGTAGAACTCTTTATTGTAAACAAAATAGTTAAGTGTAGCTCCTCGAAGTTTCTCGCTGAAGTAAGCAATAGGTTGGCCTTTTTGCATTAGCATAGCACCTATGCATAGTTCAAAAGCATCACACTCTACTTCAAATACCTTATCGAAGGTCGGTAGAACGAATATGGGGGTTATAGTTAGCTTTTCCTTCACATCCTCAAAACTCTTCCTCTCTTTCTTACCCCATCTAAATTCAACATTCTTCTTTGAGAGGTAGGTGAGTTGGGCTACAATGGTGCTAAAATTCTTTATGAATTAGCAATAAAGTGATGTCAGGCCATGGAAACTTCTTACATCGGCAGAACAGGTCAACTCAGGCCATTCTATGATCGCTCTTATCTTCTCTTCATCAACTCGAATGCCACCTCCGCTCACAACAAAACCCAAGAAGATCACCTCGGAAGGGCAAAATTCGCACTTCTTCAGATTGGCATAGAGCTGTTCGGCTCGAAGTTTTGCAAGCACTTGTTAAAGATGCTCTTGGTGAGTCTCCAAGTCAGGATTGTATACTAAAATGTCATCAAAATAAACTACGACAAACCTTCCCATTAATTCTTGGAGTACATGATTCAAAAGTCACATGAATGTGCTTAGCGCATTGGACAACCCAAATGGCATTATAAGCCATTCATATAAACCATGTCATGTCTTGAAGGTAGTCTTCTACTCATCGCCTTTACGCATTCGAATCTGATGGTACCTAACTTTAAGGTCGATCTTAGAGAACACGCTTGCTCCACTCAATTCATCTAACATGTCATCAACCCTGGGTATGGGATACCTGTACTTAATGGTGATTCAATTGGTCACTCAGCTATCCACATACATCCTCCAAGGCCCATCTTTCTTCAGCATTAATAAGGCTGGTACAACGTAGGGGCTTAAAGACTCACGCACATACCCCTTCTTCATCAACTCATCTACTTACCTTTGTAGTTCAACAGCTTATAAGCAGGCTTGTTTAGTAATATGGCTCCTAGCTAAAGGTCGATCGCATGCTCAATGCCTCAGTTTAGAGGCAAAGCATTCGATAGCTCTTCCAGAAACAGATCACCAAATTCCTCCAGTAGCTTTGTTACTTCAATCGGTAGCTCTTCCTCCCTAAGTCTCATTTGTAGAAGCCTCCTTACAAGCAAATAGGTCAATCCCTCCAACTCAATTTCTCTTTTCAGTCCTGCTCAAGTCAATACCAAAGCCTCTTTCCTCTAGGTTCGGTTAAGCTGGGACCACATGACTTTTACTTGCTCGGCAATCATAGGACTTAATTTCAACCTTCTTCCTTCATGCTCCACAGAACATATGTTACTCGTGCCATCATACGTAACCACTCGGTTAAACATCCATGGTCATCCAAGTAGGAGCTGGGACGCACTCATGGATAGCATATCACTAAGCACTTCATCTCGATACTTGCCAATGCAGATCAGCATAGACATTTGTTTGTTCACTTATAGGGCTCCCTTATCACTAAGCCAATGAAGTTTGTAAGGATTTGGGTAGGACATGGTCGGCAATTTCAGTTGCTGGACCATAAATGCAAAGGTTGCATTAGTGCAAACCCCACTATCAATGATTAGTGTACATAATGAGTCATTCACCTTACATCTAATATGAAAAAGATTCTCTCTCTACTCGTCTTCAGGCGTAAGATGGGCACTCATTGTCCTCCTTAACACTAGAACGGTCGGTATGAAGTTGCCTTCTTCACTATAGATAACTTCCTCCTCAACAACTCAATCTGTCCATCCTCCTTCAACTACTCTACTTCCTCATTAGTACTATCGACCTCAACGGTCGACGCCTCTCCTCGGATCACCATTGTTCACTTGTTCGAGCACTGAACGACCATGTGTCCAAATCCTTAGCATTTGAAACACTTGATCTCACTCGTCTTTCTCCCTAAACACTAGCCTTTCTCAAGCTTCCTTGAGGGTTCCTTCTCCTTTACACGGGTAATCTGAGCAGGTCAGGCCTCAGTGGCCTTAATTGGTTCCATTGACACAGGTTTGCTCGGAATAGGTCGGCTACTACTAGGATAGCTAACAGGTGGTCGAAATCTTCCTATTTGGCGCCTTTCTATCCTCTAGGCAGCTAGGATTACATCATCAAGCGTTCTAACATCCAAGGTTTCCAAGATATCCCTAATCTCATACTTCAACCTACTAATGAATCAAGATACAGTGTGGTCTTTTGGTTTTATGACTTCACATCTGATCATTAACATTTGGAATTCTTTAATGTAAGCATCCACAATTGATCCTCCTTGTCTCAGTTCTTGCAGTCTCCTAAAGGCATCCTGCAGATAATAGCTCGGCACAAACCTTCTTTGCATAACTCTCTTCATATTATCCCAACTCCTAATCTCTTGTTCTCCTTCCCTTCTTCTGGTGGCTTGTAAGTTCTTCCACCATAAGGCAGCATAACTAGTGAACTCTAACACTGTAAGTCTAATCTTTGTATTATTGGGCACTTTATGACATTCAAATTGCTTTGTAATTAGATTTACCTAATCTAGGTAGTCCTCGGCATCATCAATTCCAGAAAAAATCAGGATACGCATTCTTAATCCCTCAACTGTAGGGGCTTGCGCATTTCTTTCCTTAGGCTCATAATACTCCTCTGCCTTGTCATCTCCTTCTGCTTCCTCCTCAATCTCTTCAAACGCTAGCCTTCGTATAGCATCCCTACTAACTTCTTCAACTCAGGGTAGTCGAGCTGGGTCATTAACTCGGCTAAACCGACCATTGCCTCATCCTTACTATTCACGTTCCCTAATGGGGCTATTTCTAGCCCACTACTTATCTTCTTGTATAACAGTCACCAAACTAGCTACCAAGTCGGTAAGCCTATCTAAGTGGTCACCCACTGACTAAGGCATAAAGCTTCCTTCCTATCATTGGCCATGACAAGTGCCACTTTCTTGGTTTCCTAAAGTTCCTTAAGCACTACAATCTAACATTGTTGATTACTTCACAATGACAATTACACAACAAACGAATAGTCAACCATACTCTATTTTGCGTAGCGAAAACTAGAGAAGACAAAGTACATATCACTTTACAACTATTAAACTTTAAAGCTAACAATAGAACCTTTATCACATGAAAGTAGTGACAAACTATTAAAAGAACATAGTATCAGAATCCAGCTTCAAACTTAACCAAGAGCTTTGATACCAAGATGATACGAATTCGTAGATGGACATACGATCCCAATATTACACATAACCTAAAGGGTAGGTCCAAGCCACAAGATGGCTTGAAAAGTAAATGATAGTCGAGAGTGAGTAGGGGCCTCACACAAGCTCTAGTCACACTTGATATGACGCATAAATATAGCTAAAGGTCACTCAGTACTAGTCCATGCTCAAATAAGCTGGATAAGAGTAGCTCAAAAGTAAGCAAGAGGACACTTAGCTTAAGACAGGGTAAGAAAAAGTTCAATGTATTCTTCTGTATATATTCTCTTATGGTTGTTATATTATGTGATTATTTATAATACCTTGTTAGGGTAAGTTCTACATTATAGAAAATTACAAAAATGGAACCTTATTTGCCTAATAAAAGGAAAATAATTTATAGGGAAAGCATGAAATCGTGTACAGTAAACGTCCTCTATTAGAAAGGATAGTACAATTGTTAGAAAAGATAGCATGCACGCATTTTTGCTCTATGATTCTAATAATGTTGTGAGCAGAGCAGGGGTAGGCCTATGTTCAGGTCTGTTTGGTGTCAAAAGTTCAACACCCTAACTACCGGGGTTAGACTGGGGTTAGTTCAGGGATGCCTCATAGTCGAGTCAACTCCTGACAATTATCAACTCGGCCTCGGCACCTTAGAGATTATTGTATTCAAATTTAGTACATTGACTTGTGTATAGCAGAGCGTTCGGTTTAGCACGTTGGCTGGTCACCTCAGCAACATCTTGGATAGCATAGAGACCAAAGTAGCTCAGCAAATCGGACTGAGGCAAGTACTACTCCTCAATGATTGACTCACCTTGGATAGCTCGATGGACCACTCGAAAGAGCCCTCGAGCTCGGGAGTGTATAATCGGTCCTTGATCCTTATCATACCTTTTGAGTACCTTTATTTCAAAGTCTACTGAATTTATATCCATTTTAAGACTTGTTGAGATAATTTGATCTTCAACCAGTTTACCTGTCCTTATTACCTCCTCTTTGTGACTACCTACTAAAACTACATCCACAAAGCAAGTGACCAATTGCCTAAGAGACAATTAAAATATGGCCCATTCAATGTTTGGATAAATGATTCAAGCAATTCCTTCTCTAATAAGGGGGAAGTGATTTTAGCTACCATGCCCCTTTATCTTTAGGTATATTCCTTAAAGGATTCGTTGTCATCTTTTCTCATTTTGCTCAAGTCCCAAATAGATGGTGCTATCTCCACATTGAATTTGTAATGTTCAAACAGCGCTCGAGCTAACTTGTCCCATGTATCCACTCACTTCAACTCTAATTAAGCATACCAAGACAAAGCTGGCCTAGTGAGGCTGTCTTGAAATGTCTGAACCAATAGTTTCTCAGTCTTAATGTAACAAGTCATCATGTATAGATACAGCTTGATGTAGAGCTTGGGGCATTCAATTCTGTCATATTTCTTAAATTTTGGTACTTTAAATTTTTTAGGATAGGCATCAATATCATATGTAGAAAAGTTAAAGATGATAAGCTGTTCAAATCCATCATGACTCCTAAATGCCTTTATCCTCTCATCAATTTTTTAGGTCAGCTTCCTTTCTTACCCTTTAAGACTGTCTTAATTGGGTTATAAGTCGATTGGTCCTAAATTAACTAACCCTGTATCGTCCTTATAAGTATCGAGATCCAATACTAGATGCTCTTCATTTGTTGGCGCAGTTGCTTTGAGAAAGGCTATGCTGTTAACCATAAAATTCATTTGTTCTATCATTTTTGCCACAGTTTGCTCTAATAAATGAAACCTCACTTCTACTGGGTTGGTGCCATCAAGGTTGTCATTATTTCCACCGTTGGTCATTACTCCTGATAAGAATCCTCACCTATTAGCAACTCTCTAATTTTTTATTTTTTTATTATTTTGAAAAACTACTTTTCTTTTGAGAGAGAGTAAAGGACTTCAAAAAAAAAAAGTGTAATATAAGGATGAGGCTTATTTATAAGTTGTAAGAAAGGAGTGGAAGAACATTTCTATGGGAATTAATCATTGATAACCTGTAGGTATTTAAAAGGTAACCTATAAGAAATACAATCCTAAGGACGTATAAGAGAGAAAAAGATTGGAAAGAGTTAGAATAGAAGGCACTAAGAAAAAGACATGTAAACAAAATCAAATATTTACAATTAGAAGTCTAATGATATGAGGCTACTAGAAAATTTCCTTCTTTTTTTTTTCACTTCACAAAGTTATATAAACCAATAATGAATATTTACAAGTAAAGAGAAATGAAGACATGCGGATGAAAAGAGGTGAGTCGGTAAACTGACTATGATGTGGCAAGAAGATGACTTTTATTACATCTTTGAAGTTTCCATTACATTATTCAAAAAAAGTTATTACAAATAATCCCTAAAGTCTAAATCCTCTTTTTCTTGTGGTGTCCTAGCTTCTCTTCCATCTTCTTGTTTTTTCTTTTGCTCAGCTGCCTCGATCCATTTATTTACCAGGAGATATCTTTAGTGTGAAACTTCTAGAAAGCTATGACCCAGTAATAGGTAGCAACATCTTTAAGGAGTTCAATAACAACAACAAACATATGAATGGGATTCATCTTCTAGATGTCTTTCTTATGTAAGAAGTCAAATTTATGGCTTTGAGTATGGCTGATAAATCAAATCATGAGTAAAGCCATATTGGTCTTTAATTCTCCATTCTTCTCTTTTTTAAGGCAACAAAGTGACCTAGCCTACTTAGCTAGTAGTGTTAAGATATAAGACTCTCCTTCTAAAAATTAGGTTACTAACTCTACAATCCTGTGATATATGTGAAATACCCTATTAGGAAATAAAACAGTCCCAAATGCTATCAAGATATAAGCATTAATTTTATGTTACTGTCAATCTTTAAAGCTAGCACAAAAGAGTTTCTGATTGTAGTTAGAGGGGGTTTCAAACTAAGTAAAGAGATCGTCTACCCTAATGATTCTCTTGTAGGGATTTGCCCATATTTTACATATTTCAAATTCGCAAAGGCCTAAGAGTCTATTGAAAATCTTTACAACCCCAGCCATGATATCTGGAACATACCCTCCATTTCCAACAAAGGGGACTCCTAACAAATAGGAGTATTCTTCAATGGTTGGGCTTAGTCGACATGGGCTAAAACAAAAAGATTGACTCTAAGAGTTCTAGAAGTAGATCAAAGCCTGTACTATGGTGATATTAGTCTAAACTTTTAGCAGCGAGAAGAAAGGTTCAATCTTGTCTTTAATGACTTTTTGTTTGTTTGGATCGAAAAATCAAAACCATCTTTCGAGTATTCCCTTGGGCTCTAAAGGTTAGTGAATATAGACTTCTTTGAAAAGAGCCGGTGTAAAAGAGGATCTAACCACTTTTCTACAAAAAAGATGAAAAGAAAATTATATCAAAACTATCCTATTTACATGGAAATTATATCGATATTCTTAAGAAAAGAAAGCATTTACAAGGAAAAGATTAGGAAACTTCACAGTTAATCTCTTTCTTCTTTTTTTTTTTTTTGGGGTCTTGCCACATCATGTTAATTTGCCAATTTTGGGAAAAGGGTTCATGAATATAATTAGAGTAGGTTCTAAAGGTCCTTAAGTTTTGTGATCCCACACACTTTCAAGGAAGCAGTTTATTGATCACATCAAAGCTTAAGTGGGGTAGCTTAATCAACCTTGGAAGGTAGTTACTCCACAACATTTGAAGCTTACACAGTGGCCTCCCATCCTACGGTCGTAAGACAGCTTGGATCTAATCGTATCTACCCTACATCATTGATGCAATCATTCCTCCCAAAATCCTAAGTATGATGCATGTGACAAGTAAATATATAAAACAACATATATTTACATGAAATGAATCAAATAAATAAATAAATAATAACATGAGTATTTTGAAAGACAAATTTAGTTTCGGAAAGTTTTGAGTGGCTAACCCTCTTGACATTCCCTAGTGGAGTCGCTAAGCTGTTGAGCCTGATTTTTCCCAGTTTTTATTATTTTCCTTAAATTGATTAGTATTAAACCTTAAACCATTTAATACTAACCATCGACTGAGAGTTAACAAAAAACACTTAGTTTTAAATTTTTGAAAGTTTAGAGTCACCACCTATCTAAGGTCAAGAAAAAATAGATTAGGTTAAATCGATTAGGTGGATCGATTTTAACCTAGCCACTAGTTTGTTGGAAAACCGACTTAAAAAAAAGGTTTTGAAAACTAAAGATCGAGTTCAAAGGCTAATCTTTTAATTCCTTACAGATACCACTTTTAACTTTCCAAATTTAAACTTATCTTCCAATAATACCCTTAAGAATAAAATCCATTCACATGCAGCTAAGTTAATTCAATTGAGTCTACAAAAGGGATAAATTGAACACTTATTTACAAAAGATGGAAAAAGAAAATTTTCCAAATTTTAAGTCACCTACTAATTACATATGAGTGCTTACATACTCGATATTTGAAATAAAACTTTCGTAATTCGTTCAAGAAAATTTTAATTTATTAGTTGATTTTAATTTTTGAAAAACTTATCAAGTTTACATTTCCTATCCATTTAGTTTCATTCATAAAAAGCTTTAAGAAAAAGGGCCATAACTTGTTTTTCTTTATTTTGAAAAAATTCTAATACAACCCTAATTTTGGAAAATGGTTTATTAATGAATTTCATTTTTTGAAAACATTTTTTAAAGGATAAAACACTTTTTTTACCTCTTTTTTTATATTAATTAAATATTTTATTTTTTATTATATTTTTATTTTTTGTTTTAATCAAAGAAGGAACATAAATAAAAAAACTAAACTTCCTAATGTTGTTTTTTATTCCTTTTTTTTTTCCTTTTCTTTTTCAGTTTTTTTTTAAAATTACATTGAATTACCAATGGTACATGTAAGTAAATAAATAAATAAAAAAAAAAGAACCAAAACCAGTCGGACTAAGAGACACGCCGATTAGGAGTCTAGGTTGAAGCATGGATCAAACTCGACTAGATTCTAATCGGTTTACCGGTCATGGGGTCAGGCCAATGAAGAAGAAGTAGCTACAGCTGTCTTAGGTTGCTTTAGGTAACTCGAAGGGGAATTTTAAGCTGATAAGAGTAGATTCATACAAGTTTTATTAAAGCTAAGGGGTTATAGAAAGTGCCTTAGTTGGTGGTGGTGGTTTAGAAGTGGCCGTCATGGTGATGATTTATGTGGTGGTGGCTATGGTTCGAAAAGGGGCTAAGTGTATGTTTTGAGACATGAAGATTCCAACCGTGAGCTTGGTTTGCTTCGAAAACCACCAAAAATGTTGGATTTTAGTGAGAGAAAATGGTAACTCATAGGTTAGAGAGAGAAAGCTCCAATTTTTGCTTATAGAAAGTGTTTTGAAGCTTAGTTGATGTTAAGGATGAACATGAGGAGGCCTATTTATATTAATCTCTACTTGAACGAGTTTGAAAAGCTCATTAATGGAGGATCGACCATGAATACTCTAAGCTTTGGAAATTTTCGAAATTTACGAAAAAAGCTTGGTTTTGGATGATAATTGGAGTAATGAGCTCACATGCTTGCTTAAAGATTTGCAAGATTTAAAGTCAAATTGATTTCTCTAGTATCAAGCATTTCACTAATTTTTTTATTCGATTTTAGCCATATATCGAATGAATTTGGACACATAATTGATCAAATTCAAAACTAGGCTATGCCTAGCACAAGAATCCACCAAAGATTTGGGTGGAATCATGTAGAGAACACATGAAATAAAGCTTTGAACAAGGGTTAGGACACTCACTTATACGGGGGATATTACTAGGGAAAGACCGAGAATCAAGGAGAAAACAGGCAAGAAAGCTCAAGCCAGGCATGGGTATACACGCCGAACCTGGCGTATGTACTACATGTACCTGATCTTAAAAAAAAAAAAAAAAATAGGTGCTCTTGTGCCTATATACTATAGGTTTTGTCCTACGTTTTAGGGCCTTCGGCCCTTTCTCCACATGGACCAAGTACAAAACCTAATCTAATCCTCTAGTCCTTTTTTTTTTTGAAAAAAAAATATTTTTCTTAATAAAATAATATATAAATAAATAAGTAATACTAACCTAGTTCCTAACCAAAATTAAATCCTAATTAACTAAGTTACATATACACATGTTTAAAAAGAAAAAATAAATAAAGTAACCCAATTTTAATGATTACTTTAGATGTTATTCAACACTAAAAACAATCTAAGACCTAAATTTTGTATATTTTATTTTTCAAGTTTTTTTTAATTTCCCACTTTTTGTATTTTTCTAGATTTTCTGTACTTTTTCTAAATTTTCTAGTTTTTGTATTTTTTTGAATCAAGTCATTTTTTCCCTATTCTAAAATTCTTAAAACTATAGGGGGGCAAAAATGAAGTATCTACAATAATCTTCATCATTTCTTCACAGATGTTGTGTATCGGTTGCCTGTCAATCACATTCCCCAATTTTCCATCTTCCAGTTCACTAAAGTAATTCTTAAAAGGAATATTTGCAGTATGGTTAGTCATATCTACTAAAACATCTCTATAAATAGAGGTTGAATTAGATAATTTTCCTTTCATAATTTTCTTCCCTTTGGACTAATCAAGATAGGAAACAATTCTCTACTAAATGCCCTTCTTCTTGATAATGCTAACAAAGTACTTTGTTCCCTTTCCTTTCAATTGTTGCCTTACTATTCTCACTTTTATTAAGATAGAAGGTTAACATTTCAACATTTAAAATTTAAAACCCTTATAATCTTCCTTTACTTTTCCATTTGCTAAACCAAGCGAAAAAAACCTATTTAACGTTGGAAAAGACTCTACAATAAGATGTGGTATTATACTCCCTCATATGTATCATTCAATCCCATTAAAAATTGTGTCAACTTTGTTTGTAACTTAAATTCTACAATCCTCTCCTTCACTTCACGTACCATTCTTCCACACATGCATGTAACTCATACAATTCATCCCAGCATCTTTTGAATTTATTACAATATGTACTTACAGATCAATTATCTTGCTTTAGACAACAAATTTCATGTTGAAGCTAATACACCGCTAGTCCACTTTCTACACTGTATTGTTCATTAATTTTTTGCCACAGTTTCTTATAGGGGTTAAGTGTATAGAAAATTTGAGACAAATCATTTGTTATTAAGTTCACTAACCAATACCAAGCCATATAATTACATATAATCCACTTAACCAAATTTCTTGAATTCATGGGAGGTTTTAGAATTGTTCAATCTATAAACCCTAGCTTCAATTCGGCTACCATAGCCATTTTGACAGATTTACTTCAAGAAAGAAAGATTATTTCCATTCAAGATTAAGTTCCCAATACTTGTTCCTAAACTATTCGAACTAGACAAACATAATGGATAGGAAATTTCTTGTTCTGTTAAATCTACCCCATTTTGATCAAAGATCACTAATAGAATGATTGAATCAAAGATCAATATTTGTTGGCTCTGATACTATGTGTAATCTCATAAATAGATATTGAAATTTCTGCCATTAAACTCATTTTTATGAAACTCAAGTAATAGAACAATGTTTGTAATTTTTTCAACTATATCAAGTAAGAACATAGTTTGTTCTTTAAATGTATTTATACTACTAACACTTTTATAATAGCAAAAAACAAAAATAAATAATAGAAGATGATAATCGAAATGCTGAATGACACATGGAAAAATAAAGAAACACTACATCTTTACAGTTTAGTCATGGTACATGGTCAAGCATATTAGAAAATGATGGGAAGAAAAGGAAAGGGAACATAGAAACACTACATCTTTACAGTTTAGTCATGGTACATGGTCAAGCATATTAGAAAATGATGGGAAGAAAAGGAAAGGGAACATTGAACAAGATCATCCAATAGCCATCCATGGGTCTTCATCTTAAATAACTATTCAATATTTGGTAGGATTTCTCACCTTAGCGAATAACTATTAAGGCTAAGTAAATATTGTAATAGGGTTTTATAAAATAAAGGGGGAATGACAATTTCTATTTCTCCTCTATTCTATAATGTAAGCTAACCATAAGTGAAAACCTAATATTAGTAGTGCAATCATAATCAAAAAGTGAATGACAATGTATAGACTTACCTTGGTGGAATTTAAATCTCCACAAGAAAGCCTGGTTTTGTTCACCCTTTAGCATTTCTTTGAAAAATAACTTTTTCTACCACTTCATGCTTGTATGGTCTATGTTGTATTGTTAGTAAGTTGTCATTTTCTATCAAAAGAAAGCAACAGAACACCTCCTAACAATATTTATAGTCCTAACCTCCTAATGAATAGGAGGTTAAAAGTTCATGAACTTTAGAACTAATATTCAAATTATGAATATATTCACACAACTAAATATTACACCAATCAAGTCATAAATAGTCATGCAATAGTAAGCCAACAAATTTTAGCCTATAGCTTTAATTAATATGTTTTAGAAAAAAATTATCGCTTTGATAGTGTATTTGTAAACTGTAGAGAGCTAAAAAGATATGCTTAGATTAAGTATGGTAAGCCTAATAACAATTTAGATAAGTTATTTGGACTAGTGGTAGCCTCCAAATAATAAATCCTATTTTATGACATTTAGGTAGCTTTAACTTAATAGACTTTAAGGTCCATAATGACTAACCCGACCAATCTTAAGTTGGTTTTTCTTAGCCCATGACTTATGGACTATGACTATTTTTTATGTGGATTTACAAATTTGAATGATATGTATAATGTACGCAAGAAAACCTTCACATATATTATCACATATAGATAACCACTTTATACATGAGACAAGCTTTGCCACATTTCCTTTATTGATAGGGAGAGATAAATAACCATACATTCGTTAAATGTCATAGATTAGTAATATATTCCTATTCATTAAGAAATTAATGAAATCGTAATAATTCTTGTCAAGCCTGAATTTCAATTTTCTATTTAAAATTGATTTTCCTCTTTNAAACACACACATACATATATATTATTGTTGAGTCTGAATTATCGGTTTCTTTCATTTTAATTCGATTTCCTACTTTCTAATTAATACTAAATTCTAACTCATTTAGTATTAATTCATGACTAAAGAAATTGGAAAATTCCAGCTTTTTTTATAAAAAATAGCTTTTAGAGATACCACCCGACTAAAGTCAGGAAAAAGAAAAGAAACTGTAATCAATTGAGTAGATTGACTACGGTTTAGCTACTGGTTTTTTATTTCAATTTGAATGAATAAGTAGAGGGTTCTAAATTTGGGGGCTAACCTAATAAACCCTAACGGGTACTACTACCAAAATTAGATTTATAATTCAAATTATAATATTTTTTAAGAAAAAATAAAAAAACTAAAAGAAAAAAAGAACCTAAGTTTCTACATATTTTATCGTCGCCTCAAAGGTACCTACATACTCACTAATTAGGATTAGACAATCATAATTCTTTCTAAAAATTTTAGTGTATTAATTTATTTTAATTTTGAAATCGACTAAATTTACATTTTAATTGATTCAGTTTATTAAAAAAAATCTAAAGGGCCCTAATTCGTAAGTGATTAAAAAAACACTTTAAGATACCATAACCTTTTTGTAAAAATTTCTTTTTTGTCAATTTTTATTTCTAAAAAATAATTTTCTATATGATGAATTCTAAAAAAAAACCTAATCCACAGAAAAAATATCCTAAGCTAATATACATATCTATATAAATTCACACCTATATTTTTTCTATTAACAACTACTTATCTAAATAAATTAATAAACTATGTAATATACTTAATATATAAACTAGTATTAAAAGTCTCCTAACTAATATATATATACTATTAAATAACTAAGCAACTAAAACATAATAACAACCAAACAATAATAAAAAAAAAAAAATCTAGTAACTGAACTTGATTTGAGCAATTCATAAAAGGAGCAGTGCCTCACGTCTAATGCAACTTATATTTACTACAGATGTTGATACAGTAGCGTGGAGGGGGAGACATCACGCGCCCTAGATCTACAATTGAAGTCGCATAGTGTTTGTAATGACAGTGGCTTGGCATGCGTAGCTTACTCATGCGTGTAGGCGTGGTTGGTGAATGAATATCTCCTGCAACGCAGTGGGTTGATCTGTTTTGGTGTAAACGGTGGGCAAAGTGACAGTATGTGTTGTGCTTCGGTGTTCAGTAATGTGATGTGAAGCACGGGGATTGTTTAGGCAATTGGTAGATAAATAGCTATGTGCTGCTACTGTGTTAGGTTAGGGTATTGGCTTTGGTCGGTAAGTGAATGCAGCAGCGTGGATCACGGTGTTGATCAGTGTGCAGTATACTGATCAAGTGTGGGTGTATCGCTGTGCTGCTGATGGAGTGCTGATCAGTGGCTGCTGTGCGGATGAAGTGCCTATGGGTGGGGCAATTGCTGTGCTATTGACAGTGGAGGAAGAGTGATGGTGCTGCTACTCGTGCAACTGTCGACAAAGTGCAAGCAGTGATTGAAGAGCGACGTGTAGTGGAGTGCGAACTGTGGTGTGTGGTTATGTGGATGAGTCACACGGCTGCTACAGTGAAGCATACGTAGAGTATGGGTTATTCGTCGATGATCTTGGGGCATCAGCTAGGCGTTATGAAAGAATTAGGCAACCGCACAACAGGGAATTCGCTTTGGAGCGTAGGCTGTATGGATGAGTGTGTAGACATGCTGTGCTAATCATTATTGGGTGTATGAGAAATTCTGATCAGTGGCTGGTGCTATTATTTGTTCAATTTCTTTGGGTTCGTGAACATGGCTTTACTGCTGACTGATTTAAGGGTTGAAAGAAGTTAGGGTGTTTGCTGCAGTGTTTGTAGAGTGGTGTTGTGTTTGTTATCATGAAGTCTGCTGTTATGGGATGGAATGCACTACTCTAGTGTGTTCGTGACAACGGTGGTGTGTGTATTTATTTAATCCAAACCAAATCATATTAAATAGTATCTATTATATCTAATTTAATAAAAATTAAATTAAATTCGAATCCTTTATATTAATACAAATCTAATTTGATAAAAATCAAACTAGATTCAAATGATTTTAATTATATCATGCGTTCAACTCACTTTTTATAAAATATAAAAAGATTAAAATAAAAGACACCTAAATATCTAATGAGATTCAAACCCAAGACTTCAAATCACTCCAATATTAATACTCTAATGCTTATCTGTTAAGCCGTTGATTTGTATCTTGATATTTAATATAATTAAATTATAATTAAACTATACTAACTCTCAAAAATAATTATTTAAACTAAGCTATAACTAAAACTATTTGTCCCTAAAATAATTTATTTTCTAAAAATCTTTATAATTTTTCCTTTTCTCATTTTTTTGGTATTTTCATCATTTGTTAATTTTTATTAATTTTATTTTTTATTATTTTTGAGTTAGGACCCTAATAATAAAAAAACACTCAAAAATTAGGACTACGGGAACAAAAATTAGGTATCTACAATTCTATTATATGTTTAGTTGAAAAAAAAAATCTAAGTAATGTGCCCATAATAGAATGTAAGTTATTATAATGCCTTTAATTTTTTAAAAACCCTAACATACATATATTAGCATATATTTTTAACGCTCTTGATGTATCAAGCAAATATTTGTATTTTCCCTCAAACTCATCCATTTTGTTGGGTTGTATAGACTGGTGCATTGATAGACTATTATTGAACTAAGAAATGTAGATTGTGCATTGATGGACTATTCTTAAACTATGAAATGTGGATTAACACATATTGGACAAGAACTCGACCCTATTATCAGTTCTTATAAGCTTAGGAACTATTGAGAAATGATTAAAAATATATCTAATGTAGTAATCAAGAACTAAACAAACTTGAGATTTATGATGAAGATAAGTCCATTTGGATCTAGTATAATAAACCATTATGGCCAAGAAATAATAGGCACTAAAAGCAACACAATAAGAGTCCCAAATATCTAATGTCTACATGAAACAACAAAAGTATACATGTGTGCATTTTTAAGAAAAGGAAGCTTATGAAATTTGACTTCTTAACAAGCATGATAAGTAAAATCTTGCAAATTTGAGTATTCACAAATGATTATTGACCCAAACAAGCATATTACTAGTTTACATGATTATTGACAACATATGAATGGGATTTACAAGATGATAAAAGTTTGTTTTGAATAACAAATGAACTAAAATTTATAGATCCTTCTAATTTTAGTACATATGATCCATGTTGAGCCTTTGTTATACAATTTGTCTTTTTAATTTTCAAGTCTTGGAACAAACATTTAAAGGCATCAAATTTAACAACAATTGCTTGATTAGTAACCAATTTATGTACCAATGAAGGTTATGTGTGAACTATGGAACAAAGAAACCATTGTGAATTGTGAGTGTTGGTGAGATTATAACAAATCCAACTTTATCGATGCACAAAACTCCACCATCGGGTAACTTAAGGTCTGGTTAGTCAAGTTTAGTGAAACATCTCAATAAATAAAGGCTAAATTAGATTTTTACCTTTCATAGTTTCCTTCCCTTTGTACCAATCGGGGTATCCTATCAACTTTAAACAATTCTCCACTAAATGCCTTTCTACACAACAATACTTATTCAATTGCTACCTTACTATTGACCTTTATTAAGCTAAAAACATTTGATTTTAAAACCCTTATGATCTGTCTTTACTTTGCCTCTTGTTGAATCAAGTAAAAACCCCATAACTAATGGTAAAGATTCCATTAATAAAATCTGATTTTGCACTCCCTCATATACATCATTCAAACCCATCAAAATTTGTACCAATTTTGTTTGTGATTGAAATTCTAAAATCCTCTCCTTTGACTTACATATACAGTAAACCATTCTTCCACGATTACATGTTGCATATGCATATAATGTATACAATTAGTTCGAACATGTATTTGGTTTATTATAATATACACTCAGAGATTGATTAACTTGCTTTAGACTATAGATTTCATGTTGAAGCTGATATACCAGTGGTTAACTTGTTACTCTATATTGTTCATTAATTTCTTGCCATAGTTTTTGTGGATATTGAGTGTATGGGAAATTTTGAGACAAATGATTTGTCATTGAGTTCAATAACCAACATTAAACCATATAATCATAACTAGTTCACTTGACCAAATTTGTCAAATTTTCAAGGAGTTTTGGAATTGTCCTATTTATAAACTTTAAGTTCAATTTAGCTCCTAAAGCCATTTTGACAAATATACTCTAAAAAAGAAAATTATTTCCATTAAAGATTAAGTTTCCGTACTCATCCCCAAACCATGTGCACTAGATAAATAAATATTATATATCCACGTTTTAGTCATGGTGCATGGTCAAGCAAATTAGAAAGTAATAGGATTTTACATGCAAGTTATGAATATTGTCACACTCTAAAATATTATGCCAATAAAGCTATAAACAGCATGTAACACTAAATCAATAAATTTTAATATTTTTCTTTATACCAAATGTTTAAAATCTCGCTTTGATTAGTATTTCTAAGAAAAAATTATCACCTTAATAACAAATTTTCAATATGTACAGGGCTAAAGTACAATTATATTAAATAGGTAAGCCTAATAGCAATTTAGAGAAATTATTTGAATTAGTGGCGGCATCAAAATAATTAATCCTGTTTTTATAATATTTTGGGGAGTTTGCTCTTAATGGACTTAGATGAAGGTTCGTTAAAACTGGCTAGGCGAATATCAACTCGGTTATTCTTGGCCTTACATCTTCGTTGGGGAATATCACTACTTTCTATGTGGGTCTACCATTTTATATGATATGTACAACGTATCAATGCAAGAAAACTTACACACAAGTATTGCATATTAACAACCATTTTCACACGGAATGAAACTTTCTGCATTTCCTTTTCTTTCGCAAAGGAACTTTGTTGCAGTTACAGCAAGGACAAAGAAACTACTAGTCTACGTGAAATTGAGATTGTAAATAAATTAAATTGATTCATAAATTATTTATATTTAGCTTAATATTTACTTAAGTTCATAACTATTATAGTTAAGTTATAATGGATCTCGACCTAGTAGTTCAAATAACCTTTTGAGTTGCCTTAAGATTAAACTCATTTAAGCTTGAATCAAACTAAAGTATATATTAAGTTATACCAAGTTCTAAATAAATACAAGTACCAAAATGAGTTTAACTAAAATAAACATAATTTTTTTTTATATAACAAATCTGAATGATTTTAATCAAGTTGAATTCGAGCTCAATAATTTAAGCTAGTTGGGCTTGAATTCGAACTTAACACTTCTAAAAGTGATTCGCTAATTCCTCCGTATAAAATAGGACAAGTTGACCATGGAATCTACAGATAGTCCACAATCATATTTGCAACTGCTTTTTGTCTTAACTATGTTCCCCTGTATGCTATATACGGCATTCCTGCTAGAAAAATCCTCGCCATCCATTCTTCATCAAGCAACAAAACAATGCCTTGAAGAGTTTTCAACTCATAGGAAAATCAAACTTAGCATTGTCCAATACATTGATAATGTCATTAGAATGAAACAATATCGTAGTAGTGACATAGTACTTACCGGTTCTACCCAAGTCTCCGGGCCTTGTAATATTTTATTTATACATACACACATGTAAGGCAATTTGCATTAACTTTCTTGTACATCAAATTACCATTTGATTTTATTAGTAAAAGGAAATGATCAAGTTTCATCAATGTCTCTTCTTTCACCTACTGCTGCTCCTTTTCTACACCTGTGGTAAGTGATATTTTTTCTATTTAATGAGTATTAAAGTTTTGGTACTTTTTCAATTTTATCTTAATGTTTGAAGTTCATGTATAAAATTTGACAAACAAACTTTGATTAAGGATAATATTCAACAATCATAAACTTAAAATATCAATTAAAAAGTAATGGTAGCAATATATATGATGGTTTTGATATTATCTATTTTTAATTTAATTATTTTGGATAAACTTCACATTTTTCTAATCTCTTTATAGTCAAATTATATTCTTACAAGTAAACATGAGTTACATGATGGGTTTAAAGGCATAGTGGACCACTGGTTCTTGGGTTGGACTCATCGAATCCAATTTTAGGGATTATGGAACAAGTATCGGTAGACGGCTTTCCCGTTCCAAATTTGAGGGTGTTGTTTTCTTTTCTTTTTTTTTTTTTTAGCGAATTCATTTATATCCATCCTTTTTTCTCTTTTAATGGATTATCATGTCCACATTTTAGACCCATTTGTGCAGGTTACTGGCTTGGTCCGATAGTCCCAGATACATGTCTGCTTGCAAGAGGTTCTTGGATATCTTACATTGATTTTTAACTCTTACCTTATCTTGGTTACTTTGCCACCCTTTAAGTTTTTAGTATAGAGTAAAATTTATAATCACAATGAAACTGGGTCAATCGGCTAAAAAATTAGCGATGAGATTTCAAATCTTTGTGGCATAGCTCGAATTACACGAGTAGCCAATAAAACAGCTAGTGAATGACAAGATTTCCCTTGTTGCTGGGAATTATTATTAACGAATGCTGTACATCCTAGATTCTATCGATTCAAGCATTGGATTTTTAGTCCATTGCACGATGGTTTTGTCATGATAGACAAGAGATGGAAACATGTGCCTTATTTAGAATATTGGAATTCGTTGAATCCTCCTATCTATTAAGTCTCGCATTATTTGGTAGGTTTTAGGATAGGAATAAACCATCACATGTTTGTTGTTTCCAATTTTTTTTTTTTTTTTAAGTGTGATAAGGGATCAATATATACTTATAAATTTTTTTTTATCGAATTAATAGTATGCTTATGATTGGTGAAAACTTGTTGAAGACGGAAAATTAGAGACAATGTATATTGTAATATAAGATATGTGAGATATGGTAGTGAAATTTATGTTTCCATATTATGTACTAGGACCTAGAAGGGAACCATTTTTAGATTTGGTAAATATAAGATTATAACCAACATATAAGCATATAAATAGCAAGACATTCTTTTGGCGTATTACGTTTTAATGAAAACAAAACGACTATCCTCTGTATTTTTTATTAACTACATGATTTAGATAGAAAATAAGATGGTTAATAAAGATATTTTAGTAAATTTCTTTGTAAAATGGATTATTGCTTAATTCTAGAATACCATATGTCCATACATTACATACAAAACACAAATGAAATTAGAAAAAAAGAAAATAATTTTGGAATGAAATAACTTATATTTATTGGTTTTATAATGTTTTTATGAGATTTTATTTCATTAAGATATGTTACTCTTTTAATTTTTTCACATAAGCATAACAAGTGTTAGTCTACTAGTAACCGTTTAAGCAGATATAAAGCTTGAAAAATGATTATAAATATTTATGTACATCCCAAATCCTTAATGAGTGAATATGCCAGCTATTGAAGATAAAAGGAAAACAGAAAACTTAATACCTCCTCAATGCATATGCCCAACTAGTCTATAAAACTATATAGATAGTATAAAAATATCATAACTAAATTATTTATTCTTTAAAAAGCATGCATCAAACGAGGTAGGAAATGATTGTATAAGTTGTCGTAATAATCAATACCTTAACAATTTTCGTTTTTGTCCTGAAATCCAGATGGGAAAGTGATGATGGAGTACATTGGTGCAACTGGCGTCCTAGTATCATTTGATTCAATTCCAATAAAAGATGGCATTGACTTCTATTTCCTACTAAGCTTCGCCATTGATGCGGATTCATCAGGAAACTCCCAAAATGGCAAATTTTCACCTTATTGGGAATCCTCTCTAACCCCAGAATCTGTCGCATCCATAAAACAAAAGCATCCAAATGTAAAAGTCCTGGCAAGTCTTTCAGGATGGAGTCTAGGTGACAAGAAACTACAATGGTATAACCCGCGAGACGATGAAAAATGGATATCTAATGCCTTCACATCCCTTAAATCTTTGACTACAACTTACCATCTTGATGGTATTGACATTGATTATGAAATCTTCCCAAAACATAATGCTTCTTTTACTTATTGCATTGGAGAGCTCATCACATTATTTAAAAACCAAAGTGTTATTTCCACAGCAACTATTGCACCTTATTACAAAACCGTTGTACCCTATATTGAGCTATTCAAAAACTACAATAATGTCATTGATTATGTTAATCATCAATTTTATACAGATAAGGTTAGGAAACCAAAAGGGTATTTGGAAGCATTTAGGCTAAGGGCTAGTCAATTTGATAAAGACAAATTGCTACCTAGTTATGAAGTGAACGGAAGGGGCATACAAGGTGATGCATTTTTTGATGCTTTGAGGCTTTTGGAGGGAAATGGCTTTGAAGTTAATGGTGTGATGATATTTTCAGCTGATGAATCTTCAAAGATTGGGTATTATTATGAGAAGAAGTCTCAAGAGTTCTTACTCAATTCTACTAAAGTTTGATGTATATATATTATATACATCAAGATATTGTAATAATCAGTTAATAACTAGATTGGTTGAAGGGTGATTTCTTTCATGTTAAGTAGTTATCAAGAAATAATTTCTTCTTATTCACATGGAATTCAATGTTCTTTAATTTTTTCATTTTTTTTAAATTTTATTTTACCTTTTACCATTCTTTTTCTTCTTTATATTTATATTTTTCCATTTTTCTTTTTTTTTTTTCTTATAGTGATGGGTAAGGACCTACCGACTGACTCAACTTAAACCCACCACCTTAGCAAGTCTTATCCATGGTTTCACACTGTACAATTGGGTTTGAGTTCAATTCGAGATGCCAAGTTTTAATTCTTCCTTGATCCTCATCCTCTGTTGCTTTTAGTAATATATAAAAAAAAAAGTATAACGATATGTTTTAATGCCTCAAAATAGATTTCATTAAGCTATTTTGGTGTTGATTAAGTGAACAAAAAGACAACAATTTAAACTTGTAAAATAGGATATGCAGCACTTAAATGCCATAATTACTTATGTTGAGTAGGCTCCTCTACTAAACTTGGCAATATATACAATAATCTAACAGCACTTACTACTTCTACCTTGTTTCTATTGAATTTTTCAGTCATAAGAAGAAATTCATGTGTACTTGTTTACTATACTCCTCAAATTATCTAAGGTAAAAGAGATGAGGAGTTATAGAGTGTGAATATGAAAATGATGGTGACCATGGGATCTCGACAAATGTTTTGCTGGTGCATTTATGGAAATGTAGAGCATAAAACATATTTCACCAACTTAGTGGTTTCAACTGCTTTCAATAATACATTGATGATGCAACAATCTATTATAATGCCCCAAAATAGATTTTACTAAGATGTTTTGGTGCTGCATTAAGTAAGTGGCAAGATAGTAACTTGAACTTGCGAACTAGGATGTGACCACTTGTAAATGTGAGATTAGTTGCAATTATCACAAGATAAGAGGCTTACCCTTCTTGGAATGCTCGTATAGAGCTCAAACATCTTTTGACTTCATATTTTTACTTGTATTTTGAATGGTGAGTCATCCATAATTTCCTATTTACTTAAGACTATCCCAAGTTTTGCTTTGTTATTGGCCCTCATAAGTTTAAAAGGCTCAACTATTCAACTGATTTTGGATTGTCATGGCCATTATTAGGAGAGGCATCAAATCTTGACCAGTTTGCTCGTAGGAGATCAAACCTGCCTTTAGAGAATACAAACCCATGAATAAATCACCCTACTAATGCCACTCACTTCATTATAGGGATAAGTTAAGCAACACCATTGCCCTCCAACTCACAAACTATGACATTACCCCCACTTAAATTCATAATGCCTTCAATGTAAGACTAACACCTTATTACTACCCATATGCAACATATGACGAACCTATAAAATCGTTGCCCAACTCCAACTGAAAATTATCTCTCTAAGACTCTAGTTTCCATAAGCTCCCTTACCCCTTCACCAACTCCTCTTATCCCCCGAGATCACCTTTTGCCAAGTGACCTAATAGTAGATTTTGCCTACTGAAGTTCATTTATAAAAATATAGAAAGATTCTTACTATAAGCCAACTCACGACACAACTACCCCTTTTAGAATGATGCCATCCTCTTGGTAGTTACTCCTCCTCTTAAGCTTAACCCATATGAGTTGAAACTCATAACATATTTTCTCTTCTTGCAATGTATCTTCTTCTAATGGTCACTCCTTCAAGCTTTTCTACATGAGTCTTTTTTCTCGCTAACAAGAAGTACTTTTTCATTTAGCACATTAGATAGTATTTAAGCGGCTCGATGAAGCTAGAACTTTTGTTCTAATACCACTTATCATGAGACAGAAGGCTTATTCCTCCTAAAGTACATATTTGGCCTTGACATCCTTTGACTTTTACATATTTTCCTCATATTATGGATGGCAAAACAACATTCTATTCCTGTTTACCCTGAACTACTCCAAGCCTATTATTTTTATCAAGAGTACCTTTTTGGCTTTGTCATTAGCCCTTATGCTCAACTATTTAACTACTTTTGGCCTACTATGGCCATCATCAAAAAGTCACATTATCTTCCTAATGATGCATAAGATCATGTATAGTAGGCTGGTGGTTACTCCAATTGGTCTATTAGCCATGCTTAGTAGAGAACTAGCAAAAAGCCTCCTTGTGGTGGTGCTAACGAAAGCTCTTCGATGCTTAAGTTAGCTAGGAGAAAAAGTAAAAGGGAAGTTTTTAGAGTGTTAGAGTGTTTCTAGAGAGAATTTAGGAGTGCTTGGTTTACTAAAGAAGTTAGAGGGAGAGAAAAAGATTCGGCACCTTTGACTCCTTGTCCTTATCCTATTTATAGAACAAGGAGCTCACTTATCAAGGATATGTAGTGTCTAGTAGTTTAGTCGTACATAGCCATTGCAAGGCTTTATAGGAGGGGGTACTAAACGATTTTGTCACACTTAGTTGGCCTTAGATAAACTAGAGGCTACATTTGAAACTATGAAGCTAACATGTCTAAGGTTACAAGGTGTGATGGCTGTACCACAAATGTCAAAGGGTGACTAATGAAGAGAGAGAGTGCAAAGTAGGAGTATTATAGACACCGACTTACATGTTGAGCACTTAGTATGTTCTAGGGAAGATCAAGACTCCTCCGACCTGAGGAGTTTGGCCAAGGTTTCAAAGGATCCCAAAGTGATTGGGGGTGATTAGGTGCTAAGGGTACCCTAAGTGTTACAATCCAAGAGTTTGAAGACGAATGGGGTTGTTGAACTTAGGCATATTGTATGGCGAGTAATGTTAGCGGGCCATTTGTTTGTGGGATAGAGTATTCTTTGAAGGTAGGGTTAGCCTCCTATGAGCAAATTGGTTAGGAGCTGATGCCACTCTCTTAATGATGGTCATGGTAGGCCGAAACCAGTTGTGATGTTGAGCCTCTCAAAACATATAGAAGCTTGTGGTAATGCTAGAAGGCACTCCTTAAGTGGGATAGGCTTAGAATAGTCCTATGGTAAACAAGAAGAGAAGGCTGAGTGGCCATCCAAAATATAAGTAAATATGCGAAGGAATGGATGGTTGACCGCAATACAGCCACTTTATAGGAGTTGAACCTCGCGTCTCTTAACTAATGGAATCAAAGTGGTTTCGTTCCAACTTTCATCAAGTCACCTAAATGCTACCTAATGTATCGAAAAAGTAGGTAATTCTTATTAACTTGAAAAGGGTCATATGGGTTAAGTTTAAAAGGATGGCCACCAAATAAGGACATCATTGCAAGAGGGGTAACTGTGTCACGATCCTTAGCTTACATAGGTTAAGCTTAGAGGAGTAGTTATTGAAGGGAGAACATTGTTGTAGAGGACAACTGTGTTGCGAGTCAGCTTGTAATAAGATCTATCCAAATATTTTATCAATATAGATGAGTATGTCTCCCTACCATTGGGCAACTCAACAAAAAGCGATCTTGGATGACTAAAAGATGGGTAAGGGCGTGAGGAAGCCAATGGAGACCTAATGTCCTAGCGTAGATGATCTTAGGCAGAGTTTGACAACTAGTGGAGGAGGGTTAGCAATCTTTCGGAAGGGGTAGTGGTAATAGTTTGGCCTCATGATGAGGGTGTTACACCTCGATGTCATAGAGTCATAACAGTCCCGCTGTGTAAACTAACATATGACAGTAACTGACCTTGCAATGTCTATCACAGATATGATCTACATAAGGCATCGACGACTCCTCGCTTTAAAGTAAACAGTTTAATTAACATTTTAGCTAAAATTTACATAACAAGTTAGAACTATGATTCATATATATATAATTACATTCATATTATCGCAAACTCCCAAGAGATTCTACATATTACAATAACCTACTAAATTACATATCATACATCAATTGATATACCTAAAGTACTATTAAGACATTAGAAAAAGACTTGATCATATAGCCAATTGATCCTTACTCCCTATGGCTTTAAAAGAGAACTGACCCTAAGACTATCCTTTGAACCAATGTGCTCATCCTCATTGTGACCTCTTCTCCTGTCACTTAATTCGGCTAAAAATGAGGAAAAAACCCTTTATGCTTTCGAGCGCTATCTTTTTCAAAGGTGTCGATGTTTGGTAAAAGAATCCTAATGACTCCTTAAAGGGTTGCAATGCATGTCAAATGAAGGTATTTAAGTCGGTTATAGTTAGGCATGGTTTAGGGTAATCAAATAATTTCACACCAGTCTATACACATCAATCACCAAACACAACATAGGATTCAGCATGAAATCAGATACTCAAAATGCACATACATACATAACTACTTGTAAACACAATCAAACACAATCCTAAGTCTCCGAGTACTCTAAAATAGTACTCTAAAATATAATGAAGCATTAAACCTAATTTACTTGAAATCTTTGGTCGCTTGCTAGACCAGTCGCAGGTTGACTTGTCTTTGTGTGTCCAATAATATAAATATGCTCTTTAGTATTCATATCTTGATGATATATATTATAGGTTATAATTTAACTCAATTATCCTTATATACCTATCATTTACTACTAATTCATTCTATATTAGTTTGGGGTTCGGTTTCCGAATCTGTTTCTGGTTTAAGCTCTAAATCGGTTCTAACTATGAGTAACTCCTAAAATATGTTTCAAATCCTAATGTGAAATTAATCACATCAAGCTCGAGTATCCTAATATTATGCTTAGTTTTAATTCAGTATTCTAATCTACTCGGTATACTCTAATCCTCATTAATGTACCGGATTTACTTTCGATGTAAGAAAATTTTACATTTTTTTCGTATAATTATCTAAAATTAAGTTTTATACCAGATTTAATACATATTAATATTATCATTATATTATCCAATTTAACTCAATATTTAACAATTACCATAATTCCAATTGCACATATTATCAAATAACCAATGTTTATTACATAATTCCCATGATAATTGTATTTAATACTCCAAATACTATGATTATGTTACTATATTAGAAATTAACATCCCTAAACATCTAATTACCCTCTAAATCAGTAATTAGTTATTTAATTACTCAATTAGTCCAAAATTATTCATTTTATCCATCATTTTAGGGCTTAAAAATTTTGAAAATTAATTTTTAAAAAATAGCTTCATAGCACTATTCTATATCATTTAAATAATCTACAAAAAAAATTTGAGCTCAAAACTATATTGCTAAGCCTATTTATTTCTAAATTGAAATATATTCAATTTTGCTCGATTTCTTAAGCACCCTATATCTACATATGTAATTAAACGTAATCACTATTTGTCCTTAGATCTACATACAACAAAATATCAGAATAACAAAATTCATAATATTTTGCATATAATTAATAATTTTACTAATTTTTACAAAATCGGTTGGAAAATTAAACCCACTTATTTCTTGGGCTTTCAACTACCAGAGCCTGTCTAGGGTTGGTTAGCCAATCTAGATGGTCGGTTTGGAGTGGGGTGGTGGTAGTGGTTCGTGGGTTTGGCCTATTTGCTCCTATTGCACAGAATTTTTGCAATTTTTTTATAAAACCTTAATTTTCCCTCAATTTCGACCCTCTCTAATTTTCTACAACTCTTAACAGTCCAAGTAAGCTTTTATAAAAATTAGGCTATTTATAGAGCTTTAAAGAAATTTTGGTGCATTAATTTTGACTAGATTATCCACTTCCATTTGCCTTTCTAAATGGATGAATTTAACTGACCAAATTTTTTTCTTCTTTCCCCAACTGCCATGACTCAAATCTGAATTGATCTCAACTTCTTTGATTTTTTTCTTATTTTTCCTTGATTTTCTTTTTGTAATTTTCTTTAATTATTTAGCAATTTTTAGACATTTTAGGTAATTTCGCGTATTTCTACTTATACATAAATACATGTAGAGTTCAAGTAAATACTCCTAAATATTATTTAGGTCATTCTATGATTTTTTAATATGCATATAATTGATTTCTAGCGATTCGTTAGTTATCGAAATGCATTTTATGCATTTGTAATAAATAACGAGTAATATACCTAAAATTTGGAAATTTTATATTCTATCATTTTATTACTTATTTTCTTAAATTTAAACTTATGGGTCAATTTTACTAATATTTCTAGTTTTGTTTTATAATATAGGCTTAATTGAATCTTTTAAACGATCGTTCTAAACTTTACGTACTAAGTTTAATCTTACGGTTACAAGGCTTATATTTAGAGCTCATAAAGAGCGTCATGAATTTAGGTGGGGGGAAATATCATGGTCCAAAAGTTTGATGGTGAGTAGGGCTGTTGAACATAGGCGTATTGTTAGTAAGTAACATTAGCAGGCAATTTGTTTATGGGATGGAGTATTCTCTAAAGGGAGGGTTGACTTCTCATAAGCAAATTTCCATAGCAGGCCAAAACCAATTGTGACATTGAGCATCTCAAAACATATGGGGACCTTTGACAATGCCAGAGGGCATTCCTTGAGAGGAGTGGGCTTGGAACTGTCCTGCAGTAAATAGAAAGAGAAGGCTGGCTTGCCATCTAGAATACAAGTAAATATGCGAAGGAATAGATGGTTGAGCGCTACATGGGCACTTTATAAGAGTTGAACCTCCTATCTAGTGACACCAAGCACATTGTGCTGGCTCAAAGGTGGATTAAACATGGAGGATTCATAGTTAGGTTTGAGCTCACAACGGGGATCGAACAAGTTGTTAGAGGTGACCGGGCTCTTCATCTTAAGAAGGTATTTGGGAGTACTCAAGTAAGCCAAATTACTTGAATTCCCAAGGCCCAAAATGACCTATCAATACTCCCAACTAATGCCCTCTGTCGAGCCTGATTTTTCGATTTTTCTGATTAATACTAAACCCTAACCCATTTAATATTAATCCTCGACTAAAGAAATTAAGAAATTCCGATTTTTTATTGAAAATAATTTTTGGAGTCGCCACCTGACCAAAGTTGGGAAAAGAAAAAGAAACCGTAATCAATTGGGTGGATTGATCACAATTTGGCTACCGATCTTTGATTTCAATTTTAATGAAGAACCAGAGGGTTCCGAATTTGGGGGCTAACCTATTAAACCCTTAACGGGTATCACTATCTATTTGCCGAAATTAGGATTATTTTTCTAATTATAACATTTAAAATAAATAAATAAATAAAATCTAAAGAAAAAAAAAAGAACCTAAGTTTCTATATATTTTATCGTCGCCCCAAAGGTACCTACGTACCCGCTAGCCGGGATCAGACGATCGTAGTTTTTTTTTTTTAAATCTTTAATGTGTTGATTTACTTTAATTTAAAAAAAAAGAAAAAACTGCCCGAGTTTACATTTTTAGTTTATTCGGTTTATTTTCAAAAAATCTAAAGGGGTCCTAACTCTTGAGCGTTGTTATCTTAAAAAAAAAAAAAAACTATATCAATCCTATTTTTTTTTTTAAAGGACCTTTTATTAATTTTATTTAAAGAAAAATAACTTTCTATGTGATAAATCCTTAAGTAAAGCCAAATCTAAAAGAGGTAACTAATTCTAACAACCACTAAACTAATATATATAACTATCTATCAAAATAAAATAATTCCATATAATACACTTTATATAAGAACTAATACCAAAACTTCTAAAGTCATATTATATATTATGTTAACTAAGAAGATATAATAATATGTGTATACATAAATAAAAAATAATCTTAACGACCCCTAAAGTAATACATATATACATTTATACTCATATAACTATTATTAAATAACCGTTCACTTAAATCGTTATCTAATCTATATAATGGAGAAAACTACTGTCAAAAGAAATATCTTAAACTATTATAAACATAATCTATGCTAAATCACTAATGATCTAATAAAATAATAATATAACATAATATAATATAGTATAACAATAAATAAATGATAAATACATAATATCAAAGAAAAAAGAAAAGAAACCGAACCTGAATTCTTTTGTGTAGCAGCGATCCACAGTAGTTGTGCCCGGAGAGGTAAGTTCGCAAGCGACTGTGTGGTGTTATGTGCAATGTTGTATGGAGTGTCACGCGTGCGAAGGAGAACAACGTAAGAGTTATGGTCTGGTGCGCGTATGTGTCGCTGTGCTGCTGATGGACTGTGATCAGTGGCGTTCACGGTAGGACATATACTGCTGCGTCACTACTGTACGTGGGCTATCGTTGGTGCAATACTGCAACGGATGTGCACGAGGGTGAAAGAGGACTACTGCTGTGTATTGGGCTTGTGGCTGTTCACTGCTGTGAAGCATGGGGCTAGTTGCGATATATTAGATAGGGAGCAAGGATAGGGTGGTCAATGCTTGGTGTTTTCGTCTGTTAATCAATTGTTGACTGTCGCGGCTTGTTGAAGATCAAGCATCTTATGGCTTGCGTGGACAGATCTTATGGCTTGCATGGACAGACGTTCTGGGTATGTGTGTAGTTCAATCGTGGAGTATTTAATAGAGTGGTGTCAAGGCGTACGTGGCCAGTAATGATCGCTGCTGCATATTGGGCGTATGGACAGTAGGCTGTTGAAGATTGTGTTTCTAGTTTCTGTTTCTGCTGTTCTTCCTTTTTTTTTCCTGTTTCTGTTTCTGTTTCTACTGTTCTTCCTTGCTGTTTTTTCTTCTTCTTTTTTTATTTCTCTCTACATGAAGTGCTTATATAGTTTAACCAAATCATATCATATCATATGTAATTATATCTAATTCATTAATTAAATTAGATTCAAATTTAATTCAAATCTGATTTAACTAGATATGAATCGGATTTTAAATCCTGCTTTTGCAACGACAGAAAAATAAAGACATAGGTGCCTATTAAGACTCGAACTTGTGACCTCCAACTAAATCCACCCAAATACTCCGCTATTTATCCGTTAAGCTGTTGACCTGTAACTTGACATTCATTATCATTAAATTATATTTAAACTATCTGATTCCCTAAACTAAAATTTTTAACTAAACTAAAACTAACACTAATACTAAAACTAATTATTCCTAATATAAATTACTTCCTAAAAATTTACGAAATTTTTATAAATTTTTCCTTATCTTATTTTTTTTGGTATTTTTATTATTATTATTTATTAAATTTTTTTTGTTATTTTTGAATTAGGACTCTTTTTGTAAAAAATAAAAATTAAGACTACGAAAGGGCAAAAATTAAGTGTCTACACCCTCACAAGAAGTTAAACCTGCCTTTAGAGAATATGTACCCATGAACAAATAACCTTGCTGATGCTACTTACTTTGTTATAAGTTCAAGTTGAACACCTCCATTTGTCCTCTAACTCACAAACCAGGATATAGTAGTCACATACAAGCTATGTATGGCCTTAATGGAATGATGTGACAATGATATGTAGAGATGACTTAGAGAGAAGAAGATAAGGAGGAGGAGTATGAAGGAAATCTTGCATGCATACATAACTAATGGATACTCTGTAAATCTTTTCTTTTTCTTTGGTTGTAAGTAATGTATAAAATGTAAGATAATTTTATGTTAGTAGTGGAATTAAAGTAGTTAATATTTTCTTTTAATATGTATTTTGATATGGGTGGTAAAGAGTATATATTGAGACCATGTGCAGAAAAGAAGAAAATTGCATAAAACTTTGAGATCACATGAATTTAAGAGAATCATGTACTTATTCTCATTAATTACGAAACTAAAATCCTAAAAACCTTTATATGATTTTGAATATGTTTATAAATTAGAACTTATGAAAGTAGTGTAAAAATGTAGCATAAATAAGATTAATAGCATTTACTTTGAGTAATGGTTGATATGATTAATGGAAGCAATATTTAAGGCAAGCCACACACTACCATAATATGGCTATGTAACTCAAATTGCAAATCAAATCGGAAAATTGGTTTTTTTTTTCCCCCCTCATAATGTCTAATAATGTTACATCTTTAAAGATATCATGATATTGAAAAATTTCTCCAACAATATGCAGAGAAATAAGCCTTTTATTTAAAGAGTTAGTATAATTACTTTTACTTTCTTTTTTTATTCTTCTTTTTTTTTTTATTTTAAGTTCATTAGTTAATGTAATTTTTGCTTGACCACCTTAACATTGTAGCTACTAATACATATTCAAATCGGGTGATCAATTGAGATAGAGAAAATAATAACTATAACTGATCAACATAGAAATATACCATGAAAAAAAATTAAAATATTCACAATTTTTACAAGCTATGCTCATTATATAAAGTTTGGAGTGTCATAATATAGCATGCCACTGCATTTTCCCAAAATAATTTGTTCTATATACCGATCATAATTTTAATGATACATAAAACTATATTATAATGAAACCAAATTAATTCGTACTTTAGCAAAAGAAAAGGGGTAATCGTTGAATAAAAAAAAAAAGAGGAAAAGGGCTAACTGAAATTGCTAAAGAGTGAATTAATATTAAAATAATGTTAGGTGAAGCTCCTAAGCTCTCAATATTATAACTAAAATGTATAGTTAAATTAATAATATTGTAATAACAGTTCAAACTACATATCAAACTAGACTGGGCCATCTTTTTAGATTGAGAAAAACTATAAACTAAAAAATGTTAGATTTTTTTTTAAAACAAACTTTAATATATGATTTAGTTAGTAAGGTAAATCATATTGAACCAAATCACGCTTATTCTTAACTATAACAAACCCCAATAAGATTAAGGAAATGTTAAGTTATAATTTCTTACTGCTCTTAAGCTTATCCTAACTAGGCACATGCTTACTAGCATGCAAGCTATGATAAAGCATAAAGGTCCATTAATGCAACACTATTTTCACTATAGGAAATGCAATTGATAGAAGACCCTAGGAAGCTAATAATAGAGGAAATCAAACACAAGATGTCAATTGACTTTTTTAATTTTATTAATAGTAAATTTGTACCTTAACGATGGCACTAGTGAACTTATGGAGGCAAATTATTGGATGTCTTAAACTAAACACAATTTCAAGGCTTTTAGAATTTCCGATCACCAAAAGGCATCTATGTCAAAGATGAGAGCCTACATTTGGTAGGAATCTAGAGCTAATATATTGGGAGAACCTGTTACACAATAGATGATTAAGGATGAATTTAGGGGGGAATTCTTGTAATGATTGTATTATTGGGTGACTTTGGGATAGAATCTTGCTCCTACAAAACACAGAAACTAAGTATTACTGGAGCTAGTCCGATATAGCCACTCTGATGTCTAAGTTAGTAAGTATGTTTAAAAGAAGATAAGTAGATAATTTAAGGTCGTGAGAGAGTTCTTACAATACTTCTTCTCTGTATTTATAAGTGAATGTCGAGTGTTCAAAACAGTAGTTAATCATTGATAGTGGGGACACATAGATCACTTACAATTAAACACATGCCTAAAATATAGGAATTATGGATAGTTAGGTAATAGGATCATGCCAAATGATAACCGTTCACACTACTTTCCCAAGTTCAAATCAAATACAAGCCAAATAGTTGGTATTTGCCAAGAATTAAGGTATTTGTCCTCTTGTCAACCGAATGGCTGAATAACTTCTAAAGATGAAATCTGACTAACAACATTTGCTCCACAACTCCCATTGATGGGAATCTAACTATTGGGCTTTTAAGCCGTAACTGATCTCGAAGGCTAGAGGGAATGGCAAGACAAATCTTCCTGCTCTAGTCGACTTCTACCAAAGCGAAGTATCTCCTTGTCGATCAACTTTGCATGCTGAGCTATATGACTTCCCACTTCTCAAAAGCTTTGTCCCAAATTGTAGACTACCGAGATAGCAGCCAAACCTTACATGCTTACTAACTCACTTTTGAGCCGACCAATTGCTTAGTATCATCCTTGTCGAAAAGCCAAGAGAGAGATTAGACTAATCCTCAATCACCTTACTCGAATAAGCAATTTGATGGTATTGTTTTGTTAGCATCCTTCAATGGCATCACCAATACATCTCTACTACGTATATAGGACCACGTATAGAATCTGCTATATTAATTATTATTTTTCTTGAATATTCAATTTTACCCTTTTGTATTCTTGTACATCACTTCTTTTGGCCAATACCCTTTTTATCTTTTCCTTTTTATGCAAGTTGCCCTAAATTTTTTGGTATAAATACCCCTTATACATGTAGTTGCAGATGATCGGAATTAACATTAATACACTAAGCATTTTCCTTACGTAAACATTGCTTTGTTTACTCTCACTTCACTTTTATCTTAACGCTTAAGCAAGGTTAGGTGGTAAGTAACCTTATCAGACCAACTCGTGCATCACATCAAGCCGTGCTGTGAGTCCTCAGAAGTTCTATTGGTGCGTAATATCTTTTGGAGCTATTTGTAAGTTTGCTTACTTTCATTTCATTTTCTATCCTTCTGCGTGTTTCCCCATCACTCTTTTAAGCTTTCGGCAAGCTTGGACCAATTTCTGCGACTAGCCTTGTCTATTCTTAGCTACGATTCATACTAGCTTATAAGCTCTTATTTGGGAGAAACTCGACAAAGAGCTTGTCATTTAAATCAAGGAGTACAATATTGGCCAACTTTGATAACTTGCTAGTCGTAATATTCCTATTCCTTGGTATCTTCTAGATCGAAAAGGACTAAAATTCCTCCATGAGCATTTTTACTATTAGTAAGTACTTGCTCTTTACTTCCTCTTTTATCGCATAACTCCCTTTAACCTGATTCATAACAAGTTGCGAGTCGAAAAAAACTTCAATCTTCTCACTACCAACTTCCTTTGCCAATCTGAGTTACCTATTAAGGCTTCATATTCGGCTTCATTATTACTAGTTGGAAATCCAAACTTCAAAGCATAATTAACCTTAACATTGTGATGTTCTTGCAGAATAAGTCCCACACCACTTCCCTTTTTAGTCAAAGAACCATCGACATACAGTTCCATATCGGCTTTTTGACAATTTCTATACTATCCTCTTCACCTGTAAACTCGGCTAGAAAATCTGCCAACACTTGAGCTTTTAATACTGTTGTAGGTTTGTATTGTACACCATAGGCACTTAGTTCCAAGGCATACTTCATCATCTACCCAAGGAATCAAGTTGTTGTTAAGCCTGCCATATAGGTTAATTAGTGAGGACAACAATCTAATGAGTCTCGAAGTATAGTTTTAACTTCCTTGCCAAGAGAACCACTACCAATACAAATTTCTTGATTTTTGTATAGCGGTGTTCTAGTCCCTGTAAAACATAACTTAAGTAATAAATTGCTTGATGCTCCTTATCTTTGATTCAAACCAAGATAGAGGAGAGTGCTCGGTTATAAAATTTTTAAATTTTTAAAACTCTATAAAATTATCTTAATGCTTGAAAAACCATAAATCAATAAAATTATCATTAATTTTGTAAAATCATATAAAATTAATAACGAACAAATCAAGGATGATTTTAAGTAATAATAAACAACAAAACTAAAGCTAGTTTAAAGAACAAATTAATAAATTTACAAAATTAATTTTACTTGTATACGTAAGTAGCCTCACAATATGTATATATATATAAATATATTACTAAGCAATTTCCTTCTCTTTTCTTAATCTATCGTATGTCAAAATAAAATGATGATCCTAAATAATCAAGCCAATTGAACCTTAGGCTCTTAAGTATAAGTCAATTACTCTCAAATTGGTAAAAAACCCTAAAACATACTTAAAATCACTCAAACCCTAAAAACCTAGGATAATCAAGGGTTTATGACCTTAAATAAATAACTAAAAATATGATTTGAATAAATTTTATTCAACTCTAGAAAATTCTAAAATTTCATAAGAAGCAAATCATAACCTACAAATTAATTTGAGAACCAAACCCTAAAAGAATTACATATAAGATAATTTCCTTATTTTTACTTATAAGTCTTGTTACACATGAATAAGTTGTAAACCTTACTTTTTAGCAGACTTATGATTCAATTAAGAGTAATTTTCGAATGTTCCCAAGGATAAATTAAGCTAAGAATTCAAGTTTTCATTTAAAAATGAATTTAATTTTCCAATTTAAAAGTCTATTATCGATAAAACTTGAATATGAGAACTGTAGACTCTAAGTCACCCAAAACCCTAAAACAATTAAGGACTCATAACCCTAAGCGGTTAATTAAGAATTTAATTTGAATAATTTTATTCAACTTTAGAAATTTTCATAACTTTATAAGAATTAAGTCATAACTTAACAAACAATTTATGAAACAAACTCTAAAAGAATTTCATATAAGACAATTCCCTTATTCCTAATGCATAAGCCTTGTACATGTAAATAAGTGAACCAACCAATCACTCTAAATAAATTATCAATTGAGAGTTGAAATTATTTATCAATTGGTAACTTATCAAAAGCTAGTGATAAGACACTTTCCTTATATCACCATAACCTATATTACATATGGACAAGTTATCATATTATTTTATGTGTTCAACTTTTAATGAAGTGACAAGACAACACCATGCCCTATTGCTCCCTACTTGGCCGATTGGAAAAGGAGGAAAAGAGAGGCCATGCCTTGTTATTTGTCCATCACTCAATTGTCTTACACATCTACTATTCACCTCTTAATGCTTACATCATCTAGTCTTGTCAAAAGTTGACATTTGTGCATGCTAAAAAACAACCAATTGAAGCTCCTTGAACACACTTCTCCTCCCATTCAAAAATTTGCCACTCCCTCTCTCTTTCAGTCTTATTTTCACTTCCTTTTCTCTTACATTAAGCACAGATCAAAAGAAGAAACCCAACCCCACAATGCTGCCACCCTTTTACTCCATAACTCACGGCACAAAAGCTTGATTTTGTTGCCTTCTTTTGTCAACTTCAAAAGCTACTTTTAGGAACTTTAAAATATCCTCAAAGCCCCACTTCAAAGATCAAGAATCTAGTTTCCAAAGGAGGTTGCAAGAAGGAGAAGGTAAAACAAGGAGCTTAAGTGAAAACTTAGTGCATAACCACCTTGTTTTCGCTTTAAGGACAAGTAAGTTGTTTCTTTGTGTTAGTAACTTAATATTCCGTGTTAGTAACCTAGTATTCCGTGTTAGTAACCTAGTATTCCATGTTAAGAGACCATATTTTCTTGAGGATATTAGTATGATCATAGGTTAATGAAATAGCTAAGATCACCTTAAGAGGCAAACTTATGAAACCCTTACTTGAAAGTTGAAATATGAATATGTAAAATTGGTGTTATGTAGAGATACTTGTTTAACATTTAGAATGGAAGATTTTAAGTTGAGAAAATCATGAAATAAGCCCTTGAAAGAGGAGATATCATGCTGCACGTGAAGTGTTTGTAGGTCCTTTGGATGTTATTTTCACTTCTATTAAGTTAAACATGCTCAAATCTAGATTTCGGTAAAGGAAAATTCATTACATAAAGCTTTTATGAGGAAACCAACTTTGTAAGATATGAACTATGGTATAGAAGTTATGATAAGTATGAAATCTATTATTTTCATGTAAAGTATGAGCTAAGTGATCATCTCATGAAAGAGAAGTTAAGTCAAGATTTGAATATAAGTAGCTTAGGTTCATGATCTAACCCTCAAACTTAAAAAAATGACAAAATAAGTTGAGTAACCAAGTGAGTGCCCATTGGATTTATCACAGCCAGATCTGGAACCACAATAAAAGTTACTTAAGAATATGATAAAACCAAGTAAACAAAGTGAAAAGACCAACCAAGATATATACGATAAGCATATAAAGCCTAAAACTCAAAACCGAGCTTAAAACTTCCAAAACGAACCTCAAACTCTAATTAGGCCTTCATTCATTTTCTTACCAGCAACTTAACCCACCAATAGAAGTTGTTTTGAGACCTTTAAGAAGCCTACATAACACCCCTTAAGCCCAAGAAAGTGATTATTTTTTATTTAGATAAAAAACAAGCCCATTTGATAATTTAAGCCCACTTAAGAGCCTAAGAAGTGGTTGTTAGCCTTAAGAGTGTAAATCAAAGTTGTAAATCTGACCTTAAGGAATATTTTGAGCCTAGAATGAAATCTTAAGCCCAACTCTAAAGGATTTCCCATGTTACCAAAAAACCCATTAACCAAACAAAGCTTAAAAACACTCTAAATCATGAAGATCACTACTATTCTGACCTATAAGCAGTTTTTCATGCCTCATCTCGAAAATCTAATCTCACTATGTTAAAGTATACTTGTCAACCATAAGATCATAAAAATCGGATTTAAAATGAGAAAGTTATACGTGATTGAACTTTTAAGTAAAACTAGGAAAAATATGAAACCAAGTCAAAAGTATAACTTAAAGGGTTTTAGTTTAGTTTTCCAAATTCTATTTCAAATCCTTATAATATTATATTTGCGATGTACAGAGGACTCGACTTTTGGAGATGACCTACCTCCGGATTATTTTGATTGATCCGCATAGCTGAGTAAGTAAATTCTTGATGACTCTTTGCTTGATTTTACTTGTAGAATAAATGCACCTAAACTTATATATGGAAATTAGATACTTATAGGATGTGTGAAATGCATATGTATGAATTTATGATTGAATGCTATGGCTTGTTAATCACGTAATAATGGAAATTGTTTGTGATAACTCATTCGTACGATTATATGGAATGAAATTGTCTAATCACGATGAAAAACCGGATTAATCACTTATATGATTAAAAAATTCAATGAATCATGCATTCCTCATAATTACATTTGAATAACACCGATTACCGCTTTACGCAAAAGATGAGAAGAGACTTATAGGAGGAGGGCCTTCTACAAGATTGGGTACTAGCTATGTCATCATTTTTATTAAGTCTTTGTCCTAAGCTAACAAGCTTACTAGGTACCAGGAGACGCCAACCATCAACGAGGGGCCGTATCTTGTTGCTTCTGCTTAGGGTGTATGTTTGTGGGCTGTGGGGGCTATCATACCGTTAGACTTAGGATTTTGAAAATACGATTTATTGTTTGAAAAGAAAGTATATTATATACAATCTACGTATATATATATATATATATATATATATGGTTTTGTTTTGACTTAAGCACAATAATGCAAATGATATAAAACCCAAGGACTAGAACCTAGATTTTGGTTTAGGTTGGTTAATTATCTTATACTCCGACTATAGGGGACATAGTTCTAAGTTGCATGTAGCTCCTAAGCTATTGCATGTATTGTTTAGCATACTGATTGATCATGCATTCATATGTTTGTATATTAAATAAAATTTTGCCATGTAGTATTGACGAGGGGATTTATTTCACTAAGTGTAAGCTTACACTCCAACAGTTTTTTTCCTTACAGGTTGATCGATAGTTGAGACAAGGATAAGAACCAAATGCAGAGTGCTACCATTGAATCAATATGATGAAAAGTTTGTGTAGTTAATTTGGAATGCTCCGGGAAACAACTAATATATCAATTAAGTTTAGTATCTTTAGTAAGTTTAGAATTTTTTAAAATTGTCTATCTTATTTCATTATTTTGGTAGGGGATACTGATTCTTTATGGTTCTGAGGAATTGTGGAATAATAGATATCCATAGTTATTTACATTATACAATGAGTTAATGAACTAAAATTGAAGACCCTAGCAACTAATTATTGAAAGTCTTGCAATCTCTGACTTGCAACGCAATTTTCTTATCATGGGTGCACATATGATATGGAAATTCTAAGCGATACTACTAGGCTCCCTCCCTTAGGGTCCTTACATACACTTTAACATTCTAATGAATCTGAGGCTTAAACATCTTGGTGACAAGCTACAAATAAGTTGCACTAGCATTTTTTAGCTCGAAGGGCATCACCATATAACAGTACGTTCTAAAGCTGGTGATGAATGATGTGTGAATCTCATCCTCCTCATCCATCTTGATTTGATTGTTGCTAGAAAATGCATCCATAAAGGACAACAAGGCATGTCCAGCAATCGAATCAACCAATTGGTCTATTCTTGGCAAGTAAAAACAGTCTTTGGGATAAGCCCTGCTCAGATCCATGAAGTCTATGCACATATGTCATTTGTCATTACACTTCTTGACTAGCACACAATTAACTAACTAAGTTGGATAAGGCTCTTCCCAAATGAACCCTACTTGAGTAGCTTTTAGACTCCTTCTTGTATGGTTGCTTGCCGTTCAGAAGTGAAATGCCTCTTCCCTTGTTGAATGACCTTCGCATTAGGATCGATATGAAGTTTGTGTGTTATAACATCTCTAGGAATGCTAGGCATATATGAGGGGGGCCATGCAAAGATATCGGCATTATCTTGCAAGAAATTAATCAAGCTTTGGTAGATGTTTACCGGCAACGATTTCCTTATCTTGGCCGTCCTCCTTAAATCATTCCCCAATGTAATCTCTTCCATCTCTTCCTCAACATTCTTTATGCCAACTAATTTTTGTTTTGGACAAGTTTTGACTTAAAAGATCTCTTCTCAGTGTAGTACTCTTATATAGAGGGATCTTGCCAGCTGTTAGTCCCCTTTATACACACCAACTCCATTAGGAATGGAGAACTTGGCTTTGAGATGGGTAATGGAAGGGACTATGTTGAATAAATGTTGACATGGTCGACCCATGATCATATTATATGGATACCAACACTTGGTTATAAGGAAATTTACCTTGTCTTCCATAATATGTTCGTCATCTCCATTTAGATTAGAAGAGAGATTACTCTAATGACCTAAATGGACTAATTATTAAAAGCATATAGATCATAGTCATAAGATCTCAATTGTGCCTTGATTTTCGACTTCATTTGATCAAAAGCATGCTAAAAAATGATATTTGCTGAACTTCTAATGTCAATCAAAATCTTCTTGACCTCGAAGTTAGCAATTCTCACACTAATTACCAATGCATCATCATGGGGTCTTTGAACACCTTTGAAATCCTCTTTCGAGAAAGATATTGAATTGTCTTAACCTTCTTACTCTGCACATTACAAACATTATTTATGGCATTAGTCGAGCCTGAAGAGCTAGACCAGCCTAAGGTGGATGGTCCACTAATAACAGTATTTATTATACCATTCGGTACCTTGCTACTGCTTTTGTCTCTTGTATCTTTTGTAGCCTAAGAAGGCTACATGGTATTCTCCTACTCATTACGTCTTCTTTTAGTTAGTCATTCTATGTTTTCGGCATCGTGTGCAAGAAACTTGCTTAAATACCCTCGTTGGATTACATCCTCGATTGCATTTTTGAGTTGGATACACTCATTAGTATTATGACCTATATCTCGATGAAAATCACAATAGTTATTTGAGTTCCACCTTAAAGGATTTCCTCTCATCCTTTTTGGCCACTGTAACTTGCCTCTTTGTCTTCGCACCTCCATCAATATATTCATAATTTGACGATTGAGTGGTATTTGAACAAAATATGTACTGATGCATGGCTTCTTTTTTTCAGCATTGGAATACTGATCACCATCCGCTTCGAGTCAATCTTTTTCACTCTTCTTCTTGTTGCCTTTCCGATCACCTCTACTTGATTGGCTTCTTGATGAGCCTTAATGTTGTCCTCCTGGCAGATGGAAGATATTGCTTTAGCTTTGAACTTGGCAAGTGTTGTCAGCTTATTTTGGTGAGAGACTTGAAGAAGTTTCCATGGGGTTTAACACCATTGATAACTGTGTTAAAAGCAATGCTTATATCCAGCATTGGGATCTAGACCATCTTGGCTATCAACTTAGCCAAGTAATCCCTGATAAATTCATCTAATCTTTACTTTATCATGTTAAGGATGGAAGAATCCTTAACGGATAGCTTGCTTGTAAGGAAGTGTTGGAGAAACACTTTCGCTAAATCCTCGAAACATGAAATTGTGTTCGGCTTCAAATGTTTGAACCATATATTTGCCATGTCCCTCAATGTTGAAGGAAAAGCTTAGCAAGCTATAACATCACTTAAGCCGTGCTACTTAGCCAGGTACGATAGTACTCAAGATGATCTTCAAGATCTTTTGTTTCATCATAAGTTTTAAATTATGGTAAGTTGATGTATTATGGTATAACTTCATCCAAAATCTTAAGGACAAAAGGATTTTTTTTTTATTTGGAATTGTTTACCCGTCATAGTAGGGGTGCTAACATGCAAGGGTTTAGCATGTTGCACCTGCTGTGGTGACTTTCCTTTTTTATTCGCCTTAAGAGTAAGGGTTGAAGGTCCTAATATAACTTCAGCATACTTTTTTGGTAATTCGGGAGAATAGATTGAATCATCACTATTCTCGACATTGTTAAAGATCTCTTCATGCTTTTTGCTCAATTCTTGGTTTTCCTTGGCTAAGTCAAGGCAAAGTTGCTCTAACTTAGCCAAACGCTGTTCATCAGTATACCTACTTCCCCCCACTTAGTGCTAGGGTAAAGAATTAGTACTTGCACTTTTGGTCATTCTCATTCTTTCCATACAGGTATGGAATGAAAAACAAACAGCGCCAAATGTTGTTAGGTGATTTTATGATAGAATCTTGCCTTGCAAAACACAGAAACTAAGTAGTACGGGAGCTAATCCGGTGCAGCCACTCCGATACATAAGTTAGTAAGCATGTTTGAAAGAAGATAAGTAAATAATTCAAGGTCATGAGAAAGTTCTTACAATGCTTCTTCTCTATATTTATAGGCGAATATCAAGTATTTGAAATAGCAGTTAATCATTAATAGTGAGATACGTAGATCCCTTACAATTAAACACATGCCTAAAATATAGAAATAGTGAGCAGTTATGTAATGGGATCATGCTAAATGATAACCGTTTGTGCCACTTTCCCAAGTTCAAATCAGATACAAACCGAATCTTAATCAACGTCTACCATGAATTGAGGTATTTGTCTTTTCGTCAGCGGAATGGCCAAATAACTTCAAAGGATGAAATTTGACTATCAATAGATTAGACTTTGTATACCAAGATGTTGTTTCCTATAACATAACATGCTTTACAATTTTGTCCTTAATATTAGTTGCTTCCTAATAGTCACTTATTTTGAGAGTGCTCCTAATTGAGCATGCTAAATTTTAAAGTTCTAATAAATTTTAGATTGTTATATTGAAAAAAGGCACCTTTGCTAAGAGTTCAAATACACTTAATTTTAGTGATATTATAGTCTTTCCTACTTGTAGCACCAACATCCTCATTGGTGTTATTGCAAAAAGATAAGTAAAAATGAGTTGGAATTGTAATCAAATAAGTTATGTCTTTGCTAGAGCCATTTATCTATATGATCATATCAAGTGACGAAGACTTTAGAAGATTCCTTCACAAGTTTAAGAGTTGCCCCAAAAGTTTAGCACATTGCCTTATGTTACACTCTAGGGCTTTCTCTAATACATAAAAGGACCATTGATGCTTATTGTTCTATTTCTAAAATAGTAAGCAAGCCTAACTTGCATGCAATGCTAGCTAATAAGGCTTGAACTTATAAGTAATATGAACAAGATAGAAAGCCAACAATAAATATAAGGGATATGGGCAAAAATCATAAAATTGATATCACACTTTTATTAATTTCGATAGTATTATAAGGCTAAAATATATGTACACGAGGGTTATGTATATATAACATGATGCTTTTGATTGTGATCAAATAAAGTGGTGAGCAAGAGCTTCAGTTCAGAAAAGTACTCATACCCCTATAAAAAGTTTTACAAGTATTTTTGGGCCTGGTAAGATTAAACATCAAAACTAATGAAATGGTACTATTCCTTAAATGGAAAGTTACTAATAATAGTAAGGCATTAGCCAAAAAAAATAAAAAGTTCTCTTCTATATTACAATATATACAAAAGAATAGGTCTTTACTAGTATAAGTGTGTTACAAAAATGAGACCCTAACACCTTGCATAATAGATTACTTCAATACCCCTTATAGTTGCTTTTCACAGTTTTATGATGCTTGTAACTATTAAATTTGTGTATAGTTTCTTCTATGAGAATGCATGATAATTAGGATCACTATTTTCTTTCGTTCCCAACACACCCTGTTACCTACACTTTACACTTCACTATATCTTCACTTAAGTCCCTTGATAAATAGGTACTCAAGTTAGCACCATACAACATTCCTTTAACCCAAGTGGTATTTACTCCCTTATCTTAGTTTGCCATGATAAAAAAAGGAGAGGAAATCAATCTTTCATCTTGAAAATAAACCTAATACCTTCCCATCTTTTTCAATTGACTAAGCACCTGTTTTCAAAGGCATGTAATAGTTCACCCTCACTTTGACATAGAGGAAATGGTGCTTAGCTTCATTAGGTAGTTTAATCGGATTAAACTATAAGACTAAGCTAGTAATTATATCAACTTTTTTGCATTTTTCATAGATAAATGCTCCAATTGAAGTCCATAAATTGGAATCTAGAAATAGATAGAATTTGGGGTAATATTCTTTATCCTCAAGTTGATTGAGTAATACCCTTTATGACAACTTAGGTTCTTTCATTAAAAATCTCTTGAGTAGTTTTATAATAATCAAATGCAATGAAGAATAATCTCATGTCTATTACATAAATTTTGACATTACTAAAGTCTTTTTGTGCTTTCATGAGAATTTCATTAGTTTGCTTTTATTCAAAGGCCTATTTGTAATTACTTTCTTAATCATTAAGTGCTATTTTTATTGTAGCACCATATTTTCTTCTATATTGCGGCCACCAAAGTTATTCAGATCATGTGGGCCTTTATCGAAACTCATTGCAACATTCATGGATTTACAAGACAAAGAGCTAGTGAATACATAAACTACTAAAAAGAATAGATAGACACAAAAAACAAGAATAAGTAAAAGAGGATGTGGGTGAAAAATAAAATGAGCTCATAAAATGATCAACACAAACAATATAAATGCCATAAAGAAAGGGAAAACATAAACAGAGATTTAAACTAAATGTAGGCTTGAGTCAAAGGACATTATGTACATGGATTTATGAACAAAACTGATGAGCTCATATCAAATAACAGTTGTTGTAAACTTTACTTTTAGTAGGCCTATGATTTGACTAAGAATACTTTTCAAACGTTCCTAAGGATTAACTAAACTAAGAACTCAAGTTTACGATTAGAAATGAATTTACTTTTCCAATTCAAAGGCCTATTTAGTAGGCCTATGATTTGACTAAGAGTACTTTTCAAACGTTCCTAAGGATTAACTAAACTAAGAACTCAAGTTTACGATTAGAAATGAACTTACTTTTCTAATTCAAAAGCCTATTATCAATAAAACCCGAACTTAAAAAACTGTAAACTCTAAAGTCACCTAAAACCCTAAGTCCTAAAATAATTACGGACTTTTAACCCTAAGTGGCTAATTGATAATTTAATTTGAATAATTTCATTCAACTCTAGAAAATTTTATAATTTTATAAGAATTAAATCATCATTTACAAAACAATTCAAAAAGTCAATCGTAAAACAATTTCCTACAAGACAATTCTCGTATCTTCATATCTAAGCCTTACACTTAAATAAGTAAACCAACTAATCATCCTAAATGACTTATCAATTGAAAGTTGGAGTCATTTATCGATTGATAACTTATCAAAATCTAATAATAAGATACTTTCCTTATTACCCATTCACTTATACTATATATGGAAAAATTATCACAAGATTTCACATGTTTCACTTTAATAAAGGAGATAAGACATTTTCATACCCAAAAGGACACTATATGACCAGTTCTTACATGGCTTTAAGGGGGGCCATACTCTTGTCTTCCATCCATTAATCACTTTATCTTACACTCTACTATTCACCCCTTAATGCTTACATCATCAATAGTTACAATTGTAGACTTTTGTGCATACTACAAGACAACAAAATCAAACTTCCACCCTCATTCCGACCAGCCACTCTTTTCCCACTTGCTCTCACTTTTAATTTCATTTTCACTTCCTTTTCTCTTACTTTGAAAACAACACAAAAGAAGAAATAACCACACCCCACAAAATCCTTCACTTGCTGCTACATTCCAAGCACACACACACTCACAGCACTTTCAATTTCTTCTTGTCTTGCTTTTGCCAACATTTAAAGTCCTTTAGGATCCTTAGAATACTCCTTAAACCCCACTTCAAAGGATCACAACTCGGGTTTCAAAAGGGGTACAAGAAGGAGGAAGTAAGACAAAGAGTATAAGTGAAACCTTAGTACACAATTACCATTTTTTTTTTTTTTTTGCTTAAAGGACGAGTAAGTATATATTATATTAGTTAGTTAGTATTCATGTTAGAAGATTATGATTACTTGAAGATATGAGTATGATTATAAGTTGGTGTAATATCAAAGACCACCCTAAGAAGAAAACTCATAAAAACCTTACATGGAAGTTGAAATATGAGCATGTAAAGTTAGTGTTTTGTAAAGATACTTGTTTAACACTCGGAATGGAGGATTTTAAGTTGAGAAAATCTTGAAATGAGAACTTGAATGAAAGAGAAGCATGCTGGATGTGAGAGTTTAGAAGTCATTTGGATGTTGTTTACACTTTCATTAAGTTAATTATGCTCAAATCTAGACTTAGGTAAAGATAAAAATCCATCACATGAAGTTTTATAACGAAACCAACTTTGTAAGACATAAACTATAATTTGGGAGGTATGATAAAAGTGAGATCCTCTATTTTCTTGTAAAGTATGAGCTAAATAATCATTTCATGAAAAAAAAGTCAAGTTAAGATTTGAATATAAGTAGTTTAAGTTCATGATCTAACTCCTAAACTTAAGGAAATAATGAAACAAGTTGATAAATCAAGTTGGAAGCCCTCATACTCAAACTGACCAGATCTGGAACATCTTTAAAAGACACTTAAAAATATGACAAAAGTAAGTAGACAAAGTGAAAAGACCAACCAAGACAAGTTTGATAAGTGTATTAAGCCTAAAACTCAAAACGAAGCTTAAAACTTCCAAAATGAGCCTCAAACGTCAAGTTGAACTATTCTTAAGTTTCTAACCAGCAACTTGACACATCAATAAGGGTTGTTTTAAGACCCTTAAAAAGCCCACAAGACACTCCCTAAGTCCGAGAAAGTAACCATCTTTGAATTGAATAAAAAACAAGTCCATTTGACAACTTAAGCCCACTTAAGAGCCCAAGAAGTGGTCGATAGCCTTAGGAGTATAAATCAAAGTTGTTAATCTGACCTTAAGAAGTATTTTGAGCCTAGAATGAAATCTTAAGCCTAAAATGAAATCTTAAGCCCAAGCCCAAAGGAATTCCTAAGTTATAAAAAAGCTCATTAACCAAACAAAGCCTAAAAGTGCTCCAAATCATGAGGATCGCTACTGTTCTGACCTATGGGCAGATTTACATGCCTCAACTTGAAAATCTAACCTCACCACATTAAAGTACACTCGAAAATGATGAAGATTAACTATAAGATCATAAAAATCAAACTTAAAATGAGAAAGTTATATGCGATTGAACTTTTAAATAAAACCGAGAAAAATACGAAGACTAATCAAAAGTATAACTTAAGGGGTTTTAGCTTAGTTTCCTAAGTATTATTTCAATCCCTTATAGTATTATAATTTCAATGACTAGGAGACCCTGTGTTTAGAGACGACCTGCCCCTGGACTTCTTTGACTAACCCGCATGGTAGAGTGAGTAAATTCTCGATGACTCTTTACTTAATTTTGCTTATAGAATAGATATACCTAAACTTATATATATAAATTTGGATGCTTATGGGATATAGGTAATGCATGTGTATGAATTTGTGAATTGAATGCTATGGCTTGTTAATTATTTAATAATGAGAATTGTTTATGATAATTTATACGTGCAATTGTATGGAATGAAATTTTCTGATCACCTTGAAAATCGGATTAACTACTTATATGATTAAGAAATTAAATGAATCATGCATTCTCCATAATTGCATTCGGATAACACTGACTGCTGCTTCATGCAGAAGATGGGAAGGGACTCACAGGAAGAGAGCCTCCTGCAGGATTGGGCACTAATTATGTCATCATTTTATTAAGTCTATGTCTTAAGTTGACGAGCTTACTAGGCTTCGAGAGACGCGAACCATCGACGAGGGGCCATGTCTTGTGGCTTCTGCTTAGGGCATATGTTTATGGATTGTAGAGGCCACCACATCGCTAGACTTGAGATTTTGAAAATATGATTTGATATTTGATAAAGAAAGTATATATATATATATATATATATATATATATATAAAATTTTGTTTTGACTTAAGCACAATAGTGCAAATGAAATAAAACCCAAGGGTTAAAACCCAAATTATGGTTTGGGTCGGTTAATTATCTCCAAACCTCGACTATAGGGGGCATAATTCTGAGTAGTATGCAGTTCCTAGGCTACTGTATGCATTGTTTAGCATACTGATTGTTTATGCATTTATATGATTGTGCATCTAATAAATTTTTTTCATACGGTATTGATAAGGGTATTTATCTCACTAAGCTTAAGCTTAAGCTTATACCTCGATAGATTCCTTTTATTATAAGAAAACCTCTTTGTTAATCTGGGTCGAGATATGCCCAAGGCGAGTTTCATGTAGAGATGGGTTAGAGCGATCATGGAGCGGAGAGGAGATTTTGTAGAAGCTTTTGTAGATAACTATTTACCTTTATTTTGTTTATAATATAGTTTAAAGTTTATGATGTAGTTCCCATTATGAATTGCATTTGTCAGTAATATTCTTTTGGTATGGAACTTAACTAGTCTATATGTTTACTTGATTAATTTATATCTTAAAAGTTAATTTTAGTAAAAATTACTCTATATTACTTATCTATGGGCTTGATGATAACATATAGTAGAAGGAGCCTTATGTATCGTATGAAAAGTTCGCGATCAGTAAAGGGGTTGATAGTGACCTTTGTATGGTATACGGCGATCTACCACAATAACGATACTGTTGGGTCGTGATAGTTGTCATGATCATTAGTTTGATATAGAAACAATAATGAGATACTTTGTATATAAGTGTTTAATGATGTAAAAATCTAGATCTACATGTCATGATGTGTAAATGTATGATAAAAGAGAAAAAGTAGATAAATAAGCAACTTTCAAGAGGAGAGGAAAATTCCCTCTCTAAAGACTAGAGAGAGAGAGAGCCTACATAATTTTGCTTTTTGTATTCCTTATGAAAGGTTGGTAATTTTGTACTCGACTTCCTATTTAGCCAAAATTCCTTATGGTTATCAATCACTTTGGTTTTGCTTAATACATTTTATTTGTAAATAGATCAAACCTATTTATATTTATATGTAATTATGTCTTTGCCATCTTGACACATAATTACGTGTTTACTTTCTGTAATGGAATAGATAGAAAATAAAAATACTATACCTTGTGAATAACTATTACAAGGAATAGTTTAGATATTTTTATTAAAGTGATTACTTTATGTAATTTTTATTACAGTAAATACTTATTCCTGTGTTTATTTTACCTTACTAATTGTAATATTAAGTTAGAATACGATTTAAAATTACTAGTTTTCTCCTATTTGATTATTAATTGCAATATTAATGAGAATACAGTAATCACACTATTTGAAATTAAAAAAATTTCACCTCTTCTTAGGTAACGATTATTTTTAATGAAGTAGAAATAGAAATAGAAAAAACCATGAAAAATGCAAAATTTCATGCTCATTTTTTCAAGCAAACAAGATAATAGCTAATTGTGAGGGAATAGTTATTTTGTTTTCCTCCTCATTGCCTTCAAGTAAACAGGCCATAAAAAGACCAATTTTAATGCCATTGAATTTAAGATCCTACTAACCTATTTAGAATCGGGTTAGGGTTTTTACTTTCCCAAATTTAAGTATACGATACAATCATTAATTTAATATTTAATATACAAAAGTTATAATTTGCAAACATTTTGCAAACCGATCTTAATTAAAGAAAATGTTATATAATTTTTAATTGCTTTCTCATGCTAAGGCAACATTTAGTTATAAAGACTTGATAGAATAAAAAAAACTAGATAGGGTAAGTATAAAGAGGATTGGACTATACAAGTTTATTGTACCATATTTAGTTTATACAGTACTAGATATAAAATTTATATTAAAAAAGTAATTATTTATACTATAAAATAAATAATATTTTATAATATTTAATAAAAATAATATTCATTAACTTAATATTATAACATGAAATGGTATTTTTGACAATGTATAATATTTTTTGTTTTTATCCAATGAATTTTATTTTTGTACCGTGGTTCAGACAGGACAAAATTTAGCCATTTTGTCTAGTCTATCAACCTAGTTTTTATCCAGTCACCAAGCAAATTTATAAATGACAAAATTTTTTATCCAATCCAGTTTAATACCACAAAAATTACACAACTAAAGACTATTTAAATAAAACTAGTTATCCCTCTTCGCAATATCTAATTTATCTTTGGTCATAGTAACATATCTCGCTGGCAAAAACCAGTTTCCATTGAGAACCGGCAAATAAATGATGGTAATCGTTACATTAAAATTCACATTTGCATCTCATCTTCGAATTCAATGTTTCATACTGCTGAAACGCAATATGGATTTAAAACATTCCATGGTCAATTGAAAGAGTCTTAACTTATTGTTTTTAATAATGAATTAGTGGAAGTGATTCGTAGAACTCTGAACTTCTATGGGTATGAGAATGTTCAAATTACATTGTTTTTTCATTTTTTACTTTTCTTTATAATTCTTAAAACCTTGTCAAGTTCTCAAGAAAATTAATAGTAAATTACATACATTAGGGAAGCCTCCAGCTTGGAGAAATTTATCGACAGCAAGTAGGAATGAGGAGGGACGGCATCTTTGTATTTTTCTCCTCAATGACGATGTCAAACCTTCAAAATTGAAAACCTAATTCACATTATTATAAGGAAAAATAGTTAATAATGTCTAAAGATACTTGTTAAGGAAAAATATTTATTAGGCATTACATATTACGTATTAAGAAAAAAATATTTATTAAATATTATATGTACATAACATGTGATGTGTATTATTTATTGAAAATTTTCTCTTAATGCGTAATATATATAATATATTTGCTTTTCCATAAAGCATAAAAAGGATAATAAAATTTGTTTTTCGGTATGTTAATTGGTATTCCCAAAGCATTCTTCCAGGGAGTCTTGAAAAGTTCTATCTCATATTTTTGCCCTTGCCGGGAGTTGTAGATGTTTTTTTCTTTCTTTTTTTTTTATTTGACAATAAATAAGATTAATACTAACATAATATCAATAGCATACATAATTTCATCATAACAAAATAGGGCCTTTTGTCAGGATCTAGTTTCCCTTATACTTATATTATGTTTAGTATGAGAAAATGAATCGAAATGAAATCACAATTCTAAGTTTTATTACCTTTTTTCTATATTTAAAAGTGCAATTAAAAAGCGGAATCACATTCATATAAAAAAGGAGATTTCAGTTTTAAAGAGGAGTTTGATTTTCATTCCTCCCATTAATTATTATTAATTATAATTACTTTTTAGCTTTCAATTTAATTATGATTTTCATTCCTCTCATTAATTATTATTAATTATAATTACTTTTTAGCTTTCAATTTAATTATAACTTCTAATAATTAATGATATTTTTGATAAATACTACTATTATATACATATTCCATTTTATTTCTTGGATATTTTTAAACATAGAATTAGATTTATGATTTCGATTTTTATTCCATTCCATTTAATTTCAATTCATTTCATTCAAAATCATCTCTAGTAGTTGGAATGATCTTGCAAGGTGAAGCAAAAGCTAATATAGTTCATTGACAAGTCGAATGAAAGATAAAATCGATCTTATGAAAAATATAAATGGAATCATAGAAAAATCCAAACCATTAACATATTTCACAGTCTATCAAATGAATCAAAAGAATTTGTAAGAAGACGAATTGTGATGGCTGTGTTTGAGTTCAATTCTTAACGGTGATTTTTTACGGTTTTTATAGGGAGATAATAGGCACAAGTAGGGATAAGTAGAATTAAAATAGGTCTAAAAAACATGCTTAATTTTTTAATAACATAACTAAAAATTATATTTTAATATGAGAAAGTAAAAAAAAAAAAAATTGATAGATATAATATACTACCAGAAAGTATAAGAAAAGCATCTTGGCGTCTTGATCAGTGTTATTTTTATATAGTTGATGGTGACTTATTTTTAAAAATACCCGTTTATAGACTATCCGAGAATAACATTTCTTCAATGGTAATCAAATGTGTTCAAGCTCTCTAATTCCTTTGCTTGTTTTCGAATTTTAATTGAAGAAAAGGAATTTAAAAAATAAAAAATAAAACCCATATGCGCTAGAAAAGAACCTTCTTGATGTTTTTGGGAAAACGTTTGAATTGGGAATAAAGAAGTGTGTTTGAAGTAGATGTGCGGATCCACTGACAACATGTCTGAAATGTGCGCTTCGTACGTTGTTTTTGCTTCAACGACACCCAAACAGCTTGCCAAATGGCCCAAATCCGCCAACCATCCTCCTCCATGCCTTCTCATCCTTGCTTAATGCTTAACGCCTAATGCCTAACCCACCACCGACCACTCTTCCAATCCTTTCCATCAAAATTGTAGTATCCCACGAACGGAAGTTTCCTACTGTCCTTATTAATTAGATTTCTATCCTCCTGATTTTTATTTTTGAATTTTTCTGAATTTATAAATTAATGATGGAAATTATTAAGATTTTTAAAATGCATGATAATATCATATTATATTTTATAATTTTAACTATTGATTATATATGAATACATTTTTAAGGTTAAATTTACTATATTATCTCTTATTATTTACACTAATACTAATTCATAAATATTTGCCTAATGCATATAATAATTTTATAACTTAAATAAGTTACAACAATTAATTACTCCAAACTTAAGATATATCAAGGTCATTGTTTTTAAAAGGCACGATTTCTATATTTTCAATGAGATGAATACTACAATATCCTATTTCTCAAATTGTAATGCAGTCAAAAAATTAAAAAAAAAAACCTTCAGATACAAAATTCGATAAGCAAATATTTAACTAGACATAGTATTTAACCATTTCAATCACCGGGACAAAATTGGAAAACAAAAACCCGCAAATTTTGAATAATGAACTCCACCACGTTCTCGAATGAGAAGGTCAAAAGTCCCAATTGTAATAAAAATTTTGCTTCTTGATGGGAAGATGAAATAAACATGAGAAGTAACGCATGTGATTGCGCATCTCAAACAAAACCTCACTATATATTAATTAATTGAATCAATTCGAACTTTACATCAACAATAAGTTTGTGATTGTGAAAGACGAGTTACACAAATCCATTTATATTTTTCCTATGAGAAACTTTTTTTAGGCAATTATACTAAAATCTAAAAAATAGATTCAAATCTAGTATTTTTAAATTGATATTTATATTGTTTATATTATTAGAGCTTCTAAAATTTAAGTAATTGTTATTTTTAAAATTATCTATTTAATTTTTATTTAATAAAAAAATTAATAATAAAATAAATTATTAAAATTATAAAGAATACTTTTCTTTCTCTTTCCTTATTCATTTCTTTACTCATTTTTTCACTCTCTCTCACTTTCCCTTTTTCACTTTCAGCTCATATTTCTCTCTCCACTAACATTCTAATTATCTTATTCTTTTCCCTTCACAAACCTCCATCCCCTTATCTTCCTTATTTATTAATATTTTATATTAATATTATAATATATTTGATTCTATAATATAATTTTATTTATTTTATACATATATAATGAAAATGAATTATGGACTAGATCTTTAAAGAACTTCAAAATCTTATATAATTATTCTTTTTCTGTGTCTTTTTTTTTCCTACTTGGAGGGACTACAAATCAAAGTTAGAAAGTAAAAAATACTAAGAAATATTAACTCCTTTGATTGCGCATATTAATATTGAACAAAACTCCAATTAAAATATAATTAATCTAGTTAATTATTTAGAGATAGAAAGAGATAAATAATTTGAAATTCAAAAATTAATTGGATCACCACGGTGTGTATGTGCGACTTTGTTTGTCCCTTTCCAGAACGCAACCACCACTTTCACCACCACCCCCAACAGCACACACCACATCGTTATCCAATTCCTTCTAAACGGCGTCGTTTCTCGATCATTCCTCTATCCATACCATCAAGCTCATTTAACTCAATTACTCTCTCTCTCTCTCTCTTCACTTTCTAATTGTTTCTAATCTTAACATTTTTCCCGATAATTTTCTTAAGAAACGAACAGAATCTATCTGAATTCGAACTTCGGAGATCGTGGATTTCGCATTTTGACGAACTTCACCTGTACTGATTGGATTCAACAGCTCGAAGAAAGTCGGTAAATTTTCAAATTTGGTTTTGCTCATTGTTCTCGCGATGGTTTTTCTCATTGAATTTAGGGTTTTAAATTGGGTTAGGTTTTGATTAGTTAAGTTTGATTTAGCACTGGATCGGGATTGGGGTTAGGGTTTTTGGCTTACGTATGATGGTCGATTGATAACCAAGTTGTTAGCTTTTTATTGAACAATGGTGAGACTTCTGGGACTTACTATCGGTGAAAGTGATGATCCACCCCGGGAGATACCAAGCTCTCGGAACACTGCATTAGCCAATGATTCCGGTGAGACCGGATGGCTCATTAGGTTTTTCAATTCAGCATTCTTTTGTGAATGGATTGCTGTTAGTTATCTTTACAAGCATGATCATGCTGGTGTTCGGGATTATTTGTGTAATCGGATGTATACATTGCCTTTAAGTGGGATTGAAAGCTATCTATTTCAAATTTGTTACATGATGGTTCATAAACCGAGTCCAAGTTTGGACAAGTTCGTGATTGATATATGCTCAAGGTCATTGAAAATTGCACTGAAAGTGCATTGGTTCTTGATTGCTGAGCTTGAGGATAATGATGATAATGAAGGGATAAGTAGGATTCAGGAGAAGTGTCAGATTGCAGCTACACTAATGGGTGAGTGGCCCCTGTTAATTCGGCCACAAAATGCCGTTTCGAGTCCAGGGAGTAAGAATCAGGTTTTGAATAGGATTTTGTCATCGAAGCAGCGGCTACTGTCACTTGGGTCTTCGCCAGATGAGAACAAGAGGAGGTCCTTCTCGTTCTCTCCCTCTTCTGGGATCAATTTGCTGGAAGATGGTGGGCAGTCAACACCTGAGGAAAATAAGATTTTTAAGAAATTTATTCCTGGCCCGAAGGTTAGGGATGCTCTTTTGTTTAGGAAGTCTGCTGAGAAGGATGATGAAGAATCTGAAAAGGATGGATTTTTTAAGAGGCTTTTGAGTATTAAAAGTGATGAAGAGGAGTTGACAAGTTGCTCTGACAGAGAAGGGTTTTTCAAACGGATTTTGAGGGACAGCAAAGGCAAGGATGAGGAACTCACATCGAGCTCTGAAGGGTTCTTTAAGAAATTGTTCCGTGATAGTAAGAGTGATTCTGATGATAAGTCTGTCTCAAAATCAGTGGAGGATGATGAGAAGGAAGGTTTCTTCAAAAAGTTTCTCAAGGAGAAATTTGAAGATAAGAAGGATCGATGCCATGACGATGAGAAAGGAATTACTGAAGATAGATGCTCCAAATCGGCTGAAGAAGATGAAAAAGAAGGGTTTTTCCGAAAGCTCTTCAGGGAGAAATTTGAAGAGAGAAAAGATGGAAACGATAGAGGTGATGAGGCAAATGGGAGTGTTGAGGAAGAAGAGTCTTCAGATTTTTCACTGTTCAGGAGATTATTTCGGGTGCATCCGGAGGAGGGCAAAACTAGCACACCGAATGAAAATGGCACTAGTGGCGGCTTGTTTGAAAGCAGTCCTGGGACAGAAAACTTTTTTCGGAAGCTTTTTAGAGATCGTGATCGTTCTGTTGAAGATTCGGAACTTTTTGGTTCAAAGAAGCTGAACGAGGTACTTCTTTTTAGTGCCCTAGACAAATGTTGAGCTTCTATTCTTTGAATTGCTCTCTTTTTCTGTTGTGGAACTATTCTCGTGAAGGCTATTTCATTTGCAAAATGTGGGACTAGGGGAGTTTCTTTCCTGGGTACAACCGTAAGTCATAACTTTGCTTAAAACCAATAACGCTAAGGCATACTCTGCATGATTTCTTCTTCTTCTTCTTCTTTTTGGGCATGCTGCATGCCAATAATTGGATCGGCATTCTCTGGGCTCACGAACCACTATATAAGATCTATACATATCTCAAATCCAGCTAACTGTACAATCATAACTTGCTTAAACGTTAATAGTGCTAAGTCAGGCTCTCTAGAATTTATCTTTATGTTTGCTTTTTTTGGGTGTGGCTATAAGTGGATCAGCTTTATTTGGCCATGTGAACTACCGTAAAAGATCTATGCACCTAATAAATCCAGCTTATATTGTGTAGATAATCTCAAGAATTGCCCCTGGTCCAATTGTAATCTGTATTGGATTTCCTAGGCTTTAGCTATTAGCTCGATGTTTCAGTTTGCTTTGAGGTAATATTGCTACATTGGAAGCTGGCTAATGTTAGGCATGCACCATTAAGCTGCTTCATTCAAAATAACACACTCACAATGTATGGATATTCACATCTGACTTAATGAAAGATAGAAACAAATCTGTACATCTGAACTTATGAAGCTGATCTTCCTTGAAAATAAACGAAACATTAGATACTGAGTTAATCTGAAGAAGAAGAACGTAATTTCCAAATTGGATCAAATTAGGCACCTTATGTTCTTTTTGAAAAAATTACACTTTGAGAGCCTATGTTCTCCCACCTTTTCATCTTGGGGTCTATCTTCTATGTTTTTGCAAGATTGAGTCAATGTTTCATTAAACAACTTGAAAAAAGACTTCCCTTCACTTTACCCAATTTTTCTTTTTCTTTATCCAAAAAAGACTTACCCCTCATGCCTGCATTTCGGGGACTATTTTTATGTCCTTTGTTTTTTCAAAATGTGCTGTTGGTTTATTTCCATGTCTCTGGGGAAGCCCTTTATCGAATTTCTTATTGAATTACATACCTTATTTTGGGTAGACACAACGGACATCTTTAGTGTAATGCTCCCCATTGTTTTACCACTCTTTGTGCTTTTAAAAGAATATTGTGTCTGTAATGTCACTGAAGTTATCACCTAAAATAGCTAAAAAGTTCTTTGCTTAATATTATGTTAGAGTTGTCTTCCAAGTTCTGGACTCACAAGTTTACTGCAGAAACAAAAAGATAGGAGAGCAGGAGGTTGCAAGAATTTTAAATTGCATTGGCAATTTAAGCAATCATAGGATTCTTGTGGGCCAGGGGCCAGGGGCCAGTATCCCTTGTGCTGTTGCATGTAATATACTGATATTTTTTGTATCCTGCTGTTCCCCCCTTCCCTTCCCTTCCCCTCATTTAGCAAGGCAAAAAAGGAGCATAGTATATTCAGATAAAGCATGGGTGCTTCGATCGTCATGGTGTGGTTAAAAAATATCTGAGATTTTAATTCTTTATTTAGATGCAAATTTTAGCCTATCATCTTTCAGAAGTGATCCAATGATAATTATAAGATGTAGTGATACATGACTGTGTTCTGAAAATTTTATGATTACGGAAGATTCATATTGGGGATAGTCTTTCTGGCATTGAGATATCCGTGCTTGGTCATTACAGAAGCACCCTGGATCACCTATGCATACCAAACCTCCTCTTCCAAATAATTCTGCATCTCAGTTGCGTAAAGGGGCGTACCATGAGTCATTGGACTTAGTTCAGTCATTATGTGACACGTCGTTTGGACTTGTTGACGTATTTCCAGTGGAAGACCGCAAAAGTGCTCTACGCGAGGTAACTTATGTCTCCTCCTCCTCCTCTACTCATTTTCATTTTTTCTCAAAAGCCTAATTCATGGAACTATCTAGTATGTAGTATCCAATTAGTAGTGTCATAAGCTTGATAAGTGTTTAATCTTGATATTTTAATATTTCCAGTCGCTTGTGGAGGTCAACTTGCATGTAGCTGAGGCTCAGAATAGTGGAGGTACTTTTCCTTTCTGTTATAAGTAGTGTTTGGAAGATGTCTAAGTGAAATTTTGAGAATGTTGGTTAAGCATTAGGTTATCTGCTTTCAAGGTTAGAGTAAACTACTCACACAAAAAAAGTTTATAGTAATCTGATTATGTGTCTCTTCATTTTTCTTTACAATCCGTTGATCGTACTTGTATTTGTCAGTATTTCTTAGGAGCTATCCTTTGCTGTTATTTAATTACATGAAGAATAAAGGGGAAAAAAAAAAAATTGTTTCAAATGTTTCAGACCTTATTGAATTTCTTAAAGAAAAAAGAAGAAGAAACTTGATGTTTTCAACTAATCAGCAGCGGCAAAATCTTGAGGTATTGTCCCTGGGGTAACACTTTGCAGCTCCATGTTTGCTCATATTGATATTTTTATCTAGGTGTCTGCTTTCCTATGGGAAAAGGGATGTATCGTGTGCTTCAGATACCTGAAGATGAGGCAGTTCTGTTAAATTCCAGGGAAAAGGCTCCCTACTTGATATGTGTCGAACTATTGAAGAGTGAAACACCAAGGTGATTTTAAAATCTGACCTGTATAATATGCGTAGTGAGACATACCTCTTCTGTTCAACGAAATTAGCCCTTGTTAATCGATTATCTGTGAATCATGAATATGCTCAAACTAAAAGATAGTTTTCACAGTGGTAAGACTATTGACTTTTCTGTGTCTTTCCATTTGTATATTCTTTTTTTGAAATATATTGTGCACCAAGCTTCATAAAACTTGCACATCAATTTTATGGAAATAATTGGAAGTAATATGTAAGTCTTATTCAAGAATGTATGAATATAAATTGCATGATGCCTTGTATGGTGGTCTACATGTTAGAGGTTTGTACCCAAAAAATTGTTTCTTAGAGGTAGCTAGTTCAATTATGGCTTTTAAGTGTGAAAGGAAATGCTACAAGGACAGCCTAGTGGTGAGAAAGGTGATTTCGGTTTGTTGAGGTGGCTGGTTTAATTCTTCCCTAGGATAAATGTGGATAAGAACCTGGCAGGGGTATTTGGGCTAGTATCTTCTGCATCAGATTTGGCAAGAAGGGTCAGGTTCAAAGTGCCCTGCCCTCCCCAGGCTCCAGGGCAGTCAATGTAAATAAAAATATTACAAATTTTGTTTTACCTATTTTAGTTTACATATAACACTGAAAATGTAATGCAACTAAATGCCAATGTAAACATGTCACCGATATAGTCAGCCACATATACATATTCAATGGAATCACTTATAGTTTATTTTCTCTTCTCTGTCTGTCTCTTGTCCCCACCCCCTTCTCCCCTTGTCCCCTCCCCCTTCTCTCTTCTTTTTTGAGGTTCCATTAACTCATCCTACTGTTAATACTTTCTCAGCAATACAAAGGAAACTTCTGGAGCTCAAAAGCTATCTAAAGGAGGAATTCCTCTTGCTAATGGAGATGCCCTACTTCCAAAACCGCCTCCCTGGGCTTATCCTTTATGGACTGCACAGGAGGCATATCGCAATAGTACAGATAGAATGTCATCATCAACTGCACAAGCAATAGATCAAGCAATGGGTTACAAGTCAGATGCAAAAGTCAAACTTGTCCATGTAAATTTATCTGTAGACAAAACAAATCAAGCATCTAATACTGGTGCCAGACATGATTGTTTAGAGGAAGTGGCCCATGCCAGGGATCTGGAATGGGTTCGAGTTTTTCTATCAGCTGATACTGGAGTTAAAATGGAAGATATGGAAGATCAAGGACCACCACATCGCAAGGAGCATCGCCGTGTTCCAAGTACTGTAGCCATTGAAGAAGTGAAGGTAATTTATTAATATGATGTTGTGATTATTCTCTGCCCTTGGGGTGCATAATGTTATGTACTCCTATATATGCTTCATGAGTTTTCATCTATCATATTATCTTTTCTGTTTGGTTAGTTTTGGAGTATGCTTGAAGTTCCTGAGATCATTTTTACATGGTTTTGGGAGAGGTTTTAGTTCACTTACTGATCAGGACATATACCTGCTTGTGAATACATAACTTTTCTTGGGAATGATAAGGGAAATTGCATATGGATATTGCAGTGGTAAGCACTAAATTCTGCAGGATGGGTGGTATAGATGAGTTGGTGGTCCTATTTGATGAGCATTTTTCCTGGAAAGTGGTGGCAGGTGCTGTTGACTCGGAGTAAAAGTGACTGGCTTTTTAAGGATGGCAATAAAGTGAAATCTGATTACATGGAATCATTGCCAGGGTTGTACTTTTGATATGGCTTTTTAAGCAGGCTACCATATGAGGCCTGCCTTACTATGATATAAGTATACTGATAAGAGTTTTGAAGTTGCAGGACAACTAAGTGATATCTGCTCCATGATCCCCAAAAGCTATTGATCATGTGCAAATTCTCAACAGTTTGTAGTTGCTAGGGTTTTCACTCCCAAAAAATTGAAGAGTTTTGAGGGAGTACAGGGAAAACCATAATACCATTAATCCCACAAGCAAAAGAGTAATACTTGCCACTTTTAGGGTTCTGAAGAGGCAAAATTACAGGTTTATAATTTATTTTTTATTTTAAAGGACTATAGGAGAAAACCATAATACCATTAATCCCACAAGCAAAAGAGTAATACTCACCATTTTTAGGGTTCTGAAGAGGCAAAATTACAGTTTGTAACCCTTCCCCCTCCAACACCCCCCTCCTCCTCCTCCTCCTCCTCCTTTTTTAAGTTTAGGTGTATTTGTAGATGATGAATAATTTAAGAGTGAGATTGCAATTTGCTTGACAATGATTACAAATTGGTAATTCCAAGCTTTGTACTCTGCCATATTTGAGGGACCTCCATTTCTGTACCACAGCTGTATTTTGCAGGGTTTAATAGCTATAGCATGGAAAAGTCTAGGTTGCAGGACCTTTAATGTAATAGACTGAGGAACTTGATAATTTTGAGGAGAATATTTTCTAGTTTTTTAGCTGCTGTGGTGGCTTCTGGTTTTATTTTGCAGTACCCTGTAGAAAGTTATTTCATGTGGCCATGCTGATGGTTTTCTTAGTTTTGCATGCCATGTAGTTGTAGTGATGGAACTTGCAGTTTAGACTTAGATGATCAATGTCATCATTTGGTATGTGCTACCCATTTGACTCGTGTTCTAGATTCCTTGAGTGTCAATTTTTTGTGAGCTTAATCGCCTCAATATCCCAGGATCTACAGCAAGTTCATCTCTATCTCTTTTCATGAATGAGCATATTGGAGGCATTTATGATGATCAAGATTTTTCCTTTTCATTTTTAGGCAGCAGCAGCAAAAGGGGAAGCACCTCCTGGACTTCCTCTTAAAGGGGCAGGCCAGGACTCATCAGATGCACAGCCAAGAGTAAGTTTCCCTGGAATGAAATATGACACTTTGAACCTATCGCAGTACTATTTATGATACACTATTACCTGTAGGCTGGAAGCAATCCTAAAGCTACTGATGCCCTGTCTGGTGAGCTATGGGAGGTAAAAAAGGAGAGAATCAGAAAAGCTTCAGAATTTGGAAAGTTACCTGGTTGGGACTTGCGTTCGGTAAGTTCTGTTTGGAAGCCATAGCTTCATATATTAAGCCAGCAATGGAGCTAAGACTAGGAATTAAATTGAAATTGGAATAGCAATGCACTAGCCAAGCAGTAACTTCAAGCTAGTGATCAGAATACATAAGCACAGACCTTATCCAAGCAAATCTGCCTCCAACACTCTTACAAATGAATGAGATATTCTTTAAAATGCTACTTGTATGCCAAAGATGGCTGGGATAACAGATTTTCCCTCGAAGGAACTAACTACTACTACGATATTAGAAAGCACTCCACAATACTACTATAATTTTCAACAAACTCAGAAAAACTGACAATTAATTGCTATGTTGCCACTACATCCTTTCCTCCCTTGTGTCTCCCGGTAAATACTCTTGCAATAGGTGGATGAGAGGTCCTGTCAGCCATTGGCTTTTACATTATATCCTTGCATGAATTGTCTTTAATCTCTCTCTCTCTCTCTCTCTCTCTGTGGATAAATGATTTATTTAAAATTAAGTCAATGCAGCACTTTCTCATGTTTGTTCTTCTTTCCATCAAAGAATATTGCTCGTGAAATTGAAATTTGTTGTTTGATTTCTTAGGTAAATATCTTACAATGGATCTCCCTTTGCCTATTTCTTCCTTCCGTTTGTTGCAGTTACTAAGGGCTTGTTTACTTTGTGGAATAGAATAGATAGGGAACAGAAAACTAATGCCTTGAGAATGACTATTACAAGGAATAGGCTAGAAATTTCAGTTTTTATATTTATTTTGTGTAAGTTTTTTTGTAGAGAATATTTATTCCAGTATTTACCTTTACCTTATTAATTGCAGTATTAAGTTGGGAATATAACTAAAGATACTGGTTTGCCTTTATTTGGTAATTAAATGACCTAAGGTTATTTATTTGAATTTTTTATTCTTTACAAAGGGAATAAAAAAAAATTCTATCTATTCTTACATAACAACTATGCCTAATAGAATGGGAATAGAAAAGTTGCTAACAATTAAAATTCCACACTCATTTTTCAAGTAAACAAGGTAATAGAAAGCTGAAACAGAATAGTTATTTTATTCCCTTTCTATTACCAAGTAAACAGGCTGTAAGTGTGGAAATTATTTTTGGTTTTTCTTTTGATGTTGTCTTTTGGCTACCAAAGCACATGGCAGTTTCTAATCCTTCAACAGGATGTCACTTTCTGAATAGTTCAGTTAATTAGGGATTTTTCTATTTCTTGTTTTCTTTTTATACATGGGCCCAACTGATTGATGTCTTGTCCACCCATCAGATTATTGTAAAGAGTGGTGATGACTGCAGGCAGGAGCATTTAGCAGTGCAACTCATTTCCCACTTCTATGGTTAGTGTGATTTCTGGCACTCTTTATTTTGGTATATGTTCAACCTTGCCCCATTCATTTTGACTGTAGTCAGTGGTTTCCCAGATTTCCTTTTATATGGTGCACCCTATTGTCATCCAAGATCATGGTGGGCATTGATTTTTCTACTTGTTGATTTTATAGTAAATATCATAATTGATTTTTGCATAGACATATTCCAAGAAGCTGGTCTCCCTCTGTGGTTGTGCCCTTATGAAGTACTAGTCACTTCTTCATATACGGCTCTTATTGAGACAATTCCAGATACGGTATATTTTTTATCTCGACATTCTCAGTTGTCTTAAAAGTTCTCTATTTCAATCCTTATGGTTCTGCTGTCTGCAGGCATCTCTTCATTCAATCAAAAGTAGATATCCTGACCTCAATAGTTTACGTGACTTCTTTATTGCAAAGTATGGGGAAAACTCTCCAAGTTTCAAGCTTGCCCAGGTAATCTATCTGTTACTGCAACTTATAGTACCAAAAAAAACTTATGTTTCCCCATGATTTTGAGATTATAATGGATTTTATTGGGAGTTCTTCCATCATGATGTTGCATCTGCTGCTTTTCTGATAGGGAACCCCACACACACTTACAGGGCTACCTATATAGTCAAGTTAATCCTTCATAGGTGCATAGGTTCTGTAGGGCAGTCCATGCCACTAAAATAGCCTTTCTAATTAAGGCTATCCCCCTCTGCTAACCAAAATGAAATAAAATAGAGCATTTAAGTGTATTTGTTACTATCATGCTTGGTCCTTTTGGGAAACTCTTGCAAGGATGGTTGCTTGCTAATAGCAATCACCCTGGCATTAGAAGACTGCAGCTTATATGAGAATTGTTTTTATGATTCTCTCTCTCTTTTTTTTTTCCCTTTTTACTTTTGGTCAAGGGTGAGGGTTTTGGTTTAGGGCCCTGGGCACACCTTAGACACTTGAAAATTCTCCGGAGAGATGCTTGTGGTTAGCTTATTTTGGTATTTTCATTTATGATGGAGTGAAAATTTCTTTTCTCTATGAGTATTCTTTTAAGGCTTCCTTCCCTCCAGGAGGTTTCTATACAGTAGTTAACACTTGCACGTGTTGCATAGATTTTGATTGTTATTAATTGGTGTTATATTGGAAATTAAAATAAAATAATTGAGTTTTTTTTTTTCCCTTGTTGCACAATGTCATTCAATTTTCTGATGTTTCCTTCATACTGCAGAGGAATTTTGTTGAAAGCATGGCTGGATACTCTCTGGTTTGCTACCTCCTTCAGGTACAAATTGACCCTCCTGTCTGTCTGTGTATCATGATTTCAGCAATTTTTGAGGAATTGGTGAGAAATACTAGCATGAATGCATATACACTACTTAATTTTTTGATAGGGTTCTTGAGCTCTTTCTTAGAAATTCCTATATGTATTGCCATTTTAGATTAAGGATCGGCACAATGGGAACCTTCTGTTGGATGAGGAAGGTCATATTATTCATATCGACTTTGGTTTTATGCTGTCAAATTCACCTGGAGGTGTGAATTTTGAGAGTGCACCATTCAAGCTAACTCGCGAACTTCTAGAGGTATGATCTCATTTTATTATGCTGTTTTTCTTTGACTCTTTGGTCTTCTTTTAACTTTAGAAAGATTGTTATTCTTAATTGTTTTAGGTGATGGATTCTGATGCTGAGGGAATTCCAAGCGAGTTCTTTGATTATTTTAAGGTAATGACTAATTGTGTCTTGCTTGTTTTCTCTGCATTCATTGGAATGATTTTGATATGTTTGTCCTCAACCTCAACTTCATGTGTTCTTTGCCTCCTAGGTCTTATGCATCCAAGGATTTTTAACTTGTCGTAAACATGCAGAGCGTATTATATTACTTGTGGAGATGTTGCAGGTGAGAGAGACATTGCTGTTGTGGTTCACATTCTTGTTCTAGTCATGGTAGATGTATTTCAATACAACTTGCTGATTGTCTCTTCGTAATGTATTTCTTTTTATGGCTGCACTCTTATATAATCCTGCTTCTACAGTAGCATTGCTGAAACTGTTACTGTTTGTAGGCATGATGATAATATCTGTTGGGCACTGCATTCTTTAAATTGTGTCAATGCAGGGGAATATGATGCATTATTTTTCATTTGGTCTGTTTGAATGAAAGCCAATTATAATTCTTGTTAGAACAGATACACACCAGAACATTCCTTGATAAATACTACTTCAGCACAGTGGGCAAAAAGACAGCAAATTAATAATTGCTTACCATTTCAATCAGCCTTTATAACTACCCCTTCAAAATAAACAATCAGCTGCCTCTATAGAAAGAAGTCTAATGTATTTAATTTTCCAATATGTGGTTGATGCGAAAACTGTGCTCTGCTCACATGGTTAGTTTTTTAGTGAACATCTTTTTCCATGTCCATGACTCTGGATTAAAGATTGTTATAGTTACTGTTGATAGTTGACAGGAGAAAATCCAAATCAGCAGGGATCTTGGGGGGAATTATTTGATATATGAACTAATTTAACTGCTGTTTGATTAGGACTCTGGTTTTCCATGCTTTAAAGGGGGCCCAAGGACGATTCAGAATTTAAGAAAGAGATTTCATCTTAGTTTAACAGAAGAGGTTTGTATTTGACTTGTTTTTGATTTTGACATGGCTCCTACGCCATATATTTTGGTTTGTTGAATGGAAGAATTGATAGGATTTATTTTTCTTTCCTTTCTTCCCATATTTGTTGATGGCAGCAATGTGTATCCTTGGTGCTTTCTCTCATTAGCAGTAGTTTAGATGCATGGCGGACACGGCAATATGATTATTATCAGAGAGTATTGAATGGAATATTGTGAGACCGAAGTGTTTTGCTTGTAAGTTGTTATCCCACTGATGAGACTGCCGGTAGAGCATCTCTCATCAAATTGCCCGTACATATAGCTTGTCTCGGAAGGAGCTGCAGCTCCAGGAGAGATGGTTTCAGAGTTTTTTTGTTGTGTGATGATATAATATACCTGGGAGTCCGTGGCCTACTCAGAAAATCTGAGTCGAGGATCATCTGGCAAAAAGCTTCTGGCTAATTTATCCAGCGTCCCAGTTCCAGACGTATCATGGTTGCAGGAAAGTATGTTGATTTACAAGGACATGGATGTCTGCACGAGGCGGGCAATCCTTGTTTTCATACTCGATGGGCGTTTGTTGTACAGAGTCACTTATCTTCCTCATCAATACAGATGCTGCCGCTGGCAATAGCTGGCTGATCTTGCGGCAGTGTAGGTCGTATGTCGTGATTCATCATATATTCAGCGTGGGTTAGGTATTGGTGCTGAAACTACGGCTGAAGGCACGAAATAACTCTTGGCATTCAAAAGCAGGTATTGTATCCTCTCTGCTGTTCTTTATTTTTTTGGGTAAATCATACTTGCACATGTAGAATTTCTGAAAGAAGAATGTGATTAGTGATTTCTCCATGTATAAATCCTAGTGTTCTCTTTTCTTTTCTTTTCTTTTCTTGTTCTTGCAAGGTCAGGGGTCTTTGATTTTGTGTGAAAATTTTGGTGGAATTTGATTATTGGTTTTGAGTTGTGCAATTTAGGCGAAAAATCCAGGTTTTGTTTCACGTTTGAAGCTGCTGCTCATAACACGAGCAAGACGAATGTTTACAAACTATTCATTACATTCGTGTGTTGAAATTTAAGATGGAATGCTGGAATTACGTTGCTTTTGCACCTTATGCAATTAGTGTTTGTATTTTCCTATTTTATATATAAGTTTTTTTCCCCTTTTTTCTTTTCATTGATGAATTTCATTGAATGATAAAAGGTTACATCAATTGAATCAACCTATGTAAGAGGACTCATGGATGAAGAGTTGAGATATGAAAATAATAATATAATTTTTCCATACGAACAAACTATCCAATTATCTGAGTATGAAATATCCTAAGGTTGGTTTGTATAGTCCTATATAAGGGACGGCAACAAAAGGTAAGACAAAATCAACAAGCACATTAAAAATAAAAATGCTTATTCTAAAACTATAAAGAAATAATATCTTGAGTGCAACAATCGCTTTGGATTTATTAGATATATAGAAGTAGACTTGTGATGGTGAAATGGTAATGTGGTGAATCGATATGGCGGAAACAATAGGGGAAAATAATATATTTGAGAAATTTTATTTAACAAAATAGTGGATTTCTGTAAATATTGAAATAACTTAGGGGTGGGAAAAAAGAAAAAAAAGAAGATCAATTCAAATCAATCCGTGAATTAAATCAAATTGAATTGAAAATATGACTTTTCTTATAATTTAGTTTAGAAAATTAATCTAAATTAAATTGAAAATTTATGGTTGATATAGAAGAATAAATCAAATGAATTTGTAAAACTAAACCGAACATTTTTATTAAAAAATATGTCAATGTTTTACTTACAATTAAAGAATTAGCTCTGTTATGATATAACATTTAAAAAAAATTTTAGTTTATATTAATTGAAATGTATATGTATTGCACCTTTAGTTAACAAAATGTACAAATTTTATATATTGTTTGACTCAAAATATTTATTATATGCTATTTTTATTAATAAAATTAGCTATCAATAAATATTTGAAATATCTTAGTTATATGAATATTAACTTATGAACTTTTATTATGATATCATTATTTATTATTAAATAAATTCATTACTTTTCATATGGGCTTATATGTTATTAAATATGCTTTTCTAAATTAGAAGATATGGTTCTATTTTGAAATTTTATAGTTTGAAATAATTTTTAATTTCAATTTTGTGATTTGATTTAAAGTTATAAAAAATCAAACAACATTTTTGTAGTTTTGGTTGGTTCGGAAGAAAAACTGAAATGCACCATCCCTAAAATTAATGGTGGTGGGTTTTGCAGGTATATAATGGTGAACGAAATGAAGAGGATTTGTAAGGGGGGATGGCACATTATATCATTTATTCTATTTAGTATTTTTATGTGTGAAATCTTTAAAACTTTAAATTTAGTATTTTGCATTTAGTGATGCTAATCATAAAGTTTTTCAATAATTGACATACTCAATTGGAATTAATTTTAATAAAATATCGTGATATGTCACTATAGCAATTAAGTACTTCAAAGCACGCATTAGCCAGAATTTAAAGGAAATGACCTAAAGGAAATCATTATTCTAATAAAAGACAGGTATTTTGAAACCATATTTTATCTAATAATATTCAGTATTTCTTTGTTATTTGTTTAACATAATATGTAACTGTATCGTTTATTTGGTCAAACATAGTGGACATAAACAATATAGAAAATAATTTAAATCAGCATATCACACCTTTAAAAGAATATATATAATAATATCCGGTTTCCGGTAGTTGATACGCTGTTACATTTATGCTGCTTAATGTTAAAGTATTGGCTCTCCACAAAATGAGTGAGAATAGATAAGTGGCTCGTGGGATTCACGGGGGTGGTTATTGGAAATTCTATTAGGAAGCAGAAGTAGCGCAGTTTAAAAACGAATGACCTTGGATCTCCATATAAATTTATAATATATTGATAATATCGTTATAATTTAGTGATATTATTATTAGTTTCTAATTAGAATAGGTCAATGTTTAAATATTTTTTGTCAAGTTGTAATATTTAAAAAAAAAAAAAACTTATAATATGCTGAAGTGGCAGCTAAATTATGTTGAATAGTAACTATTATAGCACTTGCAAAAAAAAAAAGAAGAAGAAGAAGATAGAACATATATTAAATAGAACTTTTTCGTGAATACTGTAAAGCATATAGCTTGAGTCGTAAGAAAACAAATTGCAGTACTTGCACTGAGGCACTTATATTCAAACCTAGTTGAATTAGGTTAAAAATGACGGCTAATTAAAGGCCTATATGGTATCGATATTGTTTTTCCACATAGTTAAAATCATATAGCTTGATGACATTTGTTTTAAACTCATAAATTTAATTTAAAATCTAAAATTTAGTTTATTTTTTATTTTTAAATTATTTTTTTGAAAAATGATCGATTCATGCTTTCTTAAATTGTCCAATCTAAGGAATCGATATATGAACTAATCCCGTGGGTTAATTTCTAGTTCCCCATTTTGGGAATCGAGAACTAGTGGGTCTTGGTTTGGTTTCGAGCTAGTTTGGAATTGTGCCTTGGTCTATATATATATATATATGATATTATGTTCCAAACCTAGACTCATGTCAGCTTAATGCATGTCCTTATCCTTTGGTAAGCACATGCACAACTCGGAATCATATGCCCTTTTTTTATCTCCTATATTAATAAACTTTTCTTCCTTGAAATGATTTTTGAGAGAACTCCCACAAAGGTTGATTATGAAACCTATCAAGTAAATTCTATTTACATAATTAATGGTACAATATGTAACCTAAAAATATTACGGTAATTACATATTCACCCTCAAACCTAGGGATTAGATGTGGGTAAACATTTAAACTTCTAAATTATGATTATACTTATAACTTTTCATATATCTCAATAATCACTAAATGTTGATAAAGATTTTTTTCTCAAGGTCAAAGATTGACCTGATTAGTATTGTGTCCGATCTATTGCATGACCATATCCTTTTTGTTCACTATTCCCAACCTCTTTTAGGTTTCATTAAGTGTGTAGGCTAGCTTAGGAAGACCGATTAACTAAAATACCTTTAAGTAGAAGAACCTAACTAGAGCAGATCAAAATGACCTTATTTAACTTAGAATAGTTGTCTATAGATTAGACTTTGACTCAGTCAGCCTTAGAGGATTCAAATTCTAATACTAAGCATGAACAGTTAGATTCTATCTAAATAACCATCCACCAGCTATCATAAAGTCAACCATGTCCCCAAAATCGGGAAGTGATCCCAAGTTTAAATTAAACACATGTGCTTAGTTTTAAAGGTAATGGTTACCTAATTTGAATTGATATATGGCTATAAAGGGAGATTAAAGCTCAAGCAATAGGTTCTTTTGGATACTCTTACGCTTTCTTTTAACTTTCTATTCTCTTTTTAAACCCATTAACTTATTTGGGCATTGAAATGGCCACACTAGAGACACCTTGGCACCCTCCATAACCTTACTTCTTTTTGTTTTGTAAAGTAATTACAAGTGAAGTGTCTAAGTTACTTTTCATCCCAATTTTGAGTATCAATAATTGGCGCTATCTGTTCTATATAACCACTATAGCTAGAACTAAGTCCAAAGATAACAACATTCTAGGAGGGAGTAGGGCCCCTCAAGCAAATCAAGAAGAGCAATTGCTGCAACATCGCACCCTCAAGATGCGTCAGGTTGAAATTTGCAACAAGACATCTCAGAATGAAGAATAAGAGGATGGTAGTTCACACATAGCACAGTTGGAGGCCATGTGTGCTGAGTTTATGAAAGAGCTTTAGGAATTTCAAGCCAACAATAGGGAATTATGGTAGAGGCTTAATGAGAGAGATGCGGCATCTTCTTTAACCCCCTTTCTATAGCAAGTTAGGAGACAAGCCAACCCAATCGCACAAGAAGAAACTTTATGACAACTATGAGGAAAGGCTCCTAGGCAAATGAGAATAACCCTAGCAAAGACAGGAGCCGCGAATAGGAGAGAACTGCTAGCAAACCCCACTACATGTGCAAATGCCTGAAGGTGGAATGATTGAGCGTATAACTACTTGTTTACCACAAAGAGCCATAACAGATATGAGTTTGCAAGATCTAGAAGACTACATTAAGAAATTGGTCGTAAAAGGAGCTTCTAAGAAGGAGACTAACCCCAAAGGCAAAAAGACGACCCTTTCATATAAAGTATATTGGATGAGGTCTTACCATTGAGTGTTTGATTGCCCCATTTTGATACTTGTGATGGAAGAAAGGACCTAAATGATCATCTAAATGCATTCCATACATTGAAGGAACTTTATGGATTATCTAATGCCATTGCTTGCAAGGTTTTCCCATCTACCTTGAGCAAGTTTGCTAACAATTAGTTTAATTCATTAAAGGTGGCCTCTATCTTTTCTTTCAACCAACTAGCTGATTAATTTCATTAGTATTTCTTAGCCAATAAACTACTACCCAAGGACTGTTCACTCTTGACCTCAATTGGATAGAAACAAGGAGATTTGATTAAGGATTATGTTCATAGATTCAACCAGTTGATAATTGAAATCATTAACTACGATAAAAGTATGGTATTACATGCCATCTGCAGAGGAGTCAGGGATGATTCAAACTTCTTTAAGTTCCTTGTTGAGTATCTTTTAACCTCTTTGGATGACTTTACCAAGAGGTTAGAAAATTTCACTCGTCAAGAAGATTAGATGCAAACTAAAAGGGAGTTAGAGAAAAATAAGCATGAGAGAAGGTCAGAAAAAGGATAAAGGATTCGTAAAGGATAGTTTGGGAAGGAATTTTGATGCTCGTAGTAAGCTTAGTCGACCTTTAAGGGGTGGCAAGAGACCAATTTCGACCTTTTCTAAGCAAACCCACCCACCCCCCCCCCCTCTCAACCAACCTATATCTTATATTTTAATGAAGGGTGGCAACTAAGGTTTCTTAGCTTGGCCATAAATGGTAGAGAATAATCTTGCAAGGAAAAACTCTAATAAGTATTGCAACTTCCATGGAGATTGAGATCAAAATACAGACAAGTGCATACATTTGAAAAATGCACTCAAGGATGCTATTTAAAGGGAATACTTGAGAAAGTTCGTAGCTAATAGAGAGAAGCATATTGAGCAACCTACGTAAAGAAGGAAAATTGAATAGCAACCCTAGAATGTAGGGGCTTAACCTAATAACTAGGAATTGGTGGCACAAGATAATGAAAGAGGGGGTAATTGATCTCCTTGAGGTATTATTAATGTAAGCTTTGGTGGACCAATAGGAAGGAATGCTTTATCCACAACAAATTCATTGGACATGTAGGGAAATCGTATATTGAATTTAAGAGGAAAGAGACATAGGATTGATGATAGGATCGTATTCTTGAAGTAGGATATGCAAGGAGTTTGGTTTCCATGTAATGATGCCTTGGTCATTACGACATGGGTAACGTATTTTAAGGTTAAGAACGTGATGGTGGATATAGGGAGTTCGATTGATATTATTTTTAAGCACGCATTTAACCAAATGTAGCTTAAGCTTGAGAATATCAAGATGCAACCATACAAATACAATATGTATGGGTTTAACAATCAACTAGTTAAGGTGTAAGGAGTGGTCACCCTAACCTTGCAGATCAGTGACGATGAGAATGTAGTTGAGAAGGAGATTGATTTTGTGATAGTAGATTGCCCTTCACCCTATAATGATGTAATGGGTTGACCTTTCATCAACATGTTCAAGATGGTAGTGTCAATTGCCTACTAGAAGTGAAATTTCCCACTTTAACTAGGATAGGAACATGTTACAGAGATCAACAGCTAGCTTAAGCTTTGTATTTGAAAGCCTTGAAGAGGGATTAGGTTTACCATATTAAGCAAAGTTTGAGCAATCAATTGCAAGTAAGAGGAGAACTTGCAAAGGAAACATTGATAATTCAGCTTAGCGATAACCCCAAGCATGTAACTAAGGTTAGAGTTAGTGTGCCAGCTCGCCTAAAGGAAAGCAGAGTATGTTTCCTCCAAGCTAACAGGGACATCTTTGCTTGGTCTCCTTCTAATATGCTTGGAATACCTAGAGGTTATCACCCACAAATTAAATATCAACTTGAGTGTAAAGGTCATACAGTAGAAGAAAAGACATTTTACTCTAGGGAGACAAGCTATAATTGAGGAAGTGGTGCAAGAGTTGTTAAAGGTGAGTTTTATTCAGGAAGAGTCTTATCCCACATGGCTTACAAATTACGTTTTGGCAAAGAAGGTAGATGGAAAATGGAGGATGTACATCAACTTCAACAACTTGAATAAAGCATGTTCAAAGGATTGTTTCCCCCACCTCAGATAGATCAGATGGTTGACATAACCTCAAGACATGCCTTATTAAGTTTCATGAATGCGTTTTCCTAATACAATCAGATCAAGATGCATCCTTCCAATTAGGTATACACCTCTTTCATTACAAACTTCGAAACTTATTATTACAAAGTTATGTCATTTGGGTTGAAGAATACAGGGGCCACATATCAAAAATTGGTTACAAAGATGTTTAAACCTCAGATATACATGAACATTGAGGTTTATATAGGAGTAAAACAAATGATGACCACCTAGTTGACCTCCAAGAGACTTTTGACACATTGAGGAAATATAATATGAAATTGAATCTACAGAAGTGTGTATTTGATGTGTCTTCCAGAAAGTTCTTTGGTTTTATAGTAACACAACACGGAGTTGAGGCCAATCCAAAGAAGATTTAAGCTGTACTTGACATGGAGTCATAAAAGTCTATTAAGGAGGTCCAAAGGCTAATCGATTGTGTGGCGACATTAAACATGTTTGTCTCTAAGAATATTGAAAAATGTGTGGACTTTTTCAAATTTTAAGAAATCCATTTGAGTTTCAATGGATTGAGGATTATGAGAAGGCTTTTAAGACCTTAAAAGAGTTTTTGAAGAAGCCCTTCATCTTATCAAGGCCTACCAAGGGAGAGACTCTTTACTTATACTTGTCTACAAGTGATTGAGCTCTCTCTTTCATGTTAGTATTGTAAACTCCACAACCAGTCACTTAAGGTTAAGATCGGTTGAAAAATCCAATTAAGCCTAAATTATAATTAAAGCTAAAAATATTAGTAAAAATGATCTTATAAGTTTGAATTTAAGAAAATAAGTAATAAAATAAAAGACTATAAAAATTCCAAATTTTAAATATATAACTCGTTATTTATAAAAAATACGTAAAATGCATTCCGATAATTAACGAATCATTAGCGATAAATTATATATATACAAAAAATCATAAAATGACCTAAATAATATTTAAGAATATTTATTTGTACTATATATGAATTTACATGTAGGTAGAAATACGTGTATTTACTTGAAATACGTGTATTTACTTAAAATACGTGAAATGTACTAAAATAATATTAAATAATTAAAGAAAATTCATAATTAATTAAGGAAAAATAAAGAAAAATCATAAAAAATAAGGAATGATCCAGAATTGGGTCATGGCAGTTGGGAAAAATAAGAAAAAAAATCAGCCAATTAAATTAGAGCAACACAAAAACCAAAATTAAGGGATTTGGGCAATGTCTTGTCCAATTTAATGCACATTAATCACCATAAAATTCTATAAATAAGGAAAAAAATCACAGAGCTCATTTGGATAGTTAGAAATCAGAGAAAAATTAGGAGCATCGAAATTGAGGGAAAAATTAGGTTAGAAGAAAAAAAGGAAAAACTGTATAATTAGAGTCTTAAAAGGGAACCCACACCAGACGAGCACCTGGGAGTGGACGGCTACCACCATTATACGGTGGTGGTAGTACCCAGATCGGTAAGTTTGATTTCCAACCCGATTTTGTATAATTTTATAAAAATAGTAAATATTATTAGAAAATTATGAATTTTGTTATTCTAAAATATTTTTGTATGTAGTTTTTAGGAAAAATATTATTTTAATGAAAATATGTCTCGTGATATAGGGTTTTTAAGAAATTATGTAAAACCGAGTATGTTTCGGTTTAGAAATAAATGACCTTAGGAGTATAGTTTTGAACCCAAAATTTTTGTGTAAACTACTTAGATGATATAGAATAGTGCTATGAAGCTTGTTTTCAAAAATTAATTTTCAAAAATTTTAGATAATTTTTAAACCTTAAAATGAAACATAAAATGGATAATTTATGGTTAATTAAGTAATTAAATGATTGATTACTGATTTAGTGAATAATTATATGTTTTAGGATGTTAAAATCTGATGAAGTATGATATTTGTAGCATTTAGGGTGTTAGATGTAATTATTAGGTTAATTATGTAATAGATAAGTAATAAGGAAAAATAGTTAATTTTAAGTTAATTTTGTAAATCAGGGTAATTAGGTGTAAAATCTGATTTAGGATGAATTTAGACATTTTGAAATGATAATTGATGTTAGGAGATGGTAATTAGAGTAATAGAAATATTAGATATATATTATGTACATAATAAGTAATAGTACATAATACACAATTATTAGAAATATAATAAATAGAAAATATTATAATAAAAATTGATATTATGATAATAATAAAAATGTACAATAAATCTGATAGGAAACTTGAATTTATGTAATTGGATGAAAAATGTAAAAATTTTTCACATAAGAAGTAAATTTGGTACACTAATAAGGATTTAAGTATACCAGGTAGAATAAAATACTAATTAAAGGTAATGATGGTATTTAGGAGATCGAGAGGTAATGTGATTAATTTCATATTATAAGTTGAAACGAATTTCTAAGGTTCGAGTATAAAACAATACTTAGAAATCGAACTAGAACCTAATTTAGAAATCGATGTGGAAACCGAACCCGAACCTAACCCCAAACCTAGAATAATTGTAAAAGACTTAAGACCTAGATAATTAGGTATATTAAACCCTAAACAAAATATAACAATAAGCATTATAGGATAAAATGAACCTATAATAGTTATACGAAAAACTGAAACCACGTTTGTGTTATAGGGATGATCGGCGATAGCCTGAGCAAGTCGAACCTCGAGTGAGTGAGCGAGGAGTCGAGGTAAGTTGGGATTAATACGTTGCTGTATTTTAAAGGCTTGAGATTATACTTGGTTGTGCTTATTAAATAGTTAATTGTGTGCATGTGCTTAATTATGCGTGATGCTATAATTCTGTTTGTTGTTCTGGCATATATTATATGATTTGTATGAAATGAATGATCACCCTAAACTGGACCTAATCAAATAATATACGACTTGTAATCATAATCGGACCTGCATGGTAACTCATTAGGGGAAACCTAGGATTCTCCGACCAAATACCGATCCCTTCGAAAGGGATAGTGTAGGATTGTAAAGGGTCCCTTTTTCATCCTCAGTTGAACTAAGTGACAGGTGAGGAGGTCACGGCAAGAGTAAAGTTAATGGTTCGAAAGTAATCGCGAGAGGAGCAAGGTCTCCATTACACAAGCCTAGGTTTAGTCGTGGGCTATTGCATTAACGGCAACTCCTCAACCCGAATTAAAGTGGGCGCAATTTCTCTAATCTTACGACCGGTTGGACAACATCGTGCGATGGCATTTGCTTGCACATGCATTACACCTAATAAGTTAATTGAAAACCTTGTTGTGTTTATGATATAGTTTTAATTCCTCCATCCTAACTTACTGAGCTGTAGTTACTCACATCTCTATAGATGTCGTGCAGGTGCTGGCTAAGAAGCGGCAAACAACTACTTTGAAACTAGCAACTACTGGATCCTAGAGAGTGAGGAAAAACATTGAAGAGTAAACACATATTTTTAGGGTTTAAGTTTTTATTTTAGAATTATTTTTCATTTCTGAATAATGTAATAACTAGGAAATATATTATGGAGAAATATTATAAACTTTAATTGCAATAACTAAATTATAGTGTATATATATATTTCCTCACTTTCTTAGATAAATAATTTATTTAATTTACAAACTGTTTACTTTAAAGCGGGTTAATCGTGGATACCTTGTGTAGATCAGGTCTAAAATAGTGGTTGTAAGGACAACTTCTATCTTAGGATGGTTTACACGGTGGGGCTGTTACGACTTTGTCGTTTCGGGGCGTAACAAGTATGAGCAGAAGGATGGGTACATAGGCCAATTTATTATGTAAGCCATGCTTTACAAGCACTAGAGTCGAGATACACAAAGTTGGAAAAGTTTGTTTTGGCTATTATTATAGCAGCTAGGAAACTCTTACCTTACTTCGAAGCTCACCGAGTTATAGTTTTGACTAACTAACCACTGAAGCAAGCTTTACACAAGCTTAATGCTTCAAGACATATGGTAAAGTATGCCTTAAAGCTTAGTGCTCTTGGGATACAATATCGACTTAGAGAAGCATATAAGGCTTAGATCTTGGCAGATTTTATAATGGAATTTACAGGTGCTAAGAGTTTTAACCCAAACGTAGATCAACTAACCTAGAACTTGTCTGTCGATGGTTCATCAACCAATGAGGGAAGTGGAGCAAGTTTAATTCTGATATGTTCGATGGGAGCTTGGATCTCTTATGCTCTAAAATTTGGCTTCTCAACTAGCAATAATAAATCAAAGTATGAAGCACCATTAGTCAAGATGAAGCTAGCTAAAGAGGTTGAAGCAAAGTGTCTGGATGTGTTTTCTGACTCCCAATTGGTGTTTAATCAAGTTGTAGGAAGTAGTATGGCCAAAGATGAGAACATGGCTAAGTATTTGCAACTAGTGAAGGCGTTTGGTTCAAATTTTAAGACCTGGAAACTAATGAAGATTCCAATGGTAGAGAATTATGTAGTAGAAAAATTGTCTAAGTTAGTCTTTACAAGCTTACTGAATTAGGAAGAAAGGATCTTCATCAAATACTTGCCTAAGAAGAGCATAGACCAGAAGAATATTTGAAGGCTCAATAAAAGGATCCAGAGTACTACTGGATGGATCCTATTTTAGAGTATTTGAAGAGTAGAACTTTGCCTCAAGATACTAAGGAGGCTGAGCGGCTTATCTATAAAGTAGCGAATTTTATAGTGATCAATGGAAATATGTTCAAAAAAGGCATGAGTATGTTGTACTTAAGGTACCTCTAACCGTTTGAAGCAAAGCAAGTTCTTTATGATTTGTACTCTAGGGAATGTAGTAATCATATTAGGGTTATAGCTCTATATGTCAGAGCTTTGAGACTAAAGTATCAGTGGCTTATAATGAGAAAAGATGTGCTTCTTCTAGCTTAGACTTGTGATCAATGTAAGAGGAATGCTCTAGTTGAGCAAGCCCCAAGGTTATGCTTTATCCCTCTTATTAGTCCTTAGCCTTTTGCGTAGTGGGGATTGGATATATTTTTTCCATTCCCAAAGATGAACAAACAAAGGCAATACATCATTGTGGTGGTGGATTATTTCACTAAATGAGTTGATGCTAAGGCTATAGCAAGTATAACAGAATGAAGCATTGAGACTTTCATGGTTAATAACATATTGAGCAAATTTGGTATACCCTATGCTATTACAATAGACAATAAGCCATAGTTTGAGAATGATGGATTTAGAGGATTCTGTGAAGCTTAGTAGGTTAGATTGTGCTACATGTTTATTGCGCACTCCTAGAGTAATGTTCAGGTTAAGGCAGTGAATAAAGTAATTTTGTAAAGTTTGAAAAAACAAGTAAACTAAGCTGGGAGTAAGTAGGTAGACGAGTTGCCCAATAATTTGTGGGAGTATAGGACTACGTAGAGGATCTCAATAGGTTACACCCCAATCAATTGGCTTTTAGGTTAGATGTTGTATTGCCAATTGAGCTTCAAGTGGAGAGTGCAAGGGTCTAGGCATACAACCCTAAATATAATGACATTAACCTCCAAGCTAATCTAGATAGTATTTACAAGACATACGTATTGGTCAAGGCTTATCTTACTGCTTACCAGTAGAAAGCAGCTTAGTACTACAATAAGCAAGTCAAGTACAAGTGCTTCCAACCTAATGGTTTGGTTTGTAGGAAACTTGAAGTATTAAGAATAAGGAAATGCCAAGGGAAACTCGTCCATACTAAGGAGGATCCCATTAGAGTGAAATAGGTGGTAGGGAATAGACATGCTTATAAGCTGGAGAGACTTGATGGATAGCCAATTCTTAGGGCATAGAATGCTGATAACCTTAAACCATGCTTTGAATGATGGATATTTGGAGAAGGAAAGAAGATATGTTTGTTTGCTTGTTTATGTGTTTTCCTATTATCATGTTACAATGTTGGTGTTTGTGCAACTTACGACATGTTTGTAGGTGGACATGTTCCATAAGTCTGCCAGATTATTTGTTTCTTTCCAATCGGTATGATATGTTCATTTCTTTATGTAAGTAATATAACTATGTTCTAAAAGGTCGAAGCTAATGGACTGGCTTAGCTCATTTCCAATATTGCACATAATAAAGTATTTTTTTGTTGCCCGACATTGTTCTACTTTATACTTTACTATATCTTGTCACAACGCTTATTGACAAGTATGACATAATGAAAACGAAGATATGATCTTTACCCATTCTCTCTAATAAGAAAAGGCCTTAAAAATCTCTAAGACTTATTAAAGGGTAACAAGCAAACTATAAAGTGCTAAATCCCTAAGTCTTATATTCAATTGGCGATGGGAAAAGGATATCCATAGATCTCCAAGTCCTAAGAAAGGATGACAACACATGAAAGTCCTAAGCTCTTGTAAGAGTGATAGGCAAGGTGGCTATAAATCCTCTTAAGGATGATGAACTATTATGTATCCTTAAGTCTTTAGTTGACAATGGCATTAATGCTTTAAGTACAGTAAATAGGTGACGAGTTATTCAAAACTTAATCGCTTTAAGTCTTGTAAATGGACGACTAACTATTCGAAAGCCTTAAGCTATTAGCTAGCGACAAGCCTAAAGTCCTAAACTTGTCAAGATGCCTAAATAAAGATTTGTTATCATTATGAAGCTTTTAAATCAAATACATGAGGATCCTACCAAGGGCACCTAAGCTATTAGAGAGAAGTAATCAAATAAGTCAATCAATAAGCAAATTAAGAGTTCATAAATGTAGCCAAAATGGATGAGAAGAAGCTAACAAGCATCCATACAAACATTTAACAACATAAAATCTTAACATTTAAAAGGAAAATGAAAAAGAAGTCTCGAAAAAGTCATTACATGGCATTGAGGCTAGCATATCGCCCTAAGTACTAATCTTTATCAATAGAAGTAAAATGAACAAACAGAAAGTCATTTCTCTAAAACTTGAGTAATGGCGGTATCTTGAATATCAAGATCTTAAGCAAGGTCAAGCTGAGGATTGGCCAAGGGATCAAAAGCAGGTACCTTAAAGATCTTAGAAACATCACTTAGTTCTTAAGTGTTGGTGGATTCGACTATAAGGTTGCCTACATCTTTATTTGGTTGTTCTTTTGTTTTAGTTTCACCAACATTGGCCTCATTGGTAGAGGTTTCATTCTCTTGACCTTGTCTGGCACAATTTAGACAACTTAAATCATAGTTAGGGTGGTCAATTAGGATTTCCCCTTAAGCTAGATTTATTTCGTTCAACACTTTTCGACACATTAAGCTTTTGTATTCTTCACTCTCATGGATGTCCTAATATGTCTTATCATAAACTTTTTGATATACGAAGCTCACTTCTTCTTAACCACAACTATCTTTATCTTTAACTCCGCATAAGAGCTTCATAAGTGAGCGACCTCCTCATAATGTTTGCTCTTGAGGGCTTCAATCTCATTTTGTGTCCCTTAGAGGTCAAACATGAGTTGAGAGCACTTCTTCTATTCTTTTGCTAAGGCTGTTTCATTTTCTTCATGAGACTTAGCCTCTTTCTCGACCTTCTCCTTCTAGGCCTCAAGCTCCTTCTCAGCTTTTGTTTCCTCTTCCTCCAATTTAGTATTTCATTACCCTACTTCTCTTGAAGGTTCTTCTTCTCAACCTCTATGCTAACCACCTGATTCTTAGCTTCTTCAGTGATTTAAGGGAAATGAGAGAGGGAACTGTTAATTTAAGTGAATTAAAAGAAGACTAAAAGTAGGTTGAAGTAGAGAACTTACAACTTCTTTCTCCTCAGTAAAAGCCTCTACAATCATCATCATTCACTGAGTGTTCTCAGAGATTGAAGAGGAGTTAGAGTTAAATAATAAGTTTGGTGAGCCTATGCCTACAAGGTCGAAAAAGACTTACATCATAGAAGCTAGGCATAGTAAACTGTTAGATCTAGAGTTTTGGTAGAGCTTAACCATGTTGGTTAAATGTTGAACATCATTAGGCAGACGAATTCCCTTGATCAATTTTAACTCTACTTAACCATTCCCTAAGGCATGGTTGGTAGTGCCAACATTCCTGATGGAGTATCAACCTCTAGACCCCTCATCCAAGCTTACCTCCGAAGCTTATAATCTTTCATGAGAGGGATCTTGATTTCTCAACTTGCTAAGGACAAGCTCCAGTATATGGAAGAGCTATGGAAAAACTCTCTAAGGCCTTAACTCGGATACATTCTACTCTACTTGAACTCTTATCTAGTCACCAACCTACCAAGTGTCGAGGCTAACTTACTAAATGCTAAAGCCTATCTACTAAGTGTTGAAGCCTACCTGCCGAGTGTTAAGGCTAACTTGTTGAGTGCCAAGTCAAGGGCCCTTGTACGTTGAGCTCTCTTTTTCCATCCTACCAAGCTATAACTTCACCCCATCACCTCAACAGCCTTCAATATAACACAGTAGAAACAACCTCAACATAGGTTTGCCCAGTACACATGAACTCCATTACGGCATGCCACCTATGCCCTACTTTTCTAATAATCGTACCATGTTCCTTTTTATCTTTTGTCATATTTACCCTTTTTATTGTGCTAAGAATCTTCTTCTTACATTATTTTTTATATAATTTTCCATTATTATATTGTTTCCCTAAAGGACTTAATATAAATAGTCCTTATTACTGTAGCCACAACCATCTTACATACCTTACAGTTAATGAATATTGTTGTTCTTGCGAGACACCATTCTCTAAATATATTTCTTCTATACTCATATCTAATTTTGTCGAGTAGCTCAAGATTAGTGGCGAGTGGACCTTAATATTAGTTTGTACATCATATCAAGCGAAATACTAAATCGTGTTGTGTTTGTCGATGCTTCATATCTTATGAGCAGCTTTACAAAAGCTACTATATTTGCCAACATATCCATTTCCTCTTTCTTTGATATCTTGAAGGACCTGCCTTTACTACTTCTTACAGTAAGCTTTAGTGATTAATTGAGCTCCTAAGCATATCATATAATCCTAGTATTAAAGCTTGAGGTTACGAATGAAAGCTAAGTATTGTAATAGTTACTTCTTATTATAGTTGTATGTTTTATTATACTCTGTTTCTTTAATGGAAAAACAGAGCAAGTTCTTCAGTTGTTGTGTGATATCATATTATCAAAGTTGTGTGAAATCTTCTATTAAGTAATGAACTTCCTAAAATTTTGTATTGAGAATGCTGAACCCTAATATTCAAAGAGAGATTAATGATGTTAAAAGTGATGCTCATGGTTATGGCTGTGTTACTTAATAGACCTCGCAAAGTACTGACAAGAAATTGCAAGACCTTACTGCTATTATAGCCAACCTGGCTATATTTGTGCAAAGGGTAGTAAAGACTAGGCCTCAAGAGAGAGTTAATGAACGAGGATGAGATGTAAGAGACAGGTCAAGAAGATAAGTAGCTAAGCAAAGAGCACCATAAGCTATTAATGTGAACCTAGCTCTACCCCGACATGTTGAGAGGTTTGCAAAGAGGAGACTTGAGTTAAATGAAGTTAAAGAGTATGGGGAGGAGGAAGTGAAGTATGACGGATTCGAAGAGTGCAAGCTTTATGCTCCTAGAGGAGCCAAATATCTTAAAGTATAAGTTCCAAACTTTAATGGGTTCGATAGTACTGATGACTACTTGGATTGGAGGGGAGAAAATTAAAAAGATATTTGATGTCTACGATTATGAGGACTCGATATGCATTTGAGGAGCTGCTTTAGAATTTTCTAGGTATGTAGCAATGTGGTGGAAGAAATTGCAAAATGTACATCAGCAAGCCCAACATGAAATTTGAACTTGGAATGAGATGAAGAGAGTTCTAAGGAGTAGCTCTGTGCTAGAACATTATGAGCAAGACATCTTCTGACGTCTTTAAGAACTCAAGTAAGGTAGTCAATCTATGGATGAGTATGTTCGAGAGTTCTAGCTATTGATGATTTGCTATGATTTTGATGAGCCGGAAGCATGAACAATAGCCAAGTTCATTTCTGGACTAAGATTTAAGATGGATAATGTAGTGGAGGTATAGAGGCTTGGAAATTTGGATAAGACCATCTAAGTGGCATAAATGGTCGAAAGGTAGAGGCAAAATCAGCTCAGTTGAGCACAAAGCAGCCAACTTGAGTTACTAAGTAGAATTGGTATGTTAAGCCGACTTGGATATGACCAAACTTAAAACAATTCTAAGGTCGACCACCAAGGTCAAATACCAAGCAAGCTTAATGGTGGCCGAAGAAAGACTACGGTTGAGGAGCCTGAGGTTAGAAAGGATCAAGGTTAGAACTCTCGTAGGAAGACTAAAGAGATAAAGTGTTTCAAGTGCCTTGGTTTTGGATACGTAGCTAGTTAATATCCGAACTGACGCGTTATGACCATTAAGGGAGATAAACCCCAGTTTAAAGTGGAGAGTGCTAGTAAAGGAAAGGAAGAAAAGGTAGATGTTAATCACCTGCTAAATGAGTTTCAAGAAGATTCTGACACCTTGACTTGAATCGAAATGGGAGAATACTATACGGTTGTATGAAGATCTTTTAGTACCTTTACCTTTAATAAGAATGAACAAAGAGAGAATTTCTTCTATACGAACTATTGAGTAAAAGACAATCTATGTGCTTTGATCATCGACGAAGGGAGCTATACCAATTTCATAGCATAAGAAGTGGTGAAGGCTTTGAAGTTGCCAACCTGTTCTCATCCTAAGCCTTACAAGATTCACTGGTTGAATGAAAAGAGAGGTTTACCTGTTTCTAGGCAAGTCAGAGTGTTGATCACTATTGGCGACAAATACGAGAATGAAGTGTTGTATGACGCCTTACCTCTGTGTGCCTTACACATATTGTTAGGCTGAGTATGGCTCTTTGATTTTAAGGTACTCCATGATGGATATAGGAACATTTATATGTTCCAAAAGGATAGGAAGAGGGTTATATTGACCCTAATGGGCCCTAAAGAGGTCTAGGAGTCATAAGAGAAGATTTCTAAATCGCTACTATGGAAATCCTAAGCCTAATTTTCTAGGGATGTTAAGAACAATGAGTTTGTACTCTTATTGGTTAGAAGACTTCTTAAGTTGAAGGATGTTAGAGCATTACCTACTAAGGTATAGACATTGCTCCAAGAATATGCCAATTTGTTTCCTATCGAGTTGTTGAGAGGTTTACTCCTTGTCAAAGGTATAGAGCATTACACCAACCTTCAGCCTGGAGTTGCCTTACTTAACCAACCTGCCTATATGCTCAATCCCAAGTAGGCCATCAAGTTGAAGAAACAAGTTGATGAGTTAATTGAGCATAAGTATGTCCGAGAGAACATGAGCCACTATACTGTACTAGCTATCCTAGTGTCGAAGAAGGATAGTTCATGGAGAATGTCCATTAATAGCTAAGCTATCAACAAGATCATTGTCAAGTAATTATATCCAATCCTAGGTTAGATGATATGCTTGATAAGTTACATGGTGCGCAAATATTTTCAAAGGTTGATCTGAAGAGTGGCTACCGATAGATCCAAATGAGACTGAGAGATGACTGGAAGATTGCTTTCAAAATGAAAGATGGTTTATTCGAGTGGTTGGTGATGCTATTTGGGCTTACAAATGCGTCGAGCACCTTTATGTGACTTATGGGTCATGTTTTGTAGTCCTTGATAAGAAAGTGTATTGCGGTATATTTTGACGACATTTTAGTGTATAATGCCAACCTTAACTCTCATGTCGAGCACTTGAAGTAGTATTTGATATCCTTCGAGCTAAACTACTGTTCGATAACTTGAAGAAATGTATGTTTTGTTATAGCGAGGTAATATTCCTTAAGTATGTTGTCTATGGAGGAGGAATTAAAGTTGATGATGAGAAGGTCCAAGCCATTCTTGAATGACTGACACCAACCAATGTTGCTGAAGTGAAGAGTTTTCATGGTTTAGCTTCATTTTATTGAAGATTTATTTAGAACTTTAGTTCCATAGCTGCCCTACTGACCGAGTTGACTGGAAAGAACTTTGAATTTAATTGGTCGAAGAAAGCTCAAAAGGGTTTTGAAGAGATCAAATCCAAGTTAACTTCTACCTTAATGCTAATACTGCCTAACTTTAGCAAAGTTTTTGAGCTAGAATGTGACACATCCAGATTCAACATCGGAGCTATTCTCATGCAGGAGTACCGACCAATTGATATTTCAATGAGAAGCTCAGAAGTGCTACTTTGAATTACTCGACATATGATAAGAAGTTCTATGCTCTTATCTAAGCACTTTAGAATTGGCAACATTACCTACCACCAAGAGAGTTCATTATTTACACAGACCATGAATCCCTTAAGCATCTTAAAAGACAACAAAAACTCTCCTTACGCCATGCTAAGTGGATTAAGTGCCTAGAAACCTTTTGCTATGTCATCAAATATAAGAAGGGAAATTCTAACACATGGTCAATGCCCTTTCTAGTCATCATGTTCTTATCACAACATTACAGGCTAAAATACTTGGGTAATATAAACATGATTTGTACTTTGGGCTCATGTTGTACTCAACATATAGAGGTAAAGCTTGAGAGGTGCCTTCATTGTCTAGGGGGTAGTCATCATATGCAAGTTTCCTAACTTTTCATGACCTGAGAACATGGATTCTTTCCAACCCAGTCAACCTTGACAAATTCCAAGGGCAATCAATGACATCGAGATCTACCGTATTAGGGGGTTCTTCATGAGAAGGGGAATCACCTACTCAATATATGATGGATAGTTCTTGGCTCTGTTGTTATACGTAAGTCGAGTCGTTAGATTCAGTTGTAGACATGGTATACCTTAGCGAGTGCAATTAACTAAAACAAAGAATAAGGGAGAAATGAGTAGTATAGAGATTAAGGAAAAAGCAAATTAAGAGAGGAAGTTGTGTAGAAGATGTGGAATTTTGCAGTAAGAAAGAGCAAAAAGGAGAAGGAAAGCATGAAAATTAGGAATTAAAAAGATGAGTGTAATAGTGGGTTTTGGGATTCGTACAAGTTACAGTTAGCATTTGATGTTATCCATTTGATTAGGCACACACTATTTGAATTGGACGGCTCTAGTTATATGATGTTTCCTAAATGGCATAGGGCTCTGATACGATTGTATAAATGCCGATGGTGGGATGTGAAGTGTCATGTCTAGCAAGTGAAAGGCTTCCCTAGTAAGCTAAGTAGAAAATGAGTCAATATTCCAAGAATAACCCATGACCATCACGATTAAAGTCGGAATTGAAACTCACAGTTTAGATTTAATTACTAGCTTAATCTTCTAAAGCTACCCTTGCTATAAAGGGAATGTAATCTAAACTCTCAATTAACAAATGTCATTACTTCCCTTAATGTACTCATCAAGAAGATTCGGGGGGCAAATATTGATAGAGGTTTTTTCCTCAAAGTAAAAGACCAACTTGATTAGTATTGTATCTAATCTATTGCATGATTATACCCTTTTCCTTCACTATTCTCAACCTCTTTTAGGTTTCACTAAATGTGTAGACCAACTTGGGAAAATCAACTAGCTAAAATGCCTTTAAGCAAAATAACTTAATGAAAACAAATTGAGATGACCTCATTTAGCTCAAAATAACTATCTATATATTAGACTTTGGCCTGATCAACCTTAGAGGATTCAAATTCTAACTCCAAGCGTGAATAGTTAGATTCTCTATCTAAATAACGAACCGCCAACTGTCATGACATTAGCCATGTCCCTTAAAATCGGGTAGTGATCTTAAGTTTGAATTAAACGCATGTGCTTTGTTTTAAAGGCAACAATTATCAAGTTTGAACTAACATACAGCTATGAAAGGAGATCGGAGCACAGGCAACAAGTTCTTCTAGATACTCTTATGCTTTCTTTTAACTTTCTATTCTCTTCTTGAACTTATTAACTTGCTTAGATATCGGAGTGATCACGTCGGAAATTCCCTAGCACCCCCCATAGCCTTACTTCTTTTTGTTGTAGAGCAATAACAAGAGAAGTGTTCCAAGTTACTTTTCATCCTAATTTTGAGTATCAACGCTAAACAATTATTGTGAAACTAATTCCCCTCCTAAAATAGCTCAGTCTCGTCCTCCCCATGGTAAAGGATTTTTTACCTTTTATGCACTCTTATGCACATATTTTTCTTACACTCTCCAATAGTACTCTTGTACTTACTTATGCATCAAAATGATTTTGTTAGAGCATCCTCCGACACCCCTATAACCTTTACTTAAACCTTTTACAGTGTGTAACTCAAATAATGGAGCGTGTATTGGGTGTCTTCAATGCTACACGGTATGTATCCATGGAATATGGCGGTGTGTTGGTCTTGGATGAAGTACACTGCGTGTACTTTCCATCATGAGGCCGTCTGTTGTGTTTTCCTCCATAGACACGGCATGTAGTCCCTTTAGTTGGCCGTGTATTCGATTTGGCCGATCGACTCGACGTTTCGGCATCCATGCACAATTCTTAGGCCTCTAGAAATTCCGATAAGGTTGAGGTGGACCTGGGTCACATCAATTTTAGTTGTCACGAAAACAAATTGGAGTTTTTGGTTTGAAAAAGTTAGAAGTGATTTACCTCTTTAAAAAAATTAAAATAAATAAATAGATTAATAGTTTTTGATAATTGAATAAGATTCAAGTTTGTTTTTCAAATTTTAATAGAGGCTTCTAATTTATCAGTGCTTTCTTTCTTGTGAATTTTTGCAATTAACACTTAGATTTAAGTTTATAAAGAGATTTATGACAAAAAAAATGTTTGAAATCGCAGCGTGTTATGTTAATTGTGGGCACGTGAACATCAGGGTTTAAATTTAGGATCTGATCAAACAACTATATTGTTTCAAGCCCCATCTTATGGTCATTATTAATTTCCGATTAATTTGATTTCTCAATTTCATAAACTATTTTTATTTTCCTTGCTAAGAGTGGTGCTTCTTTATAACATAACAATACACGTATGCTTATATATATGTTGATGTGCTGGGTGCTAGTGCATGTGTGTTACATATATATTATGTTTGAAAATTTTTCAAGAGTTTTATACGTATATTTTTGTATAATTATAATAAATATGACAATATAGTCACACTCTATATAGTTACTTTTTCGGTTGATCCGTATTTTACATTCCCACCACCCCCCCGAAGTTGGTATATATTTTGGCATATCGACTAGAAATATGAAGGATAATATATACATATCTATATGTCAAAATAAAATAAGAAAGGACAAAAATTGATTAGGTAAAACACAGATAGCCTTATGTATTTCAAATTGCATATCCCATTTTTTAAAAGGATATAGATGCTCACAACTTTCCTTTAGGGAAATAAAGACAATGGAATCATTACCTTTACTCCTAAACAATAATGGCAATGTAATATACATTTCAAAATGTTTTATGTGTAAAGCTCCCATCTTGAGGACTCTTGACCTAGTTGGGATTTTAGGAAGCAATCGTGTTGTTGTCCTTAAATTAAAAACTTTACCTGACAACTAATTCAATTACATATTCTGATACCATACAATCTCCATTTTATTTAAACTTTCAAATACTTAAAAGCTTAAACTAATGGCTTAATACAATTTTTACATTCATCAAAAGACTATTATATCTCTCTTTCTTTACATATTGCCATCGAAATAGATACTCTCAATTTACATCTCCTTAATTTTCCTCAATTTACTCTCTTAAAATATTATCACTTGTAATTAATAATCGAGATTATAAGAATAATAATAGCATTAAGATTACATCACAATAGAATCTAAATAATCTCTACTATTCATTTATAAATTGAAAGAAATTAAAGAAAAATAAATTGAGAGGATCATGTCAAATATTAACATATTCTACTACTCCTCATAGTTAAACTATCGTTCTACACTCGCAAAGATTTCCCTTTGGTGGTGCCTAACTTCTCACTTGCACACCTCAAGATACGACCAAATGTACACCATGGCTCTATAAGCTAAATAAGTTAGCGTTAGATTGCAAAGATTGAATAGGATAAAGAGAATTGAATAAGACAAGTATAAGAAAGACTTGACAATATAAGCATATTGCACCATGTTTGGTTTATATAGAATTTATATTAAAAAATGAATATTTATATTATAAAATAAACAATTTTTGTAATATTTAATAAAAATGATATTAATTAACTTAATTTTATAACATGGAAGAGTATTTTTAAAAATATAAAATATTTTTATTTTCTTATCTAATGAATTTCGTTTTTATACAATGGTATAGATATGACAAAATTTAGGCCTTATGTCTAATCTATAGCTTAATTTTTTGTTTAGTCATTAAATAAAGTTACAAACCAAACATAGGATAACTTTTTTTTGTCCAATTTAGTACCATAAAAATTACGTAACCAAACGCCAAAGAAAGGATTAATCAACAAGAAAACCTAGCAATTGTATACTATAAGTTATATTAGTATTCTTCTAATCGTCTCCATTAATTCATTATAAATTATGAGTCATATCAATGTTGTAATTAATTAGTAGTTTGTTTTATTAAATTGGTATATAAATCCAATTTGATCAAATAACGTATCTCTTTAATTGAATCCTTCTCATAAGCGTAAAAGCTCTTGGAAATCATACCTTTCATTCATATCAAACCTTAGAACCACATAAATATCCTATTTCTTCATTAATTACAAATTGAAGATGGTGTCTTTGATGAACCTTAGGATTAGGGGCACATGATAACTCTCTAGCTTTTGATTTCATTCTATACTTTAATTTATAATATTATAAAATAAAAGCAAATAATATTGTTGCATATACATATATACACATCTATGTCTATTTATAATATTAAAGCCAAAACCTCTTTAGTGTATTATGTGATTTAGTATTTTTTTTTTATTTTGATTTTATCAAATAACCCTTGTATGTATAAGAGTTCTTAATAAATCATCAATATGTTAGGCTTATTATTATTATTGTTAAAAACTTTATATGTCAAAAATGGGAATTTCTATGGTAATATGTTATGGTAAATTACACCTAATTTCAGTAAATTATACTATAATCGATAAAATGAAAGTTGTCAACAACTTTATTTTTATCGTTAATAAGTTTGATTTACTGAAATTAAAAGTGATTTATCATGAATCAAGACTATTGAAAGGTACTGTAAAGTGATATTGTAGTAATATAATGTCACCGTAAATAAACCCACAAAAAATGGTATCTAACTTGAAATCTTCCATTAAAATAGTAGTTTGCAATTATAACTCCAACATTGATGGCCATAATAATTCTTGAATCAAATTGTTTGATTTTGAATAAAACAATTTCCAATTATCACTTCAACATCCATAGGTCTTAATAATTAAAATTGTTTGATTTAGCTATCTTACAAATGATTGGGATCAAAAGTAATTAAATTGTGCTTTCTATTATTTACATAGTAAAGAAAAATTATTATTAAGCAATATGATTAATTGTATGTATTTGTTAGATAAATGAAATGGGATACGAATTTGGATTAGGTAATAGAAACTACATAGGTAAAAATATTGATATAAGAGTTATACATATAGTTTTAATTCTCTTTCATAGATGGTCACTATAAAAGCAATTGAGAACTAAATTGTTTTTTATTATTTTTTTCTGCCACACTGCGTATTAAAACTTGGGGGATGGGGAGATTCAAATCCAGTCCATCTCGACGAGACTAATTTTCATACCATTAGGTTAGAACCATTCCGACAAATTGTTTCTTTATTTATTTAAATACTATTATATCTAAAATTCCAGAAAAAAAAAATTGAGTACTTAGTATTGTGATAAATACCTCTTTCATCAATAGCTTATGTGTTTATGATAAATATAACGGTCACAAATTTTTTTTTTTTTTAATGATAAGTGAATATCCATCTATAACATTAAAGGGAATGTACCAAGTTTTGGTGTCTTTAATGTATGTCATAAATTTTTTTATATTGAATTTATAAAATCATCCTTATTTACTACTATAAATAACGTTATATTCTCTCTTTTTCTCTTCCTTCTCCTCTCGTTGTATAATGTATGCTTCCCTTTTATATATTATTCAACTGTCACTTTTTTTTTTCCCACTTACATCCAATTGTCATAATCCTTTTATTGTTCTACCTAACCTTTCTCCATTGGCACATATATACATATATATATATATATATTTATGTAGTGTTGTATGTGCTTTCAGTTATTTCTTCTTTGTGTATTTTTTTTATTAATCGATAAATATTGATTTTTGTGTATATATTATTATATTGATGAAAATAAATTAGATTTATGGAATTTGGAGATGAAATGAAGAGATGGATTGTGTGAACAAAACTACAAAGCCGAAGAAGCTGATATAGAAGTTTATTGATTTAGTTTTCTAATTCTTTTTAAAGTTCTTTTGTAGCACATTATCACTAAAATTCTCTTATAAATGCAATATTTTATCTAAATATGATATTATCGTTTTTTGTACATAAATTTATGTGCTTTAACTTCTATTTATAATTTGTCACACAAGTGATTACATGAATGATTTATAGTGTCAAGATAAAATGGGGAGACAAATTGAGTGAAGCAAAATACATATACAAAGAAATTAATATAAAAAAGTTCATTTATTTATTTTTAAAATTCTTTTTAGTAGAGTTTTTCTAGTAAATTGTCAACAATTTTCTTGTAGTAATATATAACATTGTATCTAAATGCCATATTATTGTTCTTGATGCAAATGTTTGTAATGCCTTAAATTTCCATTTACATGTGGATCAAGTTTCAACTTTTATGTGCATATTCTTCATATAAGCAATGATTAAGAAATGGATTGTTACAAACAAAAGAATATAACAAAAACCAACATGGCATAAGGATTATATAGCGTATAAATAATGAAATTAGTTCATATAACCAAATTAGCAGTTGTAATAGCAAAATTAGTCAAATAGTAAAATTAGTTAAATAGTTAAGATTCTCATATTTTGTTAGTAGATCCATCAGATATAATTGTACTCATCACAAGTATCAATAGAGAAAAGAAAAAGTGAATCATCATTAAACCCTTTTGAAAGTAAATCAGTGCCTCTAGCAATTTGGAGCCATAACCTTACTTGAAAAGGCTACCAATAGAAGATCATCTAGCAAGAATCTGTTAGAGATTGATAATCAACAAATACAGAGAAATTAGAATTATAGCAAGAGACAGTTAAGGTTTCATACCATTGAAGAGAGAGAGAGAGTAAGGAGTCAGATATGAAAAAAAGAAACTTTATACTTAAACTAAAAGCTTCTGATATTTTATTTGAGTATGGTACTAGAGTTAAGTTGTAGGTTGGGTTGAGTAAGAGATTGAGCTTTATCAATTCAATGCTTTTGTCAATGGTAGGATCAAAAGAAGACAATTAAGCTTTAGATTTTGAAGCATTACAAGTGCTAATACATTGTGGGATGTACAACAATTCAGTACTAAAGTTATGCAAGAACAAATGCATGAATCTATTCAAAATGTGCAGCAATCTATGCATAATTTGCAAGGAAAGCATTGTTAGCAATAATAGGAATTAGAACTATGTTGTGGATGAAATTTCATCTCAAGAAAATATTCAATTAAGAGAAGATATTACTGGTTCATCATCTTCTTCATAAGATTCATTGTTGAAAGGAATTAAGTTAGAAGTTCCAAAGTTTTAAGGTAATGACCCTTCAGTATGGATTTTTAAAGCTGAAGTTTTTTCTTTTTTTTTTTAATTTTCATAATATTCCAAAAGATCAAGGATTAACAATATCATCCTTTATGATGGAGGATAGAGCATTATAATAGTTTCAATGGATGGAAAAGAATAATAAAATTTCTACTTAGCTAAGATTCTTAAAATCATGAGAGGCTTGTTTTGGCCCTTCATAGTATGATGATGCTCAAGGTAAGTTGTCTAAACTTGTGCAAACTAGAACACTGACATAATATTTGGATGAGATTGAGACTTTAGCTACTGGAGTCGTGAGGCTTTCTGAAAGTTTTATGTTGAGTTGTTTGTTTCATTTTTAGCCTTAAAACAAACATTAGAAGAGAAGTTCTAGTTGCTTAGACAACAACATTAGTTTAAGCAAGCGTATTAGCCAAAATTTATGAATCCAAATACTCAAATTGTTTTCCTTATAAACAATCCAATTCAAACCCAAACACAATCACAACATCCATTCCTAAACTAACACTTTGGTTTTCCAAACCAACAGACACTAACCCTACCAATAATTCAAACACCAACACATTTCAATCCAAACCATCATTACCCATTAGAAAAATGACACTAGAACAGAATAGATGATGGCTAGAAGAGAGCAATGGCTATGTTACCATTATGATGAAAAATTCAGTAATAATCACAAATGCAAAGCAAAGTTTCTTTTACTCATGAGTGAGGATAAGGTAAACATACTTATTGATGATGAAATGGAAAATTCTTTGGAATAAGATTTTTTATGGTCCTTTGACTATTAGTTACCATGCCTTGTTTAGTTCGATGGTACCTTGCACATTAAAATTTCAAGGATATATCACTGGATATTCTGTTATTGTGCTAGTAGATAGTGCAATACACATAATTTTTCATAAACCGGATTGGTTAAACAATTGAATTTACCAATCTTGGCAAGTACACAATTCAAAGTTCCTATAGGAAATGATGAAACACTACAATGTGAGGGCTAATGTAACAATGTTGCATGAAAAATTCAAAATGTAACGTTCGACATAAATTTTTTTGTATTACCTATACAAGGTGTTGAGATAGTTTTAGGAATATGGTGGCTACAACAATTAGGGCCAATTTTCATTGATTATAATGGGTTTATGATGAAGTTTGTGCATTAAGACAAGATTGTTGAATTGAGTGGTTACAAAGGGGATAACATTGGCCAGATCACACATCATCAACTCAGGAGACTGTGTAAGAAAAAAAATTATATAGTTTCATTTTTCACTTAATAGCCTAGAATGTGCAAAGTAATACAAACAAGGATACCACTAGCGACAATGAAATTAAACAATTGTTAGGCAGATTTCCTCACATATTTGGGGCATTCTCATCATTGGCACCCTTAAGAGAGATTCAACTCAAGATTTACTTAGTGAATGAGGTATCACCAACAAATATAAAGCCTTATTGATACTCACACTTTTAGAAGGAAGAGATTGAAAAGCAAGTTAGGGAAACTCTAAATCAATGATTTATACAACATAGTAAAAGTCCTTTTTTATCACTAGTATTGTTGGTAAAGAAGAAGGATGAGACTTGGAGTTTTTGTATTGATTATCAAGCTATAAACCAAGTAGCTATTAAAGATCAATTTCCAATTCCAATAATTGATGAGTTGCTTGATGAACTTAGAGGAGCTATAATATTTTCCAAGTTAGATTTGCAAGCAAGGTATCATCAAATCAGAATGTTTCCTAGAGATAATGAGAATAGAACTTTTAGAATGCATGAGGGACATTATGAGTTCACTGTGATGCCATTTAGATCATGTAATGCTCAACAATATTTTAAACTATAATAAACAAAATTTTTTAATCTTACTTGAGGAAATTTGTCATTGATTTCTTTAATGACATATTAGTATATAGCCTTACTTTTAAAGAACATTTGGAACCTTTGACCATAGTTCTTAAAACATTATTAGATAATCATTTTTATCTCAAAGAGAGCAAATATTCATTTTCTTAAACCACAATTGAGTACTTTGGACATGTGGTGTCCAAAGGATGAGTTGCACCAAAAAACTTAAATGTTGAGGCAACAAAGAGTTGGCCAATTCCAAATTCTATAAAACAAGTTAGAGCATTTTTAGGTCTTTTAGGATACTATAAGAGATTTATATAAAGGTATGCCTCAATTCCTAGTTCATTAACTGATCTACTTAAATCAGATAAGTTCAATTGGACTAAAGAAATCGATGATGCTTTTAATAAACTAAAGGATGCATTAGTTACAATTCTAATTTTAGCTCTCCTAGATTTTTTCTAACCATTTGTTATTGAAACCAATGCCTCAAGTAAAGGTATTGGAGCTCTCTTATTGCAAAACAATCATCCAATAGCTTATTTCAATAAGAAGATGCCTATTTATTTACAAAAGCATTAGCAAATGTGAGAGAACTTTATGCATTAGTGGAAGTAGTAAAGAAGAGATGACGATATCTCTTGGGGGACATTTTACTATATGAGCATATCGTAAAAGTTTGAAAGAAATCCTCACTCAAGCATTCTAACTCCTAAACAATAGAAATATTTAGTGAAGTTGCTAGGTTATGATTATTTTGTTGTATACAAATCAAGAGTACATAATATAGCTGCTAATGCATTATCTAGGTAGGAGGTAAAGTTGGGAACTCATTTAGATATTTCTATACCTTATGTCCATCTAGTTGACAAGCTGAAAGAAGAATACTAGAATTAGCCAGAATTCAAACAGTTGATCGAAGATGTTTTGAATGGAAAATCTACAAAGTTAATCTTATGGTGGAAAAATCATTTATAATAAGAGACTATTCTTGGTGCCTTAATCATCATTAATTCCACTTATTCTAAATTAGTTTCATGACCCTCCAATGGGAGGTCACTTTGGAGTTCAAACCCACAAGAGAATAGCTACTAATTTCCACTTAGATGGAATGAGAGACTCAATTGAAGACTATGTTAGGAAGTGTCCTATTTGTTCGTAGGTAAAGTACACTGCTACATCACTTGCTGGATTATTGTCACCCTTACTTACTCCAAATCAAATTTAGGAAGACATTAGTATGGAATTTATCACGTCTTCCCAAATCTCAAGGGTATTTAATATTTTGGTTGTAGTTAATAAGCTTTCCAAATATTGTCATTTGAAAGCTTAAGATGAACATTTTACAGCAAATTAGATAGCTAAATTATTTGTTGACATCATAATGAAGTTGCATGGTTATCCTAAATCTATTGTTTCTTATAGAGATGGGATTTTTATGAGCCATTTTTGGCAAGAACTTTTTAAGTTGAGTGGGACAAAGTTGTATTTTAGTACTGCCTATCACCCTCAAGGCAATCGGCAAACTAAAGTTTTAAATAGAGTACTTTAGTAATATCTCACGTTATGGAGCACCTTTAGAAATGGGTTACTTATCTTCCTTAGGTTGGATTTTCTTATAACACATCCTATCATCAAAGAGCTAAATCGACTCCTTTTGAATTGGTATGTGGAGGGCCACTACCCATTGTTCTAAGATATGTTCAAGGTGCCTCTTTAGTTGAAGTAGTGGATATGGAACTACAAAATATTTATAAATTGCTGAAGTCACTCAAAGATAATTTTTTATAGGCCTAACAAAGAATGAAACATTATGCAAATGTACATCATACTGATGTTTTGTTTATAGAAAGGTGATATGGTTTTTATTAAACTACAACTATATAAGCAATTATCACTAGCCTTAGCTAAACATCATAAGCTAGCTAAGAGATATTATGGGCCGTTTAAAATGTTGAACAAGATGGAAACTTATGCTTATAGATTGGAATTTCCTTCTCATGTGAAGATTCATAATGTATTCCACATGTCCTAGTTGAAAAAAGCACATGAGGATTATATTCCTTCTTTATAACTACCTATAGAAGCTTATGACAATCACACTATTCTAACTCCTCTATAGATTTTAGGGTTAAGAGTGATTATTCGATAAGAAATACTAGTGAAGTAGATACTAGTACAATGGAAGGGGTTGCTACCAAAGGATACAACATGGGAGGATTTTGTTCATTTTACATAACTTTACCCTAATTTTGACCTTGAGGACAAGGTCCTTTTTTTGGAGGGGAAGGCAATTGTTATAAACAAAAGAATATCACAAAAACCAACATGGCATAAGGATTACATAATGAACAAATAATGAAATTAGTTTGTACAAACATATTAGTAGTTGTAACTACAAAATCAGTTGGACATTTAAGGTTCTCATATTCTGTTAGTAGATCTATCAAATCTAGTTGTACTCATCACAAGTATAAATAGAGAAAAGAAAAAGGGAATTAACATTGAACCCTTTTGCAAGTAAACTAGTACCTCTGGTAGTTTGGAGCCCTAGCCTTGCTCAAAAAGGCTATTGATTGAATATCACTTTGCAAGAAAACATAACAAGAATTTGTTAGAGATTGATAATCAACAAATATATAGAAATTAAAATTACAGTGAGAGAGGGTTAGGGTTTCATACCATTGAAGAGAGAGAAAGTGGGAAGTCAAATTTGAAGAAAAGAGAAACTTTATACTCAAATTAAAAGCTTGTAATATTCTATTTAAGTATAGTACCAAAGTTAAGTCAAAGGTAAGGCCGAATGAGAGATTGGGCTTTATCATGGATTCGTCAAGCACAAAGATGAAGCAAGGAGATGGATTAGGTAAAAATAAATGAAGAGACAAAGAAGTTGATATGGAAGTTTATTGATATGGTTTTCTAAATCATTCTTTATGGATCTTCTTTTCAGTAGATTGATATATAAATTCTTCTATTGATGTAATATTTGTTAAATTATGAATACATTTTTATCTTCGGATTTTAAGTTGAATTTGTCCTATAAACCTATATACACTTATATTGATCAAACTTTTCATTGCATTAAAGCGATATATGAATTTATTATAATTACTTTGTAAATATTATTAACACATATATTAGTAGAAATTTATAGACATTGAGATATGTTGATAGATATCTTCTTTGTTTTTTTTCCCTTTATTTGTAAATGATATTTTTTATTTATAAACATAAGAACATAAATATGTTTAAGAGATAACATATCTCTTTCAAAGTTTAATCACATCCGTTTGCAAAAACCCAACAAGCAGGATTTATTGAAAAACTTTCTTACTAGTTAAACATGCTCCTTCTTTTGCTAATGCATTAGCAACAAATTAGTTTCTCTACTCAGGAAGCAAAATGCCACTTTCTTAAACATGTACACCCTGTCCCTGCATGCAAAAACAACATAAGTGAGTAAGTGATTATTATTAAGAGAATCTTAAATAATATTAATTGCTTGAGAGTAGTCACTAATTATCATGACATTCGGTTTACCTATGGCAACTTGTAGACCTATAGCAATACTCCATATCTCAACCTCTAAGGGCAATACATAAGAAATTGGTTAAGCAAACTGCTAGCCAAAGGGCTATAATACATTGATGTACTTTAACAAATCTTGCATTTTTGAAATCGACAGTCGAAATTTTTGTAGTCTTCCGATGATAAATAAGAATTATATAAAGGAGAAAAATGTAGTTGATTCCTATTTTTCCAAATGCTCCAACAAAAGAAGGTAAACCGTGCAACCTAAGAAGGATAAGGAGATGACACTTTGTTTTTAAGTTATCGAGAGTTATGTCGAATTCAATCTTTAAACGGGTTTTCAAAAGAGGCACTAAAATTATCATCCTTTTTTAAGGTGAACCAAAAATATCTTGTTTCTTTACATTCCTTCAACACATGTTAGATCGTTTCTGGAGCACGCTCGCACTTTTCGCACATATCAAAACTAAGTATCCCTCTTTTCAACAATTCAAATTTAGTAAACAAGGACTTATGCAAGACTCTCCAAATGACAGATTGAATTTTAGGTAAAGTCTACAGCTTCCAAATCCATCCCCAATCCCCTAAAACTCAATTACCAGTAACTTCATCTCTAATTTTTTTATAAGCTAACCTAATTATGAAATCCCCTATTGGTGACAGTTTTCATATAATCTCTTGCCTTGTATCAACATTTGTAGTCAGGACCACATTTTCTAATTTATATTTAACATTTACATCCATCGGGAAGCTAGTGAAATTCTCATTCCATTCATTTAACTACATACAGATGTCAGCAACTGTTATTACATTGCTTTTCTATAATAGCAACCAACAAAGAAACTTTTTTGACATCCTTCTATTGCCTAGTTAATAGTTATGGTGCCTAAACAAAATAGAAGATCCATCCACAACGTTGATTTTAATAAATCACTCCACCCATGATGTTGCCTTGTAGATTCTCTTTGCAATGGTTGTTGCTCCAACCAGCTCCCTTTGAGCATGTATATGTTTATACTTTTCCCTCTTTAAAGCTTCCCATATGTTGGACTTATGTATGACTCATCAAGCAAGTTTCAAAATAGTAGCTAAGTTCCTTATCGGAAGATCCAACAAGCTTAGTCCACCATGACTTTTCTCTTGCTTAATAGTCTTCTAACTAACCAAATAGACTTTCCTATTATTAGGATTAGATCCCTATAAGAAATCTATACTCATCCTTTCTAACTTACCCAAAACATTGACTGGAAGAGTTGCAGATTGAAAAACAATTTATGAACAACATTATTAAAATGGTAATACGTAGGACTCTAGCTACTCGGTACCTATGGATTTAAGGCTTTGGAAAAATGCTCTCCAATTTGAGCCAAAATTTATCGTAAAGTCACAAAGTTAGAAGAAGGATCCTTGTAAAGTTTGATTCTCAAAATAAAGAATATAGAATCTTTAATTTTATAAAAATGTAGCTTTATTGGTATCGCTCCTCATTTATTCAAAACTCAAAATTTGAGCTTTAAGATACGATAAGACCTTAAAGATAAATTATTCGATTTATAAAAATAATAATTTAAAGTAAAGCTGCATGTAAAATAACTGTATAATTATTAAATATACATGGAATATACTTGACATATACAAACATTAGTGCAATACTCCAAGTATAGGTGAAATTATATCTCAAACCACTATTATTGTTAATAGATAAGAAATTGGAAGTTGTCCTTAAGTAGGTTTAGCATGGTAATGAGTGAATAAGCTGAGGTTGTAGCAAGTAAGTAGTTTCCAATAATGAGTTAGGTAAGTTTAATAAAGGTATACATTGCTATATTAGAAATTCGACACATAATCATAAGAAAAAGGGGATGAACCAATTGAGCTTCTATGAAAACTTTGTAAGCTCTTTCGTTTCACTATTTTAGCATCCACGAGTCAAGAAAAATAAGAACTTAAAAAAATTAAGATAGAAAATTCAAAAAATAAGAAAAAATTGGGCAAATTATAAGGGATCTATAAGTTGCGTATAGTTCCTAAGGCTAATGGCAACTTGACTTTAGGAGACTTAGGGGTTTGAATGAACAAGAGAGAGGGGCTACTAATATAACGTGGTGGCTAAACATCGACAAGCATAAGACTTCAATTTTCCATCCATAAGTTAATTTAATTTCTAAAAACATTAAACTTCTGAGATTAATTATGGGAAAAAAGTTTTCTAGGGTTATTTCACATGTGGTTTGACGTAATATTTTTGTTTTGCTTAAATCGTGATGATTTATAGTACTTCATTAAGAAAGGGCTCTATTATTACGAACTTTAAGTTAATTTTTTGAAATACTAAATGTTGTTGTTTTGAGTTTAAAATTTTTTTACAACATCCTTAAAATGTGTATTAAATTGTAGTAATAAGAATTTTTAAAATTTCTACATTGATTATTTATTATAATTTACTTTAATATAATTTGTAATTTTTCATGTTGAGGGAATAAGTAGTTTTTTAGCTATTTAGCAAGTGAAACCAACTTGTAAGGTTTCTAGGAATCAATTATGATATTCAAAGTATTTTATTTCATTATTGTAAATAAATATGATTATTTGCATATTTTGAGGTAATTTTTAGTAAAATTAAGCTTAAAGTAGTATTTTTGGAAATTTAAGTAAGATGTTAACTTAGTATTTCGCATGGTCGGTACTTAAAATGCATATTTGTGATTCTAAGGTATTTCTCAAGGGAATCAATTGGATATGTATACTATCAATTACATAATTTTCTATTCTTGCCTATATATTAAGTTATATGGTGAATTGGTAATTTGCACCAACGATAATATTGTTAGATGAGTGTTAGACAACCCTTTTTCTGAGATATGCTTTGTTGATCCTAATTTAGAATGGATGACAAAGTGGAAATTTTACAAATCATATGGTGGGCTAACTGAACCAGAGGATTTATCAGAGGATCTATTAGGTGAACTTTATATATAAAGGGACTAAGAGATCAAATCAAAGGAAATGAGTGAGACTTTTACTTAGTATGGGAATTACAATGCACATCAAAGGATGCCTATTTAGAATTGTACAAATAACCTTATTCAGAGGATAATTTAGAGGTTAACTCAGAGTATGTTTTGGATGAATACCTTCTTAAAGAACAACTTCAAGATGTAAATCTTAGACACAAGTAAGTAATTGAGTTAGTTTTGTATTCAATATATAGTTGATGTTAGTGTTGTGTGCATCTTTCTAAGGTAAAATAAGTGAAGAGGAGCCTAATGGTAAAGCTTAGAGTTAAAACTAATAACAGGCTTAAGTAAGTGGATAATTGTGTGTTTGGAGTAGATTTTTACCTTCTCATTTTGATGCAAGTTTCTAACTTATTTGCTATGACTAACTTAGATGAGCTTAGTTCTTATTAACATATTGCTTGACAAGTTAGGCTGAGTTTTCAAGCATATTACATTGCTCAACAATCTCTAATCACCAAAGTGGTCAGCTAGGTTAGGTTTAGCTATTCCTTATAGCCTTAGGTTATGTTTTGGCTACTCATTGTAGCCTTAGGTAAAACTTACTCTAAAATCCCTACTCTCAGGTAACTCCTTGTAACCTTAAGCTAGCCTAGGATACCAGTACTAGTGCTTGTTGTTACATGCATGAGCATGGCAGAAAATATCTAAACTGACTTTTTGATTGGCATGTAACTTAATATAACTAGAAATACAACTTGCTAGTATATTATTATATGTGGGATTATGCTTATACTTGTGCTTATTGTCTATTTATCTACTCTCACTCAACTTATAGTAAGTTAAAAGGATTAAGTTTAAAGGATTAAGTTTCTATTCTTAGGTTAAAAAGAACTAATAGTTTACCATTACCAAAGGAGAGTTCTTCTTAGAGCACTAGTTATAGTCAGTAATCTTCTAGAGAATATCAACTTATGTTTAAAGTTTAGTCTTACTATGGTTTTTTAACTGAAAAAAGGAAAAGAAAAAAAGAATTTAGTATTTTGGAGTTTAGTCCAGACAAAGTTGTACATACTTGTAATAACTAAGCTTAGTGCTAAACTTTGATATAGTGAACCTTTGTTATAAGTAGCTTTATCATGTGTATATAAGCAAGTGAACATATGTGGTGTGACTAACAACTTTGTAGCCTAATGCTATAAATATTGGTTTCGTAAGTGGGATGAGCTAGGTTTGAATTCCCCTTTCTTGTTGTAGTCATCGAAAAAATGAAGAACGTATGTGGTGTTGCTTTTTGTACTGTTCCAAGATGTAACATAATGTGATATATATAGTATTTAATTAATAAAATGTTTATATTTTCATTTTGTCATTTTTCATCTTTTTCAATTATTTGCTTTTAATTGTATATCTTTTATTAGTCATTTAGTTTTAAAGAAGGTGTAAACTATGGCAATCCAATTTGATGTTATTAATGCCAATTAATGGTAGAATCTAAGATTGATTCAATACAAGATTATCAATGTTAATCAATGGAAGAATTCCAAAAAATCAATAATGACATATGGTATTACTATACATTACATGTCACAAGTTATTTAAGATGAAAATTTTTGGTCGCAAATTAAAGAGAATCAAATTTATTATAATTACTTTATGAATATTAATTTCACATACTTTTGTAGAATTTTATGGAAATGGAGATGTATTAATGAAACAAATGTGTTAAGTGAAAATATAGAATAAGAAACAAATTTTTAACAATATACAAAAATACATTATCTTATTTATTTATTTTTTCCACAATGAGTATATATTATTGAAATGTTAATCATAATTTATAGTATTTAATTTGTAAAATGTTTATATTTTAATTTTATCTTTTTATTATTATTAAATTTTCTTTTATTTATTTATTTGTTTTTTTGGTCATCTATGTTCTTTTAATTATGCATCTTTTATTGGCCATTTAGTCTTAAAGAAGATATAAATTACTATAAGTCAATTTGATGATTATTAGTCAATTAAGGAAACCATATTCTATATTAAGGATATGACTAATTACGTTGCACTTAGAATTATGTACTTATTGTGCAATTAGTGTTTGATACATATTGTTAAATATGTACACGTATTGCGGGTGTAAGTGCAAGCATATATATACATATGTGCATGCACACACACACACACATATCTATTTGTTTGCAATTTCAAGTTTCATTTTGTTAAAGAAACTTATTTATATGGTATACCTTATTCATATTCTAATCTCATTAATGAAATCATTTGGATTGGACATGATTAGTTTTTATTTAAATTAGTCATGATATACTATGTATTAACCTTGTAAAATAACCATGCTATAAATTTTTTATTAAGTTAGCCATATCGCAATTAAAGTCTAAACAAAATAAAAGATCCATCTACACACTTCTACTGCTATAGTATTATTTCTTCTTCTTCTTCTTCTTCTTCTTCTTGAGTTTCCTCCTAACTTGAATCTTAGTTCATGGTGTCATAGTCTTATTCAAATCAAAAGAAAATTCAAGTCACTATTTTGTTGATCAAAAGTTTTTCCACACTTAAAATAAAGAAGCATGCCAAAACCATAATCAAGTGTAGAAGAAATAATACCATATCTCATTTAGGACTTTTATCAAACACTTGGTAGGCATGTATGATGTAGTTGTACTCTTAAGCAAATCTCTTTATAATCCTTACAACTATTGTTACACAAAAAATTCTAAGCATGTTTAATCACTAAATCTTTCAATTACATAAGTCAATAGAAAAACCAAGTAATAGGTTTAAAAGACACAGGTTATGACATGATTATATCATTTACATAATATTGCCATAGGCATGCGATTCTTGAATATTGAGTCAAACATTTACTTTGTTCTTTATTTGAGCACTTAGGGTTTTAGTGATTTATCAACTTTAATGTGTTATTGACTTATGTAATTGAAAGATGGTCATCAAGCATGCTTAAAATTTCTTGTGTAATAATAATTGTGAGGATTGTGTGGAAATTTACTCAAGAACACAACTACATCATGCATGCCTACAAAGTATTTGATAAAAGTCCTAAGTGAGCTATAATATTATTTCTTTTACACTTAATTATGGTTTTGGTATACTTCTTTTTTCTAAGTGTAAGGAAACTTTTGGTCAATAAAATAGTGACTTGAATTTTTGTTTCTTTTGAAAAGGATTATAGCACTACGAATAAAGCTTAAAGTTAGGAGGAAGCTCAAGAATAAGAAGAAGAAATTGAGGATGGTAAGGACGATAGGAAAGAAGGAGTTGAAGAGGAGAGTTCAAGTCAAGAAGATGATAAAGAGGATAAGGATGATGAGGATGAAGTTATGGATGATGTCTTTAATGACGAGGATTGAGACATGGATTTGGCTGTTTATTCTTTTCTTTGATTTGTCTATACTGGCTTATCGTAAACTTAGCTAGACTATTTTTCTACCTTCATGATTTTCTTTATTAGTTTTCTTTTCTTCGTGTTTAGTAAAGTCATGTTGTGAAGTCAAGGATATGGAAATAAGAAGCTCTTTCATAGAGATTATCTTTTGGACTTGCTACTTCATGACTCTTGAATTGTGTATTGAGTTACTCAAATTTCAAGAGAGTATTAGTTTTTTTTTTTTTCCTTACTTTTATATCCTCTTATTCATGATTGTTTTAGTTGATCTACTTTCATGGAGTGCTTATTTCATACAATGAGAACAATGTACAGTTTTAAATATGAGAAAGCGAATATTGGAACTATTGTTATTTAAGAGACTAACTTTTCAACATTTAACCCAATTGTTTTGGTTAACTTGCAATATTTGGAAAAATTGGCAACTTCCAGTTATGTTGAATTGAATATGTATAATTACTTGATCTTTGATGATTAAATCAAATGATGCCATAGTTAATTAATAAAATCTTTATGGAGTAAAGTTACAGCTTATTTAGCTTAGGATTTTAGGGCTTGGGAGTATAACAACATTACTAGTTAGGAGTTAGTCATGACTATTTTCAAAGCTTACTTTAATGTATAAATTTTCCTTGGAAATTTTTAGAGCCCTATAATTCTTAACAAACAAATAAAGGAAATTTGTCTTTTGAAAAGCTCCCTGAAAAATCATAAAATAGTTAGAGGCTAGAAATAAAGAGAGAGAGAGAGAGAGAGAGAGAGAGAGAATATGAAATGAAAAAAAAAGGGGTGATCATGTTAGTAAGGATTGGCCTTGGTCCCTCAGACGAGCAAGATTCTTTCTCGCTACTACTGTAAGGATAAAATTGGGTATGGATCGGCCTTAGTCCTTTAAAAAAGTAAGGTTTTTTTTTCACTATCAATGGACTCCAATCACTAAAATGAATTGTGCTTGAATAAAAGAAGTGAATCAAAGCCTTCTAATAAAAATATGTACTAGGAGAGTGATATGAAGATGAGTAGATGTAATTTGTGTTTAATCTGAATTATGATGCTTAGCGAGAGCTTTATACATTTTAGCTAAATAGGTTAAAATTTTTCTGATTTTTTCCCTGATTGGCAAGATGTTAAATATAATCTTGAGTATGAGAATCTTTAATTAAATGATCTAAGCAAACTATAATTTACATAGATTAGCTTGTGAAATATAGTACTTACAGTGTTTTTTTTTTTTTTTTAGCATTGCAAAAAGACTGAGTGTAAGGAAGCAAGTTGTTAAAGAATATTGGATGAGAGTTGCAAGTTGATTTTGTGAATTTGTTTTCTAGGTTAAGTGTTAATTTTTGGTCGGTTTTCTTAATAGTGATAATTGTCAATAATGAATTCTTGTCCAAATTTTCCTTTGATCTATGTATTTGAGGACAAGTAAATTCTCAAGTATAGGGAAGTTTGATAAGCTCCTAATTGCCTATATTTTATAGAGTAATTTTTAATTATTTTCCCTTAAATTTTGAGTTTATTTAAAAAAATAATACTTAATTGAGTAAAATCTTGTTTTCTAGGTTTTGGAATGATCTATAGAAGAAAATGAGAAAATAGAAACAAGTTTCACTTAATTTAAAGTTAAGATGAGAAAATATTGAAGTTTTGATGATTGACATGACTAAACGATACGACTATACCGTTTCTAAGGGAATTTGAAGCAGAAACAGGAGAGGTTAATAGAAGACACAACTCAAACAACACGACTGTATCCCAAGTTGTGTCACTCCTAAGCGTTATGAAGATACAAAAAGAGATTAGGAAAAGATTTAATGGAGTGTATCAAAATGACATGACCAAGAGACACGGTCATGGCACCAAGTTGCGTTGTTGGATGTGAATCCTTTATTTCGTCCCTCCTGTTTAAGGCTTCATTACGGGTTTTTTTAGAGAGCTTTTGCATAACTTTTTGAGAGAACATCAAGGCTAGACACCCAAGAGAGCTTAGAGCTTCAAGATTTAAGATTCAAGATTTTTCTCATTACATTTAAGGATTTTTCTTCTACTTTTCCTTTAGTTTTTGTCAAAGGTTGCTCTTTTATCATAAGTAAGGAGAAGATCTTTTTTACCTAGGTCTTATGGAACCTAAATCTACCACGCAACATCTGTTTTTATTAGATTTAGTGAAATTCTTTAGTTTTATTGAATTGATTATGCATGCTTAATTGTTTGGATTGATATTTTCATAGGTATCAATCTAAAAATCTAACATTGTACAAGAACATCAAAAGATTTCTTGTATGATTAAATCTAGCCATAATTAATGAGGGTTTTTATAATGTTAAAGATAAATTGTAAGATTTGAACCTTATCTTTAAGAAATTTCACTGCACGTTAATGCGATCTTAGGTTATACTATTGAGAAGAGATTCTAATAGGTAATCTAAATATTAAGGTTAATACGTTTGAGAAAACTATTAGGTTTAAAGGAGAATTCTCCTAATTAAGAAAATTAACGATTGAATTAAATTATCTTTAGTAAAAGTCTCATATGTAAGTTTAGGGGAAGCAAGATTTAGCTACTTCATCGAGTCTCTAATTAAATCTTAAATTGATTACTTTCTTGTTTTGGTTCTTGATTAGTCATTAAAATTATTGGTTGCTGTAATTTTAGTTTATGTGATGCCTTGAAGTGACAAAGCATAGCAATCTTGCCGTGCAAACCAATCTAGGATAAAAGCTAACATTACAACCATTATCTTAAATCTGATTTATACAAAGTATTCATAACTAGCTCGCTTTCAAGTAAACAGTTCATAAATCAAACATATTATTTACTTATGAAATTATGAAAAAAAATAATTATTTACACTAAAATAACCTGAGTATGTTTACAAGATTTAGTAGCTTAATCATAATCTACTTAAGTAGTGCATAAATTGATACTAAAAGACCTAAAGTTAAGACTCAAACTTCGAGAGTATGACCGATTATCAATTTTATATTCTTACCCCCTAAGATTTAGCAATTGTTAACTTCAAGATAGTTATATGGCTACTTCTTAGCTAACACCTGTAACATCTATAGAAATGTAAGTAACTAACCACTCAATAAGTTAGGACAGAAACTTAAAACTATACATAAAATAAAAATAGGGTTATCAAACAAATTAGTTAGATGCAATGTATGTACAAGTAAATACCATCACACGACGTTATCTAGTCTGTCGTGAGATTACAGAGATTACGCTCGCTCTAATTTGGGTCAAAGAGTTTTTATGTTTATACAACAGCTTATGATCAAATCTAAGCTTATGCAATGGAGACATCGCTTCTCTTGCAACTACCTTTAAACCGTTGATATCACCCTTATTGTAACCTCCTCTCCTATCACTTAGTTCGACTAAAAATAAAGAAGGGACCTGTAAGACCCACAATCTGCTACTCAAGGTTTAGCTTATAGAATTTAGTGAGATCAAACAAATTGTCTGATTCAGCCCAAATTTTATGACAAAGCTAAAATTATTAATAAAAGTGATCCCATAAGTTTGAATTTAGAAAAATATGTAATAAAATAAGATAATATAAAATATTCAATTTTTAAGTATAATATCCATTATTTATCGGAAATGCGTAAAATACATTTCGATAACTAACAAATCACTAGAGATAAATTATATACATATTTAGAATCATAAAATAACTTAAATAATATTTAGGAGTATTTATTTATACCATATATATATTTACATGTAAGTAGAAATACACATAATTATTTAAAATACGTGAAATAGACTAAAATAATGTTAAATAATTAAAGAAAATGTATAAGTAATTAAGGAAAAATCAAGAAAATTATGGAAAAATATTGAAATCTCCAAAAAGTGGTCATGGCAGCTTAGAAATGAAGAAATAAAATTAACCAATCAAAATGTAACAAATAGAAAGTGAAAGAAAAAAAAAAGATAAAATAAGACAATTGTCTAATCAATTTAATGTACTATAATTTTCCTTGAGCTCTATAAATACTCAAAAAATTACAGAAGTTCATTTAAACAGTTAAAAGAGTAGAAAAAATAAAGAGGGTCAAAATAAGAGAGTTAGGGTTAGTTTTCAAAAATTAGACAAAAATCTGTGTAATTTGAGCTTATAAGGAGATCCCTAACTAGAAGAGTACCTAGGAGTAGACAGCTACCACCACCATATGGTGGCGGCAACACCTAGGGTGGCTGACAAGGCCTTAGTAGCTAAAGCCACTAATTTTGGTGAGTCCAATTTTCCTATGATTTTACATATTTTGTTAAAAATATTAAATATAATTAGAAAATTATTAAATTTGATATTCTAGAATATTTTTGTATTTGTTTTTTAGGAAAAATATTATTTTAATAAAAAATATCTCTCATAATATATGGTGCTTAAGAAATCATGTAAAATCGAGTATGTTATGACCTTAAAAGTGTTGTTTTGAGCCCAAAATGTTTGTATAGACTACTTAGGGGTTATAGAACATTACTATAAATCGCTTTTTCAAAAATTAATTTTTAAAATTTTTAAATTATTTTTAGGCCTTAAAATGATACATTAAATGAGTAATTTTGGGTTAATTAAGTAATCAAATAGATAATTACTAATTTAGTGTATAATTATATGTTTTAGTATGTTGAAATTTGATGAAGTATGATATTTGTAATATTTAGGGTGTTAGATGTAATTATTAGAATATTATGTAGTATATATGTAATAGGTAAAAATGATGTATTTTAAGTTAATTTTGTAAATTATGGTAATTAGGAGTAAAATCTTATTTATGATGAATTTCTATATTTTGAGACGTTAATTGATGTTGGGAAATGATATTTGGAGTGATAAAAATATTAGATGTGTATTATGTATATAATAGATAATAATACACAATAAGCAAAAATTGGAAATATAATAAATAGAAAATGTTAGAATAAAAATTGATATTACACTAATAATAGGAATATATATATATATATATATATATAATCTGGTAAGAAACTTAAATTTAGATAATTATATGTAAAATATAAAATTTTCTTACATCGAGAGTAAGTTCGGTACACTAATAAGGATTTAAGTGAACCGGATAAAATAGAATACTGATTTAGAACTAAAAGTGATAATTAGAATACTCGAGCCTAATGTGATGAATTTCACATTTGTGTTCGGATCGCATTTTTAGGCTTTACGTATAATATCCTTAATTGGAACCGCTTTAAAACTTAAATCAGAATCAGATTTAGAAACCGAAACCTAAACTAACCTAGGATGAATTAATAGTAACTATTATGTATATGGAAAGAATTAGGTTAAATCATAACCTAAAGTATATATACATATACATTTCATCAAGATATAAACATTAAAAATGTATTTATATCATATATTATAGGATACACGAAGATGAGTCGACCTGCGGTTAGTTGAGTGAGCGTCTAAGGATACTAGGTAAGTTAGGATTAGTACATTGTTGTATTTCAGAGTACTAATTTGTAGTAGTCGAGGGCTTGAAATTGTAATTGATTATGCTTGTTAAATCTTTGATTACGCGCATGTACTTATTATGAGCTGATAATATGATGTTGATGTGCTGCTTTAACTTCTATTATGTGAGTTGTATGAAATGATTGATCACCTTAAAATAGACTTAACCAAATATTTGACTCATAAATTCTAAATCGAACATGTATAGCAACCCATTAAGGGAACATTAGGATTCTCCAGCCAAATACTGACCCTTTTGAAAGAGATAGCGCTGGATGGCATAATTGATCCCTTCTTCATCCTTAATTAAACTAAGTGACAAGTGAGAAGATCGCTGCAAGGGTGAAGTCAATGGTTCGAAGGTAGTTACGGGAGAAGTAGTGTCTCCATTGCATAAGTCTAGGTTTGATCATGAGTTATTGCATTAATGGAAACTTCTCAACCCAGATTAAAGCAGGTGCAATTTATCTAATCTCATGATGAGTCGAACAACGTCATGCAATGGCATTTGCTTGAGCATGCATTGCACTTAATAATTTGGTTGATAGCCCTATTTATGTTTGCTGTATGGTTTTGAGTCTCCATCCCAACTTACTAAGTTGTGATTGCTCATATTCCTATAGACTTTATTGCAGGTGTTAACTAGGAAGCAGATTATAATTACCTTAAAACTAGTAACTATTGGATCCTAAGGAGTGAAGAAATATATCTAAAGAATAGATATACATTGTTAAGGTCTTAACTTTTATTCGGAATATTTCATTTTCAAATAACATGTTATTTAGGAAGTATAGGGCAATGAAACCTTGTAAACATTATTTGTATTACTTAAATCCTAATGTCTATATATATTTTCATACTTTCTTAAGTAAATAACTTATTTAATTTATAAATTATTTACTTCAAAGTGGGTCAGTCGTTGACGCCTTATGTAGATAAGATCTAAGATAGCGGTTATGAGGTCAACTTCTATCCTTAAATGGTTTGTATTGCGGAACTGTTATGACTATGCTGCTTCGAAGCATGACATGACTTATTATGCTATCCAGTACTATTCCTTTTGAAGGAATTTGTATTTCGCCGGAAAACTCTAAACATTTCCCCTAGTAGGTTGTTATGAAGGTCCGTTTTAGATTTATAATTCATATATTTAGTTAGATTTAATTTAAGGTGTTTAATCATTTTAAACAAATCATTTTAAACAAATCACAAAAATACAAGCTAAAACAGTAAACTAGAATCATATCATCAAACTCAAAAACAAGCACATATAGGCATGTGCACAATCCATTATCTAAGAAATACAACCAAGTATAATTTTAAGCCTTCGAGTACTATATATTTGTACTCTGAAATACAATAACGTATTAATCTCAACTTACCTAGACTTCCAACTTACTTACATAAGGTGCGACTTGCACAGGCCATCACCGATATTCTCTATAATGCAAATGTTGTTTTAGTACTCGTATAACTATTTTACATAAGTTTTACTCTATAATTCATTATGTTATTGTTAGTTTAGTGTTTTATTATACCTAATTATTCGAGTTTTTAAATCTTTTACAATTCCTCTTAATTTAGGCTAGGTTCTAATTCGGTTTTCGAATCGATTTCTAAATTAGGTTCTAATTCAATTTCCAATTACGGACTTTATACGTAAACCCTATGAACTCATTCCGAATTATTATATGAAATTAGTTATGTCGAGCCTGATTTTTTATTTTCCATTTAAAATTGATTTCTCTATTTCCAATTAATACTAAATCCTAACCCATTTAATATTAATCCTTGACTAAAGAAATTGGGAAATTTCATTTTTTTTTATTTAGAAAAATTTTTGGAGTTATCACCTGACCGAAGTCGGGAAAAAGAAGAGAAATCATAATTAATTGGGTGAATTGATTACGATTTAGCTACTAGTCTTTGATTTCAATTTGAATGAAGAACTAAAAGGTTTCGAGTTCGGGGATAACCTATTAAACCCTAACAGGTACCACTATCTATTTACCAAAATTAGGATTATTCTTCTAATTATCTTTTTTAATGTCTTTAAGAAAAGAAAAAAAATAAATAAATAAACCAAAAAAGACAAAAAGAACCTAATTTTCTACATATTTTGTCATCGCCCCGAAGGTATTTACATATTCGCTAGCTAAGAGCAGACGATCGTTCTTTAGTATGTTGGTTTATTTTAATTTTAAAACCGACCGGATTTATGTTTTTAATTGATTCAACTTATTCAAAAATCTAAAAGGTCTTAATTCTTGAGTATTAAATAAAATTCTCTAAAACGTCCTAGTTTTTAAAAAGGTTTTTCATTATTAATTTTTATTAATAAAAATTTCTTATGTGAAGAATTCAAAACCTAATCCTAAAAATTTCAAAACTATTATATACACATATCTATATTATCACTACTAAACGACTACTAATATAAATAAATAAAAAATAATATACTTAATACATATATATATATATACATATATTGAGAGAGACTAATACCAAATGAATCCACTAAGTTAATATACGTAACTACTTATAACTATGTTATTAACATAAATAACTAATGAATAAAATAATAATTTTATAATAATATAATATAATAATAACAAGGAAATACGAATCGAACTAGAATTTTGGTGTTCATTATGTAGTAGTTCAATAATGAAGTTATATTGGTGTCGTAGACACCTACAAGTGTTGTTGTGTTATGTAGTGCTGATCGGCATAAAGTAGACAACAACGACAAAGCACCGCATCGTCGTGGAGTGTCTAGTGAGTCGACAGTACAGTACATTGGGGATTGCTGTGTGTTGTGCAATTCAGCCGTAGTATAGTGTAGGGGATCATCGGATTGTCGTTGCTGTGCTCCAGACGTATGTGTACGAGCCGACAGTGGGCTTGCTGCAGTAGTGAAGACTTGGATGTTAGGGAGTTGGCTTTGGTTTAACCTTGGACGCTAGCTAAAGTTGTTGTTGTGCTGCTGTTCGGTAGCAAGGATGGGTTCTATGGTGAAGAATGGCCTACTGTGTAATAGTTGTTGTAGTTGCAACAGTGCTGATCGTGATTTGGTGTGGGTTCTAGTATTGCTGATCAAACTATGATCCAGGCGTTGGGGCTGTGATGTTCTGTGTGGGAGTGTAGTTCTAGATGGTCAAGTGATTGTCCAAGGGCGTTGCGTTGTAGGGGACTGTCGTCGATGTGGGCAAGTTAACATAGACAGCTTCGAGATTCACGTTGGCTGGAACGTAGAGTTAAACTTTGGCAAACTTTGAACCGTCAGGGGATTCTCTTTGACTGGAACATGGAGTTGGACTTCGACAAACTTCAAACGGTCAAGGGATTCTCGTTGGCTAGAACATGGAGTTGGACTTTGGCAAACTTCGGATGATCAGGGGATTCTCATTGGCTGAAACGTAGAGTCAGACTTCACATAT